>CM037857.1:45804945-46404945 GCA_021292105.1 Anadara kagoshimensis
ACGACATCCACTGATTACGGAAGCGCGTTAGCTTCCGAAGTTACGTCACATACTTTGGATTTACGACATTTACGACATCCACTGATTACGAAAGCGCGTTAGCATCCGAAGTGACGTCACATACTTTGGATTTACGACATTTATGACATCCACTGATTACGAAAGCGCGTTAGCTTCCGAAGTTACGTCACATACTTTGGATTTACGACATTTATGACATCCATTGATTACGAAAGCGCGTTAGCTTCCGAAGTTACGTCACATACTTTGGATTTACGACATTTACGACATCCACTGATTACGGAAGCGCGTTAGCATCCGAAGTTACGTCACATACTTTGGATTTACGACATTTATGACATCCACTGATTACGAAAGCGCGTTAGCTTCCGAAGTTACGTCACATACTTTGGATTTACGACATTTACGACATCCACTGATTACGGAAGCGCGTTAGCTTCCGAAGTTACGTCACATACTTTGGATTTACGACATCCACTGATTACGAAAGCGCGTTAACATCCGAAGTTACGTCACATACTTTGGATTTACGACATTTATGACATCCACTGATTACGGAAGCGCGTTAGCTTCCGAAGTTACGTCACATACTTTGGATTTACGACATTTATGACATCCACTGATTACGAAAGCGCGTTAGCTTCCGAAGTTACGTCACATACTTTGGATTTACGACATTTACGACATCCACTGATTACGGAAGCGCGTTAGCTTCCGAAGTTACGTCACATACTTTGGATTTACGACATCCACTGATTACGAAAGCGCGTTAGCATCCGAAGTTACGTCACATACTTTGGATTTACGACATTTATGACATCCACTGATTACGAAAGCGCGTTAGCTTCCGAAGTTACGTCACATACTTTGGATTTACGACATTTATGACATCCACTGATTACGAAAGCGCGTTAGCTTCCGAAGTTACGTCACATACTTTGGATTTACGACATTTACGACATCCACTGATTACGGAAGCGCGTTAGCTTTCGAAGTTACGTCACATACTTTGGATTTACGACATTTATGACATCCACTGATTACGAAAGCGCGTTAGCTTCCGAAGTTACGTCACATACTTTGGATTTACGACATTTACGACATCCACTGATTACGGAAGCGCGTTGGTGCTTCCTAGTCATAAAATTTAAATCGATGACAAAGTCAATTCGAAAACCACGGTAGTGTCATCTCGTACTTTATTTATACGCTATCTATTGATTACGGTAGCAAATTTATGTCACTTACAACACATGCTTTACATAGACGAAACGGCCTTTCAAATAACGGAAGGGCGTTAATGACAAATAAGATACACATGTATCCATTCAAATCAATGAAGAGCGTTGGTGTCAGTTATGGCACGTGCACACTCATTTTTATAGGATTAAGGAAAAATGTTAGTGTCACATACGCAAAAGCCGTGTATACGTGATCATATTCACCATTCCATTAAATAGAGCCACACAATTCTGTGCCTTTCGATTCAATATTAAACTTTCTGTCGAACGAAGACGTGTCGTTTTTATTGTATATAGTTTTATATTTACATTTTTGATCTTTTAATGTATTAAACTTTGTTTAAGACCAAATGACAGTTATATATAGGAGTATAAATGCCATTGCTAAATATAATATGGCGTCATTCATCTCTTCCTTGCGGCTATACGTGTGACGTCATTGATTGGCTGTTCCAGCGATTGGAAATACATGTCGTACACGACCATGCCCAGAAATCGAGGCCCGATCTGAAGGGTTATCTACCCCTACATTAGAAGTCGTCCTATACTGACCATTGTATGTGTTATTAAGATAGTAGTGTTGTTCAGTCGAGCGTGACCTGTTAGATACTTCCATTTGGGAGAGCAATAAGTGATCAACAAAAATCCAGACAGATTATAATCAGTATTTAGACACTAATGACTTGAAAGCATTTCGTAATAAAATGATGAAAAAAAATTAACATGCATATGTACCAGCTTATTGAAAATTTGCACGAAATCATAATTTTATAAATGTTTCAAGTATTTGTTTTAAATACGTTTTGTCGGGGTCTTATATGCTTACTTTAAGTTTAAATAAAAATTAAATCAGCGTTTTTAAATATTCCATTCTAGCTATATTAATGTTTTTACATAAATACTAAATAAATAAATAAATAAAAATTAATTATAATAATAATGGTTTAAGATATTTTCTCAGCATCAACAATGCAATCTGGCAGAGATTTAAATTAGAAATAACTCTTCTTTTTTTTTAAATTTCATTTTAGCTTGATTATATACTTCATAAATAAATAAATAAATAAATACTATGATTTTTCTTATCTTTATTTTTCATGATGATTTGATATTCATCTAATTGAACCGACAAATTCCGAAAATGAATGCTGAATAGTTAATTGCAATATTTTATTTTATTTTATTTTATTTTATTTTATTTTATTTTATTTTATTTTATTTTATTTTATTTTATATTATGAGTGATTTAAAGTTTTTTAGCCTGATTAAAATACTGAAATAAGATTTTCAAAACGCGCATTATCATCAGTTTGTTTTGCACGACAATGACAGTTATAGCACTATAAACGCCATTTCTACACAATTCAATGGTTAAATAGATATTTTAAACTTTATTTTACAGTAAACACCAATCCAAACCCTGCTCCTGTAAACCAGACATACCCGCCTCCACCACCTGGAAATTTTGGTGATTCGGCGTACCCACCACCCCAACCAGGACCATATGGTCAACCAGGAGGCGCATATGGACAACCCGGAGCATACGGTCAGCCTGGTGGTTATGGTGCACCACCACCCGCGTATATGCCTCCAAAATATTAAGATTCAACTTTCGACTTTCAAGTTATAAGTCAACACTGACTGTGATATCTTCTGGGATATTTTTCTTTGTTAAATTTGAAATCTATTTCAGCTAACTACACATGATAAGTGTGCTTTTTATACTACAGTGCAAAGCTAATGCATTTCATATCGGCGACACTATCAAAATCGCCTGGTTATAAAATGTAGTTTGTGAAGTTAATTTCTCTATATTATTATGATAAAGATACACTATGTGATTGGGGGTTATTTATTTATTTATTTATTTTTGAAGTAAAGGTAATTTTTTTTTTTATCTTATTAATTTTTTTTTAAGTAAAGGTAATTTTATTTATTTATTTTTTATTATTTTTTTTTTTTGAAGTAAAGGTAATTTTTTCCGACCGACTTCTTAAAGATTTATACGAACTTGAGAAAGAATTAATCACATATTTTCTAAATGTCTTTGTTGACTCACTTTCTACATATTATATACTGCTTTATTGTTAGTTTAGATGTGTTCTTATATTTTATTGTTTTTACTTGTTTAAGTGAATGAACGTACGATTTTAAATCATTAAGTTGTTGTACTGATTGTACCCTCCCCGCCCCCAACGAAGCTGGGGTATACATGTATAGGAATCACCATGTCCGTCCGTCCGTTCACTCCATATCTTCCATGACTGTGTCTTAATGGCTGTATTTTCGTCAAAATTGGAACAGATGTAAATCCAAATGAGGAGATGTATTGCATACCAAAGTTAGGTCATACGTCAAGGTCACAAGTTCAAATATTAGAAACAACAATTCGGCAATGTTTGTTTTGTATGTGGGAGGTCCTAGGTTCGAACCCCAGTCGGGTCTGACCTAGACTTGAAAAAAGATAGTGACTGTTTTTTCGCCAAGCACTCGACATTAGAAATGAAAGTCATGGGTCCATCGTTAGAGATCTTAAAAATCTATGCTCTGCGTCACGACAGGCGTGGCACGTAAAATCACCCTTCCTACACATTGCCCTTAGCGCACTGCAAAGATAAAATTTTCTGCCACTTCACAAATAGCTGGTGACGTCTCTTTATCAGTAATATATTCTTGATTGAGACATAAACCCCATTCAAACAATCAATCACTTAATCGGAAATGTTGGAAACGAGTTTTTTCTCTCAATAGAATAGGTCCTGTGTCACGGTAGGCGTGGCACTGTATAATGCCATCAGTGCAACGCACAGGCAAACTTTGTGCACCATCGCCTATAGCTTGCGACGTCTCGATATAAGTGAAATATTCTTGACTGAGACGTTAAACACCATTTTACTCAACTCAAATCAACTATATTAATTCATATTCATCCTTTAATATAAGCCACACTCACAAACTCAAGTTTATTTAGTATCATTTTGGTTATATCTGACCAAACCACTCGCTCCTCCTCCTTAAAGGGTTGCAAATGCTATCCACGGAAGATACGGTAAAAAATCATCGTATGTGGTTTTTTACCGTATCAAGCGCCTGTGTGGTAGAGTACCAGTCAAGATACTTTCACTTATATCAAGGCGACAAGTTATCCCTATCTCTGCCCACCACTGCGGTAGCTCAGTTGGTAGAGTGCTCTCTCCGTAAGTGGGAGATTGTGGTTCGAACCCTGATCGGGTCTGACCAAGACTTAAAAGTGGGTAGTGGCGAAATGAAAGTCACGGTTCTTTCGGATGTGAACTTAAAAAATAAACGTGGTCCCGTGTCTCGGTAGGCTTGGCACGAAAAAGAACCCTGCTGTATAACGCCATCAGCGCAACACACAGGCAAAATTCCTGTACCTTCTCCTATGCGACGTCTCGATATAAGTAAAACATTCTTGACTGGGACGTTAAACACAATAACTCAACTCATATCTCGACCATTCTACGGTCGAGCTTCAACTCAATTTTTTAAACTTTCTGTACTGTATTGCAATGCCACTGACCTTAAGTTAATGTAAGTAATATGATTTACTAAAATCAAGAACGTGTGTAAATGAGCAGAACGACCATTGACCCGTGCCCAGTGAAAGGGAAATGTACAACTGCTGAAAATTAAACATGCTTATTGAAGTCAATGTATTGAAATGAACTCATTATATGGACAACACTGTTACCATCAGTTGTACATAATATTTATTCTTATGTGTAATATCTGTACATTGTGGCACATGTATGTGGCATTTTAATAAATTGTACTAGTACCACTACAATGTACTATGTATCAACGGACTTGCGGTCATTAGCGTACTGATTGTTGGATATAAAAGCAATGTCAAGTCAGTCTAACCAGTCTAATAAAGCTTTTATGTTGCTGACCTAACAGTACCAGGCGCGTAGCTAGGTGAAACTTTAGTGGATTCAAATGCGTGTTAGAGGGGGTCAGGGACTTTGTAAATTTTGAAATATTGATGTTAAGTGGTGCAACCTGGTGGCATTTTTGAATGAAATTTGTGGTATCTGAAGGCTAGGTTTTGCAAGTGATTTTGTAGAAGGTAAGTCAAGGATACTATTGGGACGAATAAATTTATTGTAAATATCATATGTGTTCTCTGAAGGAATACTTCGAGCAGAAATGATAATATATTAGGAAGTATACAAAATATTTTTAAAAAATTATGTGGACGCTGTGGCGTACTGGCGTATAGTGGAGCTACGCGCCTGAGTACAATGTATACAGTCAATGCTGGCTCCAGTTTCACATATAGGGAGCTACGCGCCTGAGTACAATGTATACAGTCAATGCTGGCTCCAGTTTCACATATAGGGAGCTACGCGCCTGAGTACAATGTATACAGTCAATGCTGGCTCCAGTTTCACATATAGGGAGCTACGCGCCTGAGTACAATGTATACAGTCAATGCTGGCTCCAGTTTCACAATCATTCATTATTTAAGATTTTCCTTAACATAAATCTGGGCAATATTTGACAATATTTTATTTTACTACAAATACGAAGTTTCCAAAAAAGTGGTATGAGGGTATATAAAGCTGAAAGTGGTCTTCAAAATGACATCTTAAATTCACGAATATATTGAAAACTAACACAATTATTAAGATTTCAAATTGTCAGATTTAAGTTGAGGTGAATTTCAGTTAAGGAATGATTGTGAAACTGGGGTCAGGTGTATGATATTGTAATTAATATTGCGTATAAGATAGCCACATCTCTTTTTTTTTTAAATTTTATCATTCAATTCATTTAAATATTGTAGATACCATTTTAAATGTATTGAATGATAGAATTTAAAAAAAAGGTATATGGCATGTTTATTGTATTTTTACTTTATTAATGTTTGTATTTGTCATAAACAATGTTTTGTATTGAGTTTTAGCAAAAATTATTATTATTATCATTATCATTATTATTATTATTATTATTATTATTATTATTATTATTACTATCTATGAATATCATAATAATAGTAGTAGTAAACTTTATTGCTCAAACACAATTACAATAATTCAATAATTGGTTATTGCATGAACAAAGTCAACAAAGTACATTTTATTCTACAAAAAGATCTAGATACTTGAATTATTTTTCCTGTTGACCATAATACGATGCATTGGTAAAGAGGGAGAGAGACAACTTCAGCCAGCACAGAACAGTACCGTACAACGCCCAGTATCCATCGTAGAAACAGTACAGTACAACGTCCAGTATCCAGCTTACAAACAATACAACGCCCAGTATCCAGACGGTAGAAACAGTACAGTAAAACATCCAGTAAACAGCATAGAACAGTACCGTACAACGTCCAGTACAGTACAGTACCGTACAACGTCCAGTACAGTACAGTGCAGTACAACGTCCAGTATCCAGAGTAGAAACAGTACAGTACAACGTCCAGTAAACAGCATAGAACAGTACCATACAACGTCCAGTACAGAACAGTTCCGTACAACGCCCAGTATCCATCGTAGAAACAGTACAGTACAACGTCCAGTAAACAGCATAGAAAGTACCGTACAACGTCCAGTACAGTACCGTACAACGTCCAGTATCCAGAGTAGAAACAGTACAGTACAACGTCCAGTATCCAGAGTAGAAACAGTACAGTATAACGTCCAGTATCCAGCGTAGAAACAATACAGTACAACGTCCAGTACAGTACAGTACAACGTCCAGTATCCAGCGTATATATATAGAAGCAGTACAGTACAACGTCCAGTATACAGCATAGAACAGTACAGTACAACGTCCAGTATCCAGCGTGTATATATATAGAAGCAGTACAGTACAACGTCCAGTATACAGCATAGAACAGTACAGTACAACGCCCAGTACAGTACAGTGCAGTACAACGTCCAGTATCCAGCGTAGAAGCAGTACAGTACAACGTCCAGTATACAGCGTAGAAACAGTACCATACAACGTCCAGTATACAGCGTAGAACAGTACAGTACGACATCCAGTATCCAGCATAGAACAATACAGTACAACGTCCAGTATCCAGCATAGAAACAGTACAGTACAACGTCCAGTATACAGCGTAGAAACAGTACGGTACAACGTCCACTATACAGCGTAGAACAGTACAGTACGACATCCAGTATCCAGCATAGAAACAGTACGGTACAACGTCCAGTATCCAGCGTAGAAACAGTACAGTACAACGTCCAGTATACAGCGTAGAAACAGTACAGTACAACGTCCATTATACGGCGTAGAAAAAGTACAGTGCAACGTCCATTATACAGCATAGAAACAGTACAGTACAACGTCCAGTATCCAGCGTAGAAACAGTACAGTACAACGTCCAGTATACAGCGTAGAAACAGTACAGTACAACGTCCAGTATACAGCATAGAAACAGTACAGTGCAACGTCCAGTATACAGCGTAGAAACAGAACAGTACAACGTCCAGTATACAGCCCTATAATATCGTGATTTGACGGAAGAGCCAGGTAAGAGGATTATACTTGACACTACTTTGTGTACTCTACAGAAAACTTAAAACACCTTACAACGTCCAGTATACAGCGTAGAAACAGTACAGTAAAACGTCCAGTATCCAGCATAGAACAGTACAGTATAACGTCCAGCATAGAACAGTACAGTACAACGTCCAGTATCCAGCGTAGAAACAGTACAGTACAACGTCCAGTATACAGCGTAGAAACAGTGCAGTACAACGTCCAGTATACAGCGTAAAAAAATACAGTGCAGCGTCCAGTATCCAGCGTAGAAACAGTACAGTACAACGTCCAGTATACAGCGTAGAAAAAGTACAGTACAACGCCAGTATACAGCGTAGAAACAGTACAGTACAACGTCCAGTATACAGCGTAGAAACAGTGCAGTACAACGTCCAGTATACAGCGTAGAAAAGGTACAGTACAACGTCCAGTATAAAGCGTAGAAACAGTACAGAACAACGTCCAGTATACAGCGTAGAAACAGTGCAGTACAACGTCCAGTATACAGCGTAGAAAAAGTACAGTGCAGCGTCCAGTATACAGCGTAGAAACAGTACAATACAACGTCCAGTATAAAGCGTAGAAACAGTACAGAACAACGTCCAGTATACAGCGTAGAAACAGTGCAATACAACGTCCAGTATACAGCGTAGAAAAAGTACAGTGCAGCGTCCAGTATACAGCGTAGAAACAGTACAATACAACGTCCAGTATACAGCGTAGAAACAGTACAGTACAACGTCCGGTATCCAGCGTAGAAACAGTACAGTACAACATCCAGTATACAGCGTAGAAACAGTACAGTACAACGTCCAGTATACAGCGTAGAAACAGTACAATACAACGTCCAGTATACAGCGTAGAAACAGTACAGTACAACGTCCGGTATCCAGCGTAGAAACAGTGCAGTACAACGTCCAGTATACAGCGTAGAAACAGTACAGTACAACGTCCAGTAGCGTAGAAACAGTACAGTACAACGTCTAGTATACAGCGTAGAAACAGTACAGTACAACGTCCAGTATACAGCGTAGAAACAGTACAGTACAACGTCCAGTATACAGCGTAGAAACAGTACAGTACAACGTCCAGTATACAGAGTAGAAACAGTACAGTACAACGTCCAGTATACAGTCCTATATTATCGCGATTTGACGGAAGAATTATACTTGACACTACTTTGTGTACTCTACAGAAAACTTAAAACACCTTGTCCGGTTTCACAATCATTCCTCATCTAGCAGTAAGATTTTCTATGGTATCGTGGTATGATGCCATATAACAATTTAGAGCAGTATCATGTGTCATATCTCAAGTCAGTATAAAATTAAATTTTAAATTGTGTTATATGGTTATTTTGAATTTTATATATATATATATATATATATATATATATATATATATATATATATATATATATTTAAATCTATTACATGTAATTTGAGTATTAATTTTAGATTTAATCTTTATTTTCATATATAGGTTCAAAATGTCTGGACAACTATTAAGATTTCCTACTTTTAGAAAGATACAACCTTCCTGTATACGGTCATTTTCAAACAAGCACATGCACCATTCCAGGTAAGTAATAATGTTAGACGGCATGTTACAAAACGTAATTATATGTCAGTGGCTGTATATCATTATCATAAAAGTTTGTTCCGTAAAAGTAACCTATTTTTCTCTCTCTCTTATATATATATATTAAAAACTTAAAAATAAGTTAAAATGTTTTCTAAAACATAACTGAATTTATTTATGTACGGTTCTTCTTGTTACATGTATGTAAAAGCCATTTTATATTATTTTATACCATTCATTTAAATATGTAACAAGAAGAACCATACACAACAGTGAAACATGTTTTACAAATAATTAATTCAGTTATGTTTTAACTTATTTTTAAGTTTTTAATATATAAATTTACCAAACACAAAGGATAAACTTTATCGACATATTTGGAATTATGACAAAATATGGCCTTTTTGCATCATAGGACCACTTTTTGAAAATTATTTTCAGAGACTCGTTTTTCCTAGGAGAACGACTTGAAAATCATTATCAAATGCGGATATACAATTTATTGACTGTATTGAATTATTAATTTTTAAAAAAAAAATGGTATATGACAATACTATTACTTTTTTATTTAAGCATACAAAACATGTAATTTCAAACATCAGGATGACCCCCATCAAATCACTTTAGGGGCGGTTCTAGTACAATCAAACCTGTCTTAAAGTCTACCTCTATATAATAGGTACTAGTAAAATTTTACCTCGAGTGCTCTTTATTCATATTATTTGAACCTCTATATAAGGACCACTTGCCCGTAAAGGATACTCTGACTGTTACCCTTGGGTGGCCTTTACATACAGGTTTGACTGTATTTGAGATTCGATCATTTGAGACGTAATGTTACTGGAGTTGACGCTGATATTCCTGACTTGGGTCTTTTATTCGGGACAGATGATATTTGGTGTTTACTGCTATGCTGGTTGAATATTATTCGAAATTGTTTTGCTATGTGTAATCCAATTTACATAAATTTTAATTAAATTTATTGTCATTGTACCTGGATAATTATACCCCGCTTAAAAAGTGGGGGTATATAGTGATAGGGGTGTTCGTCCGTGTGTCCGTCCGTCCTTCCGTTACACCTTAGGGTACCTATCTCTTATCCGCAACTCCTCCTAAACCCTTCATTGAATTTTCATGAAACTTTCACACAATCTTTGTGATATAATGTAGATGTGCACCTCCTATTTAAAAATTTGATCCGATGGATTTTTTTATGTTGGGGGAGCGGGGGTATTTATTGTGAGCTTGTGGCTCACAGTTCTTCTAGTTTGGATTTACTTTGATATGGGTTTTTTTATCTTGCAAAGTTGGCAAGATTTACTCTATTGTTGTTCGCGACAATCTAGATTAACTGTGGTCTGGAGTTGTGTATAACCCTTGTTTATTAGTCCACTCCCGGTAAAACTCGAAGGGGACTATTGGTTTTCCCTCCATCCGCCTGTCTGTCCTTAACAGTTTCCGCACTTTTTTACTTTATTTGTTGAGATATCGGATTCATATATCGTATGAGGCTTTATACAATTGACCTAAACTGTTCAAATTCGGCTTAGCCTCAATGTCGATTAGTTTTGACAGAGTAATGATGCTTTGAACTTTGAACTTTTGTAAGTTTTCAGACTTTTTTATTTGAGATTTTGGATTCATATTTGTCAAGTACCTTCATATAGTTAAGTTATGTCGGATGAAGCAGCATCTCAAATTTCATAATTCGGATGTATGACCCGACCATGGGTCAAACGCACGTCTTTCCATTCTCGAGGCGGATGCTGTAATCACTGAGCCACCACTCAAGGTGGTAAACATAATTCTGCGTTAGCAGGGTTTTTTGTATATCTTTTCAGATATCACAGTTTACAGATACCTGATGATATAAAGCATAAAAATCAACAACCATGTAAGTCGTTTATATTACTTAAAATATGCTGTAGCTGTATACTGAAGTTCACGGGTTCACAATTTCCAGGTTTTTGTAATGTGGGACTTTTTCGCGGGTGTTATATTCACGGATGTATACAACTGACTATACAATCGAGAATATATAGCTTTTACCCGTGGTATAAATTTTTGCGTAATATTTTCGACCGCGAAATAAACGAAAATTAATACGGGAAATGTCCCGGCGCGAAGCGCCGGGAATTTCCCGTCTATAGGTAACACGTATGTATTATGACGTCATAGAAAATTGTGGAAAAATTCTATAGACCGTACGTCCAAATCATTTGACGCCGCGCGTGCACCACTTTTCTCACTTTTCTCAAGGCCATTGAAGGGGTCAAATCGACAGGATGGGGGAAAATCTCGCCCGTCTCGTTCATCAGAAATGAAACCAAGAAACGATTATCGTGAAAATAATTCATTGAAACAAGTAATAATTTAAATAGGTTGATCGAATACCAAATATTTACGTTTCTTTCGCCGTTCTGGCTGATCTCCAAGTGTAGCGTTTCAAGATTCGCGATGACGTGATTTCTTTTGATTTGGGTCAAAGTTCAATTCAGATCGATAACCACTGTAAGCCAATCAGCGACCGACTTTCCCACGTGCATCAACCATGATCACACAGTATACAATGCGGGAAGATACAAAATTTGCCGATTTCAAGTTAGATAAATCGATAACCATAGTTACCTGACACAAAACTATTACGAGGTTAGCATAACCACAATATACGACTTCTACGGTAACTCTTTTTCACATATTATTACTTAATTGAATCAAAATTTTGAGTGCATCTGTGACCCTCGCTGAATGCAGTGTAAACAAAAATGGCGTTCGTCAGGACGGGAAAAGACGTTTTCACAAACGATCGATTTTTAAGAAAAATAATAAAATGCGTTTTTCGAAAGAATTAATTAACAGTTCTTCCCAATAATCATTTTTATGAAAATACAGATAAAATTTATTGAATTTATTCCGAATTTAATGTAAATATTGACAAATCCTCTTGTTTGTTTACATGTGACGTGGATCAGTGGATATCATGATCAGCTGATCGAGCTGGACCAGTTTGACTTTAAGGTGCTGTTTAGAACTGACTTCAACTACAATGACTGCACTCATCAAAAATCTAACTTGGACATAACTGATGAGGAAACTGTACATGTTGTGCAATGAGATGGACCGCTGTCTCAAAAAGTTGTGATGAAAATAATAATAAAACCTTCATGTTGAGTTTAGCAGCTGACTGTAGTTGAGATCCACTTAGGTAAGGTCTGAATTGACTCCTTGAAAACCTCCAGGGATGGCGACTGGACTACTGATGCTGGCAGGGGATTCCAATAATTTAGTTCTCGGAATGAATATAAAAATTTTAACTAGGGTAAAATCAACATTACCTTCTTCAATATCCCAGACTTGGTTCTCGAAAAAAAAGTTGGTATAAGTGAATAAATGCCAATTTCCACTCCACCATCCACATAAGCGACCATTTCAATATAAATCTTAAAGCACCATCTTTCTAGTATATCATCCCAGAATGTTTCATTTCAATTTAGGTGAATAATGAATAATCTTGACTGGGGTAAAAAAAACTCCAACCCACCATCCTAGAATTAACCGTCTCGATATAAGTGAAAAAGCATTTTCAACTCTCCGGGGCTGGGGCTCTTCATGCAGTAAAACTTAAAGGGGCTGGGCTAAAATTAACATTATTTCGGTACAAGCCTGTCAAGTTTTAATCATATCATTTGTCACTTGCAATGGTGTGTGCTTTAGAAAATTCTCATCATGGTACTATATGCCTGTGAATGTTGAAGGTGTAAGAGGAGCTTACCCTCATACCACTGTATTAATATCGGGTTGTGGGTTAAAGGTGCTGCCTAACAGAGTCACAGACAAGCATTCCACTCCCAATTAATATAATTCTATCACCAGTCGATATGTGGCTTGCAAAATGAGGAAGCATTAACTCAAATTTTGAAGTATTGTCATGTATAACACAAGTCAGGTTGGAACCAAAAACCTTCCACTCTCCAAGAGGATGCTATACCATTGAGCAACCAAGGCAGTCACAAACAGAATAGATTGTTGACCAAGGGATATTGCAAGCCTAGGCTTATTAGGGCCTTCGGCAAAAAGTTTTATGACCATCATCACTGTATTGTTGACAAGTTTGATGTCTCTGTGTCCAATATTGACCTGGATGTTTTAGTTCCATGTTCCCTTCACTTAATATTGATTACACACGTGGCCGGTGTAGCTAGCTAACAGAAGGTGCTTACCCTTCCAGAAAACTCGGTCTCACTTCCCTGGTGGAAGTTCGCGTGTTTAACCTAACTTGTCAGTTTCAAAGTTTTTTTTTACTTTACTCCTGGATTGTGATTTGGACATGGATTAGTATGTTTGTTTTTCATTGGTATAGATAGTTCCCATGTGACGTCACACTGTCCACTTCACAGGTAAAGTAGTGGCCATTTTGTAGGTATTTATAAATTGGAATCTTATTAATTCATTCTAAAATAGGGTGTATAAAATTTTTTGTCACATCATTGTTATGGGGACAAAAATCTTATAAAATATACTAAATCAAAGTAAAAACATTGGCCATTTCATAAGTTTAAAAACTTTATTGATATCCCGATTACTTTTTGAAAACAATAATTTGAAAATTAACAAATTTGGTTAAAATAGATAAATGATATAGATTGCCCAATAAAATGGCGACCACTCTACTGAAAAATTCGTCTGCTAGAGGTCCATGGGAACTATCTATAACTGCTTCATTAATTGAATGGGGAAATCTTGAACTGTGATATGATACACATCTTGTTTTAAGAAACAGGAGTAGTTATTTATGCAATCCATAAATCAGTAGATTAAATTATTCACATGGTATGGTAAAGGTGATTTAAGATGAGAAGACATTACAACCTGAGAATGAGATTAGTATATTCACTATATTGGGTAATATTGAATAGCCTTTTGTGTCCCTGGAAAGATCATACCAAAACTCAGTTCTGTGTGACAGAACATGATTGAAAGATGACGCAAGAACTCGGCGGTAGTTAACTATAATCAGTCTCACTAGTATTTGGTGAGACAAAACAATGTATGCCACCCCTTTTTTGGGTGTGTGTGTGTGTGTGTGTGTGTGTGTATGCACAATAACCCGATAATAAATTTGGACATTTCCCGGGATAGGCAATGCCTATTTTCATCTAACGGGAAATGTCCCGGCGCGAAGCGCCGGGATATTTCCCGTCTATAGGTAACACGTATGTATTATGACGTCATAGAAAATTGTGGAAAAATTCTATAGACCGTACGTCCAAATCATTTGACGCCGCGCGTGCACCACTTTTCTCACTTTTCTCAAGGCCATTGAAGGGGTCAAATCGACAGGAAGTGAGCTCCATATGGGGGAAAATCTCGCCCGTCTCGTTCATCAGAAATGAAACCAAGAAACGATTATCGTAAAAAAATAATTCATTGAAACAAGTAATAATTTAAATAGGTTGATCGAATACCAAATATTTACGTTTCTTTCGCCGTTCTGGCTGATCTCCAAGTGTAGCGTTTCAAGATTCGCGATGACGTGATTTCTTTTGATGGGTTCAAAGTTCAATTCAGATCGATAACCACTGTAAGCCAATCAGCGACCGACTTTCCCACGTGCATCAACCATGATCACACAGTATACAATGCGGGAAGATACAAAATTTGCCGATTTCAAGTTAGATAAATCTATAACCATAGTTACCTGACACAAAACTATTACGGGGTTAGCATAACCACAGTATACGACTTCTACGGTAACTCTTTTTCACATATTATTACTTAATTGAATGAAAATTTTGAGTGCATCTGTGACCCTCGCTGAATGCAGTGTAAACAAAAATGGCGTTCGTCAGGACGGGAAAGACGTTTTCACAAACGATCGATTTTTAAGAAAAATAATAAAATGCGTTTTTCGAAAGAATTAATTAACAGTTCTTCCCAATAATCATTTTTATGAAAATACAAATAAAATTTATTGAATTTATTCCGAATTTAATGTAAATATTGACAAATCCGGCTCTTGTTTGTTTACATGTGACGTGGATATCATGATCAGCTGATCGAGCTGGACCAGTTTGACTTAAAGGTGCTGACTAAAACTGACTTCAACTACAATGACTGCACTCATCAAAAATCTAACTTGGACATAACTGATGAGGAAACTGTACATGTTGTGCAATGAGATGGACGCTGTCCCAAAAAGTTGTGATGAAAATAACAATAATAAAACATTCATGTTGAGTTTAGCAGCTGGCTGTAGTTGAGATCCACTTAGGTAAGGTCTGAATTGACTCCTTGAAAACCTCCAGGGATGGCGACTGGACTACTGATGCTGGCAGGGGATTCCAATAATTTAGTTCTCGGAATGAATATAAAAATTTTAACTAGGGTAAAATCAACATTACCTTCTTCAATATCCCAGACTTGGTTCTCGAAAAAAAAGTTGGTATGAATGTTTCATTTCAATTTAGGTGAATAATGAATAATCTTGACGGGTAAAAAAAACTCCAACCCACCATCCTAGAATTAACCGTCTCGATATAAGTGAAAAAGCATTTTTAACTCTCCGGGGCTGGGGCTCTTCATGCAGTGAAATTTAAAGGGGCTGGGCTAAAATTAACATTATTTCGGTACAAGCCTGTCAAGTTTTAATCATATCATTTGTCACTTGCAATGGTCTGTGCTTTAGAAAATTCTCATCATGGTACTATATGCCTGTGAATGTTGAAGGTGTAAGAGGAGCTTACCCTCATACCACTGTATTAATATCAGGTTGTGGGTTAAAGGTGCTGCCTAACAGAGTTACAGACAAGCATTCCAATCCCAATTAATATAATTCTATAACCAGTCGATAATCTATCCTTTAAGCCAAATGTGGCTTGCAAAATGAGGAAGCAGTAACTCAAATTTTGAAGTATTGGTCAATCATGTATAACACAAGTCAGGTTGGAACCAAAAACCTTCCACTCTCCAAGAGGATGCTATACCATTGAGCAACCAAGGCGGTCACAAACAGAATAGATTGTTGACCAAGGGATATTGCAAGCCTAGGCTTATCAGGGCCTTCGGCAAAAAGTTTTATGACCATCATCACTGTATTGTTGACAAGTTTGATGTCTCTGTGTCCAATATTGACCTGGATGTTTTAGTTCCATGTTCTCTTCACTTAATATTGATTACACACGTGGCCGGTGTAGCTAGCTAACAGAAGGTGCTTACCCTTCCAGAAAACTCGGTCTCACTTCCCTGGTGGAAGTTCGCGTTTTTAGTAACTTGTCAGTTTCAAAGTTTTTTTTTTTTTACTTTACTCCCGGATTGTGATTTGGACATGGATTAGTATGTTTGTTTTTCATTGGTATAACTGCTTCATTAATTGAATGGGACAATCTTGAACTGTGATATGATACACATCTTGTTTTAAGAAACAGGGGTAGTTATTTATGCAATCCATAAATCAGTAGATTAAATTATTCACATGGTATGGTAAAAGGTGACTCAAGATGAGAAGACATTACAACGTGAGAATGTTGCCGTGGTATGGATTAGTATATTCACTATATTGGGTAATTGAATAGCCCTTTGTGTCCCTGGAAAGATCATACCAAAACTCAGTTCTGTGTGACAGAACATGATTGAAAGATGACGCAAGAACCCGGTGGTAGTTAAAGTTCTATAGTCAGTCCCACTAGTATTTGGTGAGACAAAATAATGTGTGCCATCCCTTTTTTGGGTGTGTGTGTGTGTGTGTGTGTGTGCACAATAACCCGATAATAAATTTGGACATTTCCCGGGATAGGCAGTGCCTATTTTCATATTAGGATGACAATAGAAAAGGAACCAAAAAGACTGATGCTTATAGATATGCCATATCTAAAGTACGTTACTTATACAGCATTGCAGTTAAGAATTAATTGTGAAACTGGAGCCAGATTTCACTTGAAATGCCAGAGTTAAGGTAGTTCCATACCATGGTGACGTCGACGTTTTGTGCGTACGGTCGAAATGTTTGATTTGACGTCTTTTTCATCTATGACGTCACGAATATGTGGTCTTTGGCGCATACAGAATTTTGGCGGGAACGCTGCTACGCGTATCGTTTAGATGTATTTTCTGCATTCACAAAAGATTATAATTCACATTATTGACATTATAATATCAAATTTGAGTACTATTTAAAAGAACTAATCTAATTGCATAAGAAAGATCTGCGCTGTTGAGGGCACAATTCTAAATAATTGAAAGATTTGAGTACGCCGTTTAAAATTTGAATTATTGTGATGTAAATGGTGCTTCATGTGACTTTTTTGGTGAATTTAAATACAGATAGTATGACGGAAACTGCCGATTCTTCAATAAACATAATGTATAATAATTTTTATCGGTGTCAAATTGACCATGCTCTTGTATTTGCGTTTCATTTCGGCGTGCTAGAATCAAGAACTCTTCATCAATATAATTATATACTGATTCCCCTTTCCACTTTAATTCATCTGTGTTTGGTAACGGTTGCTATGGGTACAGACCATATGAAATTTAAAACTGGTTTTGTTTTGCACAACCAAAATAGCTCAAAATAGGTGTTTTTAATAATTATTTGTTAATAACAAACGAAAACATGCGTTCATAATAGTATACTAAGGCATTAATGGTATCTTCTTATGTAAGGAATGGGGCTTTTTTTCTTGTTTCAGGAATTTGATGCAATTTTATGAAAAAAGTAGCTTGACGACCCCCTATTTTTTGTTTCCGAAAATCAAACTTATATATTTATGTGCAATATATGTGAAAATCAGGGGTCGTATTCGACTTAGTTTTTTAATTATCTACAAATTTACGGAAGGGTGATACTTTAAGTTTTCCAGAATTTTAATGTTCTCTCTTGATAGGTGGCGCTGTAGAAAATCTTCACGTGACCGGAAGTAAAATTCCATTGGTCCAAATAATCTTCACGACATTATGGTTAATTTAAATGCAAGACACTTTTGGTTTCTAAGCATGACAAAAAATCATTAAAGCTTATTTGTTGATACCAGTGGTCATACTTTGATAATTTATCCCGTGAAAATGGCCACCAGGTGGCGCTTCAGAACTTCTTAAGCAAGTCCTGAAATTTTGGCATGTTGAATGGTTTATGTTCATGTACAACATATCAAACTTTCATTATGTGTTTTCAGGCGATTGGTAAAGTATGGAACTACCTTAAGGCCAGGATAATCGTAGTTTAGGAATGATTGTGAATCTGGTGTATGTATTTTCTTTCAGCACTACGTGTTGCAGTAGTACAAAAACACGCATTTCCTGATCTTAATGACAACTTGAAGCACACAGAGAGAATGGTGGCGGAGGCCAAGAACAATAACGCAAATCTAGTCGTCCTGCCGGTAAGAGCTATAAAAACCAAGATCTCACGTGGGACCAAAATGTTCGTGTAATGCGCTTGATTACGGCGGCACAGAGGTGACACGAAAATATGTTTTTCGTTTTACTCGTTCACGCAATAGGTTCGCTATTGGGTGCTTACGCAAAAGAAATTATTGTTGCTTGCTCGCGTAAAACAATACATATATAAATTGCTTATTATAACTGGTATAATTGTGTTTTGCGCTAATATATATTAAACACAACAAATATGTTATCTATCAAAAACTCCAACATTTTGTTGATTATATCTTCAGTATATTTTTGTTTGGAATCCGTATGATGATTGACAGAATAACCAGAATACCTTTTCAGCACCAGATATTTGTACATATCTTGTTTTTGATTATTACTACATTCGTTTATAATGTAATAGTATTATTGTGTATCAACGTCAATGTAGCATCCTTTGTTCGTTTTACACGCAAGTTTACTAAAAAAAAATGGAACAAGTGTTTTTTTGTGTGAATATTCTACATCAACGGAACCAATAGGTTGCCACCACCAAAGTCACTATAAGTGTTTACTAGAACGCTTACACTGGTGTACAAATTACAGTCCAGCCTGCCTTAAAGGCCACCTCTATATAAGGCCACCTGTTTATAAAGCAAGTGGAATTATATCCCAATTGGTTTTTATTCATATTAATTGAACCTGTATATAAAGACCACCTGCCCATAAAGGCCCGTTTTACTGTTTCCTTAGGGTAGCCTTTATAGACAGGTTGGACTGTAAAATGTTTTAAGTTAAATTCTGAATTCGAATTCGAAAATTGCTCGAACGGTATTATGGTGGTTTATTTCTGACATCCAGATAATTTCGGTCGACATCAAATTATTTCGATATGTTGACTTAATATCACGACAAGTCGAGATAGTATGATGGAAAGTTGTGATAGTGAAATACGAAGTTGAGATAAATAATACGACAAAGTCGAAATACTTATGTCGACTAGTCATGGTAAATATCTCGACATGTCGACTGAAATTATGTCGATGTCCGAAATGAGCCACCATATACATGTTATAATAACATTATATAATTGGGATTTCATTCTATTTTAAGGGATTGTTTGCTGTTTATCCGTCTCATAAGACCATCTTTGATTCAAGGGAGACTATTCCTGGACCAAGGACAATATTCCTTTCAAACTTAGCAAGAAAATATGGCGTGTACATCGTTGGCGGTAAGTTTTTAATACATTTTTTATAATGTGTATAATAGAAATTACTTTTTGTCGTATTATAGTATACTTTTATTATTATTTTAATAGTCTTGCTAGGGGTGTCTAGTACCACAGTATGTATTTATTGATATGGTAGGCATCATACTGATTACATGAATGTCTACAATTTACATTACATGGTATTAACTTGTACACTATTCAATGTCCGTAATAATCGTAGAAAACACATCTATACCTACATATTACATTGCTCCATCAAAATTTGATGATTTGATGAATTTTAATAATTATGCAATACACATTGTATTGTACTAGGGAATATAAAATGAATTGGATTAGTAGTCACGTTTCAATTGTGCCCCATTCAAGGTCCTTTCCCTTATATCAGAGAGAGCTCGAGGTGACCTAATGGATAATACTTCAGTCCACAAATCTGCTCTGCTCAGACCATATGTGGGAAAGTGAATTTCCCTTGTCGTTGGCTTTTAACTGGTTAACTTGGTATAAGTATAATGTGACTGGGGGAGTGGTATGCTTGTCTCCGGCGTACTGATTCTGTGAGCTAGCACGTTAAAGTCGCCCTGAGTGCGCGCTAGTACAGGGCAGACCATAAAACACACTCGCACTTCACATGTATATACGAACTTATTTATAGATTAATTCATAGAAATTAATAAAATAGTTCTCGCCGCGAATAGCTAAAATAAAGTTGCTGGTGCGATGTTAAGCAACATTTAACAAACCAACCTTATATCAGGGCGGTCATTTCTGAGATGGTAGAGGAAACCGGAATATCGGAATAAACTTCCGACATTAGATCCCTTAAAACTATAAAATTGTCACTGAAATACCTCTGCCCTCCTTCTTATCCCCCCTCTCTCTCTCTCTTCTTAAATTATTTGACTTTAATATAAATCTTCTCTCCGAAATTTAATTATTGTGCAAAATAACTTATAAAAAATATAATTGCATGCATATGACACAGTTGTTAGTAACACAGGGTATGTTGAATCCAGCGGACTCTCTGTTTCTCTCCCACAGCCACAAATCTCGAATCTGACCAAGACTTGAAATAAGTAGCAACTGCTCTTTCGCCATGTACTTGGTATTTAGAAATAAAAGCCATTCACGGGTTCCTTCGGGAAGAACCCGATGTCGTGTACCACGGCATGCGTGGCACGTTAAAGAACCCTGGGTGCACTGCAAAAGTCAAATTTCTGCAACTTCCCATATAGCTGCTGACATCTCGATATAAGTGAAATATTCTTGACTGTTCGTAAAAGTCGGTTCAATCAATCAATCAATTTTTGAAAGTAAAGTATTTTAATTTTAAACAATTCTTCCTGTTGTAGGTACTCTTGCGGAGAGAGTTCAGAATACTACCAAGTTTTACCACGCTTTACCAGTCCATAACCCAGACGGACGACTCCTCGGTAGTTACAGAAAGGTCGTTAAACTCTGAGTGACGTTCATTTTATATTCCCGTTTCACTAAGCTTTACTATTCTGTATCGGGGGTGGGCGGGGAGAAGGTGTTCCAAGCTTGAAGTGATTGACAGATTTAAGTTCAGAGAAAATCTTAGTTAAGGAATGGTTGTGACATTTAGAGCTAGTACTTTGGATTTAGAGAAAAAACCATCTCACATTCTACCTCGGATATAAACCAATTCAGCTGAATCCGACACCTCCCACTCGTGCATTATTATTATTATTATTGTTACAATTATTTTTTCTTAATTAATTAATTAGTTTATTTATTTATTTGCGAAATGTGAAAACAACATGCAAAAGTGTGTCTGATTCCATTTCATGCATATACGTATGTGTAGTACAATCAACCCTACCTTAAAGGTCACCTCTATATAAGGAACACTTGCTTTTAGAGGTCAGTAAAATTTTATATCCCAATTGCTCTTTATTCGTATAAGGGTCACCTGCCAATAAAGGCTACATTTTTACTAGTTCCCTTTGGTGGCATTTATAGACAGGTTTGACTGTACATGTTATTATGTTTTCGTGTATGGACTATGCCGAACTGTCTTGTCTCAACGAAGGTAACAATATCAAAAAACTATCTATTGTCTATGTCTGGACGGATTAAAAGCAGTCCTCAAGCTTTTTTGTTTCCCGTTCTCGATCATCTGCTTTGTGTAATATCTTGTAAGATATATTTATTTTTACCTTTAGATGCATATATACGACGAAGATTCGGACCTTGAAGGCGCAATAGTTCAGTCAGATGTTATGTTATCAGGCAACTCTCTTCTTACATTCAAAGCAGGTAAGTTTGTAAGCAGAGTGGATTAAAGCATTGTTTTAAACAAGAGTATATCGCTGACATTGAGACAGTTAGTTGATAGATACTTGAGGAAAACTGTCTTTCAGCCACAAGCGAACTGACATACTTTTTCAAGTTTCACACATTGATCAGACTGAGTAGTATTCTAACCTGAGACTCTGATGGGTGTTGGTGGTCATATAAACTAGATGTATTATTTCAGAAAGTTTTTGTCACTCTCAGTATAAAAACTTATCTCAATTATGTAGAGACGTCACCATTTACAATTGACGGGTCGCAGGTCACGCCCACAAAATCCCGGCATGCTTGAATAACACAAAAAAGAACGAAAAGTCGGCCTGGAGTGTGCCATTTAATGACGTCACTGACACTAGTATGTCATTAGTTGCCGTTACGCTCTTTGGTACCGTGATGACGGTCAGTGTCGGAACATAAAAGGCGTGGCCGGCGAAACGTCAATTTCTATAGAAGTTTCACCGTGACGTGCATAGACCAGACAAACAAGATGTTGACTAGGAAACCTGGTTCTTACAATGCCAATTGACGGATCGCCGGCCACGCGCACAATGTTCCGACAACGACCCGACATGCTTGAATTACACACAAAAAAATGAAAACTCGGCCAAAAATGTGTCATTTAATGACGCCACTGACGCTAGTACATCATTAATTGTCGTGACGCTGCTTTGGTACCGTGATGGTAGTCAGTGTATCAACATAAAAGGCATGGCCGGCGATAAGTCAATTTCTATAGAAGTTTCACTGTGACGTGCGTGGACCAGACAAACGACTTCTTAGTACAGGAAGATGTTGACCATACAGCTTTTCATAGGAAACATGGTTCTTACATTGCCAATTGTCGGTGAGTTGGGGTGGGGAGATTTTTAATTAATATTATAATAGGCATACGGTGCAAATTCCAGTCACTCTTACGTCTAAACCGAAAACGCAAACTTGCGAAATATGTTAAAACAACGATAACCAGAAAATGTGAAGTTCTTTAGCCGTACAGTAAAAAGTAAAATATTCCCCGAGGTACTAGTACAGAAAACGAATGGAAAGAGATGATTGTGAGACATGAGCCAATTTTTCTTGCACCCCAGATAGAAAATCCATAAAAAATATATATCTCCATCTTGAAACCCCCTGTGCAAGATAGCCTACATGGCGTTTTTCCCGCAAATTTTATCAATAAAATCAGAGGTGTATCGATAAGTTGAAATAAATTTTAAATTGACAAAAATTGCATTTTCTGGTGCAAGAAATAGAATCAATCAATCACTACTTGTAGTGCCAGATAAGGAAATATCTACCCTTGTTCTAATATATTTGGTCCAGAACTCGGCAAGCGTCGTTCTGGATCAAATATATTAGAACTCGGGTTGAGATTTCCCTATCTTGTACCGCAAGTTCTGTTAGATTCTATTAATCTGATGTGGTTAATATTTATATTTTGTCTTTCTTTTCCTCAAAAATAGGTGGCTTGAAAATAGGAGTTGGTATTTGTTATGATGTCGTTTTCCCCGAGTTTTCCCGCCTTCTTAGTTTAAGAGGTAGGTACCCTGTGTCTGTAACAATTAAACATAATGTATCCTTTTAATGGGGTTTGCCGCTGTACCACGTGATACCTCCTAGCGTTTGCGCGGAACATTTATTTCATATGGCACAAGATGACGTTTCTTCGTAAAACGACGTTGTTACGGGAATTTGTGACGTTACGTTTTCCAAAACGTTCCGCACAAAATGAAGAGGTATTGACGACGTGGTACAGCGGCGAACCCCCATTTATACAGGAAGTGGAAACTAGTAGAGCAATATTTGGTCACGGTTTTATGCCACGGCCCCGGTCAAGATTCTTTTACATGTACTTATGACGAGGCGATCAGTTCTAAAGCCGGAGAAATGAACTTACCTTAGGAATTGACTTGCAGGTTACCCAGGTCACAGCCAGGTGTGTGGTTCTTCACCTTCATGTGAATTTATAGCATTATTATTATAATTTAAACATGCTACTTATCGTTATGTCTATTTAAATGTGTGGCATCACTCAAGGTTTAGATGGGGGGGGGGGGGTAGCGGAATCGGCGGAGATATGTAACAACTCCTAATGAAGTCTAATGCCCAATGAAGTCCTCATTAGTCGCCAAGATTCGTTAGTCGTTGATGATTTCAAAGCTTAATGAATTACCAAGATTGAGGCTCCAGACGAGAAGTCATTTTGGTATTACAAAATGAAATTACTCTCAAAATTGAACGACTGTATTTGACTTCTCGCGAGGGTTTTGCCATTAACGGTGTTTTGTTAGAAACGGGCATTAAAATAAAAGCACCTGTGGTGCTACATAGAGAAATCATCAGTTGGATTAAACGATAATTAAGTGATTAAGTGATAAACTCAATTTCAGGCTGCAAGATGATTATATTTTCTGGATCGTTTCCACAGAAATACGGTTATACTTTAAGTTCATTTCTGGGATCACGTGCAATAGAAAACCAAGCCTACGTCATCATGGCATCACCGACTTGTAATACGTCACATCCTTTTGTTTCCTGTGGAAGAAGTTCTATCTATTCTCCAAGGTAATTTAATATTTGTAAATAATTAGACACACGTTAACATAAATAACCTACCTGTCACATCTATCTCCACATTATAATTGTAAAAGAAATTTTCATAAAAGTCATCATTCATATGGCTTTTTTTCATATCATACCCAATATAGGTCCAACATAATTTAAATTGGCCATCGCCAGTCGGGCTAATAATATAGATATTACGGGATATATTACTATAATGAACAGAGCTATATTTTATAGTAAACTTGCCTTGCTGCGCTAATAAGGTTAACAACATTGACCTGCCCGCTTGACCTTTCGTGGGAAATATTCATATAGGATGATTCATCCAGTATATGTGTAGTGTTAGGTTGGTTGGATCAATGTTGCTTAACGTCGCATCAGCAATTTTTCAGCTATTCGCGACGAGAAGTATTTTAATAATCTCGATGGATTAACCTATGAACAAGTTCCTGTATGCATGTGAAGTGCTTGTGTGTTGTATGGTCTGCCTTGTTCTAGCCCGCACCCAAGGCGACTTTAACGTGCTAGCTCACAGTTAGTACGCTGCAGACAAGCGTACCACTCCCCATGTCCATTATACTGATACCAGGTGAATCAGTAAAGGCCAACGGCAAGGAAAATTCACTTTCCCACATGTGGTCTGAACGGGACTCGAACTTACAGCGGTGAGATACCCTGGATTTGACGACTAACGTCTTATCCATCAGGCCACCGCGGCCTCTAGGGTAGTGTTATCAATACGCAGTGAATACATACGAGGGGAGGTCAAAAAGTTCATAGAACAGGGTATATATTGCCGCAACAAACCATACATTTTATTATTATTTTTCAATATAGTCCCCATTTACCCCAATGCACTTAGCCCACTTTTTTCAGACTGTCTATACCTTTGAAATAGAAGCCTTCGGTTTAGTCCTGAAACCATGCCTCTGTGTCAGCCTCAAGTCCATCATCATCAGGAAATCTGATTCCTCGTAAATGGGATTTCAAATTTCTAAATAGGAAATATTCACTGGGTGCCAAATAGGGACTGTAGGGTGGGTGATAAAGTTGTTCGAACTTGCATTCACGAATCGCTGCTTGTGCAATCCTTGACTTTTGCACAGGAGCATTGTCGTGAAGAAGCAATACCCCTCGGCTCAACTTTTCCCGCCTTTTTAATTTAATAGCAGCTTTCAGCTGCTTCATTAGATCAGCATAGTAAGCTCTAGTGATAGAGATTCCAACAGGTTTATAATTAACAGAACGCCCTTAAAATCCCAAAACACAGTGGCTATGACTTTGCCAGCTGATGGTTGGGTTTTATATTTCTTTGGTGGGTGTGAGCCTGGGTGCTTCCATTGCATGGACTCTTTCTTGGTTTCTGGGTCCCAATGATGAATCCATGTTTCATCACCAGTTACTAAACGTAAATTTAAGCTCTCCGGGTTATCATTATAAATGCCAAGAAGCTCCTGACTTGACTGGAGTTTTTGGAAGCGATCCTGTACATTAAGATTTCTGGGTACACATCTTGCGGATACTTTTCACATCCCAAGATGCTCGTGGATAACCGTGTATACAGTTCCATGTTAAATGTCACACTCCCTAGCTATGTCATTAATCCTAATTCGACAATCATTCACGATGAGGGTCTCCACAGATGTGACAACTTCCTTTGTGATGGCATCAGCTGGCTGACCTGACCATGGGTCATCCTTCAGTGAGGTGCGCCCACGTTTAAATTCAGCTGACCATTTTGCCACTGTGGAATAGGCAGGAACACTGTCACCGTACACTTCGGCCAATCGCCTGTGAATTTCTTTGACATTTGATCCCTCTACTGTGAGGAACTTATTATTACTGCCTTAAACTCAACATTATGATTTCCCATCAACTTTGAATGCTTTTGAGAATTACACAAATATGTTGTGACAAATAAACTTGATAAATGTTGAGTTGTCTAAATAAGTAAAGAAGATGTGTGTTACGCTCTGACTTCCACTCGTACATATTACTCTTAAAATAGTAACAGCGTTTCCCATCGTGTACATGTGTTTCCTATAAATAAACGTCATCGCCCATAGCAATTTTTTTAAATTAAAGGTCAAACGGACAGGTAAATTTTGTCTGTCAATATTTGTATTGTTCAAAGTTTTTTTCTGAACACTCCCCTAATTACGTTTCACACAGCTCTAGACGGTACTAGCCTCGACCTAGACGGTACTTAAGCAATATTTACTAATGTACAGGGCGCTATCACGATTTATGGACTGGTCGAGGGCGAGGAAATGGACCGCCAGTATAGTATGCCCGAGCCGCAGGCATATCAAAATTTCGGTTCATATCCTGGTCCGAGGACAGTCTCAGTAAATGTTAATAGTGACTGTCCTACATTTGCATAAGTATATATAACTGTTATTTCATTGCACCAAAACAAATCAGCGTAAATCATGATCATGCATATATTGCCCGCTCGGTTAAATGGCAGACTGCATGCCCGCTCTGTCCATACACGTCATTAGTTTGTACCTCATATTGACCCATACGGTGTTAGATTTGATAGCAGTCAACCAAGTCCGATAGTCGGTACTAGATGATATATATACTGCGTCAAGTTTGACTTGGCCGTTTGACCTTTAATTTGAATATTCAAATACACATATCCATTGTGTAATTAAGGAGCTATATAAAGCTGCTATACATGTAGAAAATAGATAATAATTATAATGGGCACCGAATATTTATTGTAATGAAACATGTTGTCTTATCTAAATCACAGTCTGCTAGCCCAATCTAAAGTTCAAATTAAAGGCCAAACGACCAGGTCAAACTTGATGCACTATACTAGTAGTATTTGACCATGTTGTAACATTCTTCAAGGCTTTCGTAGTTTTCTGTGTCATATCTATATATTTAAGGTCACTGTATCTTTACACTATGAATGTTGTTTATTACAGAGGTAAACTATTACAAGAAACTCAAGAAAATGACGAGAAAATACTTTATACAAATATAGGTAAGTATTATATGGTGAGTTGTACATATTGCATCGCATGATTCATGTATCGAGCATATCAAATAATGTAGCCTTATGTTGCATCATATTATACAACGAAGAAAGCCGCTTACAAATAAATTGTTGACCCAAGGATACTGCAAACCTAGGCTTATCAATGCCCTCAAACAGTTTTATGGCCGTAATCACAGTATTGTTGGTAAGTTAGATGTCTCTGTGTCCAGGTCAATTCTGGACATATTTGACGTCCCATAGTTCCATGTATTGATTGTACACGTGTCGGTTGTGCTTACCCTTCCGGAGCACCTGGCTCACTTCCCCGATGGAAGTCCACGTGTTTAACCTATTTTGTCAATTTCAAAGTTTTTACTTTCGATTAGATACTTAGTATGCCATAGACTAGGTATTGGCACATTTTAATATTTTGCACTATGTTGCTAGTGTATACCGACCATGACTGACAGTATGTATTATGCGTATGTGTTTTGTACAAGTGTGCGTTCAACAACGATTTTAAGTGCTAGCTCATCGAGACAGTAGTTGCAGACCCACAGGTTCATTATCTTCACAACGAACAAGACAATAGTAATGTGAAATAAAACTTACTAAAGGTCATAGCATGTCCGCATCGGAATTCGAACCCATAGCTCTTATATCTTGAGCTCGATGCTCTACCAATTGAGCTGTATTCCTCCATTTGAGCTGCCATCGACAAGTCTATACAAAATTGCTGTTTTGGCCACAAGTAGTACTAGATTTTACTAATTTTGTATTGATGTGTATCTGTATTTCAGAGAAATCAGCGGTTGATAGTTTCAGAAAAGAACTACCAGTCATATCGCATACAAGATCTGATTTGTACCATCTAAATTTCAACCAACAACACAGCCAACAGGATATGACACAAGTAATGATGTAGTGTAATTCATGGACATTTATCGGCTTAGAAAACCTATTAGATCCAGATAGGAGACCCCCAACTACCACCGACCATTTGAACCGATATTTTTGTCAGTTACTGGTTCAATATATTAGTAAACTTATTTAATTTGAGTAGGGCTGTAACCATACACCTGATACATTCACCTCATGATACGATATGTATTTTGATATTTGATCTACGTGATACTATAAACGTTTTCATTTATGCTGTGTACTAAATTTCTCTATTTCGCGATCGTTTGTTTTGCGCGAAAATTGGTACAGAGCGAAAATTTAAATATGATTACTGTATAATAATGCATATTTAAAAATCGTAAAAATTAGACTAGTCGGAAATGTCTAAATTTTATAAACCTCGAAAATAGATACGCGCGAAATTAAATACGTTTACAGTATGACACGTATCTATGTCTTCTAAAAAGCAAAAATATTTCAAGAATGCAAACTAAAAATAAAAATACTTGTAATTTTTTTTTAAAAGTTAAACATTTAATAAAAAAAAATTATGACAATAATTACAAAGTTATTTAAATGCCAATGAATGACTGAATTAAGAGTTTTGGACATGTTGGTTTAGATATGGTATCACGAACAAAAAAAACAGTTTGAAGTAAACTTCCAAATTAGCGTATCATGATACATACTACCGTATCATACAAAAATGTATAGTGATACAGATCTGTCCAAAGTTTAACACTGAACTATCAAAAAAGATTCGATTCTATATGTTGTCGAGTCGCCTAAATACGGATAACTATAGTGTAGAAAGTTAGTTTAAAACAGGTATTTTGGTAAAATATCTTTTTTATTTCAAATTGAATATTACAATTCAATATACTATTTTTCATGAAATTTTTTGCCGCATCTTGTATAATTTCAGAATTTTTGGTTTGAAAACAAAAAAGTTGTTTAAGTAATCATTACCAATTCCAAATGTCTCATTGGAGATTTGTGTAGAGGGTGGAAGTTTACACAATTGAATATTACCTGACCCATTATGCAGATTAGAGTTGGGTTCATGACCTTTATAATAATTGTTCCATGTGGATACATATAAAAAATCCTTTATATTTATACAGTACAATACAATTTTTAACTTTAGCACGGATTTTTGCTATAAATAGTACAGTGTTTATTATTGATACAAACATATCTATGATCTTTAAATATCTATTGTACCTAAGAAAGAAGCTAATTTGCATATGAAATGGCAAAATGGTCTGTTGTCTATTGGCATATGACCTATTACCTTTACCTGTCCTGTTGGCTGTTTGAAACCCTGTCTACCTTCCCACCACAAAGCATGGTAAACATGAGCAAAATTTTAATGATAGTTTCTTAAACAACTTTTTTCCTTTTGTTTTCAAAAATTTTCAATATAAATAGTCTGGTGCGGCAAAAAATTTGAAAAATAATGATATACGACATCAACTTGTGACTTTGATAAGAAAAAAGATATACTACCAAAATACCCTTTTTCAACTGGTTTTCTGCACTGTAGTTGCAACCGAACCGAGAGATAGATAGCAGCTGCCGAGATAGAGAAAACTGCTGAAAACTAGGGGGTGAATTTGACACTAATTCGTTCGCTTATAGTGATAAACTTTCGACATGTTTGTACTGTACCATCTGACGTTTAAATCCTAAACTTAGTTTTAATTTTTTTACCTTTGAATAAAGTTTTGATTTTTATGACTGATAATATCATTTGTAACTAATGTAAGTAATTAAATCAATTATTTGTTTTGCTATAAATGTAGCTGTATTGTTTTCTGTAAATAAAAAATCTGTTCTAAATAATTCTTATATCAATATGTAAAAACCTATAAACATGTATACAGTATAGATCTGTCGAAAGTTTAACGCTAAGCTGACGAATTGATGCCGAATGGACAGTTCATAACGACTCCTATTACTCATGTAAGTAAATTTGCACCTAGTAGAGACCAAGTGTAAATTTGCTATAGTATGTGAGTATTTTATACTAAGGTATGCAAATTTTGCTACAGTGTCGTATGAACGCACAGTAATATTTACTCACATAATTTTAATCACATGGTTATTTATCTCTATGGGTTAATGTTCATCCATGTGGTGCAAGAGTGAATATGGGTGTTTGTAATCTGCCTTGTACCAGGAAAAATTGTTTAATAGTGTTGTCCAATGATATACAATGTCACAGATTAACATTACATACATACCAGTGTATTGACATCGAGCTAACCAACAGGTGCCTATTGTAAGGGAAACCCACTCACCACATATGGTGTTACAATCGGGGATCGAACTCATAGCGATTAAAGAAGCCAACCACTATAAACAACCGCTGCCCTCATTGATTTGTAATAACTATCCAGTAAAGAATAGATCAAAAGTTGTAATTGAAATAGATTTATTTGACAAAAGTATAAAAACTTGTGACAAACTGTCACCAAAATTTGGCGTTTTACTGGTTTTTTAAAGAGAAAGTGCTTGAGCAACAAAAGCCAACCAAAGAATGTAAAGAAAATTTACTTTTACAAATTTGACAACGAATTGTCCAGGAAAGGAGATGCCATGTCGTCATGAAGTGTTTTGGGAGAACAAATATTACAAACATCATCATCTTCAACATCACTGAAATGATTTTCACCATCTAGTACGATAAAAACATCCCACCGATCACTAAAGAATTAATTTGCAGCTTCATATACAGAGATGGAGCTTAACTATTTTGAGTTAGGGGTCCAGCTCAGCTGAAAAAAGAATTTTTAACGTAATAAATAGCTAAAATGTGTAAACATTTTGGGGGCCAGACTGGGTTTTAGGAGACATGGGGTAATCGAAATATCTTATATATGTCATAAGGAACAACACAAGCTCCTTTTACAGATCAAGCAAATACGACACGGATGTCAATCCTTTTTTGCAAACATCACAATGGGCATTTCAAGCAACTCAAAGAGATCGAAGATCAAGTGTCGTTCTACCCTAACTAGACGGTATATAAATGTGCTCTGCGCTGGTCTAATTTTTTGCATAAAGCTTGAAAAAACAAGCCTTTTAAGGATATGTCTTAATAACATTTTTTAATGTATTTTATGATTTATTCAAAAATGGTATATGACAGATATGCTGGATCACCAAGTAGAACTGTTCATTTGTCATTATAATAGCCCAGTATCAAATTAGTGCTTAAATAGTAAGGAAACGGTCTTATCTCACAATAAAGTCTAAATTGTTCAATGTTCAGAATGAAAATTATCCAAAATTGGTTGAAAACTTCAAATTTACTTATGGTACATAAATTATGTATGAACGCAAAGCAAAATATACTTTTGCTTACGTGAGTAAATTTACATATGAGTAAAAATACTTAGGTATGCAATTCTCGCCGTATAAATGGGGCTTAAGTGTTAAACTTTCGACAGGTCTGTACCGTATATAACAACTCTCAAGTTTATTGATGGAATAAAACGGTGTAATATTTCTCATATTACACAGGTACCCATGTAATATCACTTGATTGTGACGTAATAAGTTCTCACGCTTCTGATTTACGTAGTGGTCGTGCCTACTGACGTCATATGAAAACTGTGTCAGTCTGTTGTTTATTTTTAGACGCTTGAAGACTTTCCGATTCTTTGAAAAAAATTGTTTGATGCATTCGAAAAAAATATTATAATTATAACTTACATACTGATTTTGTCTTTTTTATTCTTGGTGATTAATTTACTTTTACTATAACTAAATAGAACTATATTCTTACTTGCACAGTTAATTAGGAGGTGATTTGTCTGCCCTAGATAGAAATCAGTTGTTTCTATATGGCATCAAATAACATGTTACATGTCATTGTGTCTCGGTATTTTGAGTTATGTGATATATATAGAATCTTAGACTCGTGGGTGTTTAATATGAAATTTTTTTTAACTCGTTCAATAATTAAATATGCCACTCGCCAAGGCTCGTGGCATATTTGATTATTAAACTCGTTTAATAAATTTCATATTAAACCCCCATTCGTCTAAGATCCTCTATGTATACATAAAGATTGCATTGATAACATAGCAAATACAAATTACATGATATTGAGCAACTTCATCTTACATTGCAACTACCAAGCATATGTTATTCAACAATTTCCAAGTACATAGCAAGCAACTACCAAGAAATTACAGACGGCACGAAATGACAGGACTGTTCTTGCGCCAAGCCACTGTCGCTGGGTCCTTCGGAGGAGATCTTAACAAGTGCATCACTGCAATGCAATATTATCCCGTCCAGGGTTTGTCTGAAGAGTCACTTAGGTGGAATCAGATTTTTACTATACATGCAAAGCCCCTAAGGTGTGCGTGATGTAGAATAAGATGGTGACTTAGAACTGAAATCCTTTCGATAATGATAGAAGTTTTCACCTTGGTTGTTAGTTTCGCTTTGTACATGTTGTCATTGCAAGACATACCTTCCCATGTACTAAATATGATTTTCATGTTTCAATCCTGCCTAAAGTTGTTGCACAGAAACCTAAGTTTGGTCCCTTTCTTCTTTATTGGTTATAATAATTTATGTTTTCGTTCTCTTTTCTCGGGGAATTAGTTGGTAGACCTAATAATTAAATAGAAGTACTGGATGGTTCTTTCTTTTTATTTTTCGATGTTCCGAAAGATAATACAAATACACAATCACGGTTGAAAAGATCACACATGGAACAAAGACATAATGCCAACCTCTGTGCGTTGTAACTTTACTTTTCAGAGCCATCACGCACAAAAACATTGTGGGCCATACTTCGAAGTGCCGCGGTACTTTATGGAGACAGTGTGTGACACCATGACGTATATGAAGGCTTTACAAAATAGTATACCACAATGGACTCATGTGTCAGGGCGCCAATTTCTTTGGTTCCATTGCAGTACAATATCTTGTAATTTATTTCACTTTAAAACCAATGTGTAAAGAATGCCAAAACCTAGAAAAGGAAAGGAGGCCTTACTCAGTCTTTGTTCCAAGTCGATGTACAATAATGTCCTATGACATAAATCATTACTTTAAACCGGATGTAAAAAGTAAACCGGAAGTAATGTAATTTCCAAATTTGAATCAACTAGACGAACTTGAATATAAAATAAAAAATATAGTTTCACTTCATAAGTAAAACGAATGAATTAACCAACTACATAAAACATGGTCTAACACCAAATGTTTGAAACCGGAAGTGCACTTCATCTAATTGAGCCATGACATGGGTGTAGCCCCGACCGGAAGTCACTCGCCGGAAGTGACCTAAAAGCAAATTAGGGAAAAGGCTTTATTAATGTAAAATAGTTCAAGCGCTTGGCACCGGAACTAACGACATATTCTAACCGATACAACCGGAAACGAACTCAACAGGAAGTACGGTAAAGAATATTACTACCACCTGTCGGGATCGAATTAATGACTAAGTGAAAAACATGCACATGTTAGTGAATGGCGACTCACACTAGAAGCCACACTAGACATGCTTAATCTAGTCAGGAAAAAACAGGTGTTTCCGTACATTTTATCCCGCTACTTAGATACCAAATATAGCAAAGCGTTTTACTATATCGAATTAGTTCACGCTAGATAGTTGAAGTGCGATTCAGGTTCATTAGAATACAATTTCAAAAATGTGGTCTTTTTATACGGTAAATAAAATTAAATCCGGCTAGTTACTAATAAGTCAAAGACTTTTGCCAAACTAAAAATGACATACACGTCAAAAATGGCGGATACTGAATTTATCCAAAACACGGGGGGTATACCAATTTCCCGAAAATCGCATCCAGCCGGTGGATACGCGCTTTATAGCATCCGTCCGATGGTTACTTCATACATTCCTGTGTTACAGCATCCAGCCGAGGAAAATCATCACGATCAAATACAGATAAAGAGAGATTTTTGCGAATTTACAAGGTTTTGATTAAGTTAGGTAATGGAATGTGGTATAAGAATGGTCTTGCAATGTATTGACATCGTCAGATTGCATATGGCATGCAGAATAATCAAACTAACTCCAGAAATGTTACTCTGAGCAGACAATGTTGATTTTTTCAATATAAAATGCTTGATCTTATGTGTAAAGGTGTAATTTTTTATGTACACACGTACAACACAACACTCTTTTTGTTCCCTTCCATTTTTGCTTGCAACTATGTAATTAAGTGCAATAAATCGGACGTTAAAGATTTCGTAGTACTGCATCCGACGGAACATGGTACGGCATCCAGATATTTTAAGTAATATTAGGTACGGCATCCATCTTTGTTTGTATACAGTGAATAGTATAATAATTTGGAACCAAAGTCTGATTAAAATAAAAAAAAGTCCCATATGTTGCAATATTAGTACATGTCTGATCCCTGAAATATTAGAACATCTAATTGCAGTAGCACTGAAACAAAATCCACATGAAACCCGTGTATTTATTTATGTGAAGCTGCCCCAACACCATAAACTGATTGACAGTTCTTGGCCAGGTTAGGATCCCAGAGACATCAAAGTTAGTCATCCGACGCAGTTGGAACCCGTATGCTGGATCATGCACAAGACTTCCTAGATGCCTCTGAAGACTAGATCTCCATTTGTAGGAGTTACCAAATTCACATATGTTTCTCTTGTCCCCGTGAATTATTTGTATTGGTCTCTCAGAGATGAGCTGCAAGTGAAATTGTGTTTGCAGATAGAACAAACATTTTTCGCCTGACCGTTACACTCACGCTTATGCCGCATAAAACTGCACTTATTCGCAAAGCTCCGCTAGCATCGGCTTTTGTAAGACGCCCTTGATTAATGGCAATTCATATGATCATGCAGATGGCCGAGGCGGGTAAACTTCTTTTGACACATATTGCAAAGGAGTCTTTTTACCCTTATCAGAATGTTTGACCTTCGTGTGTTCGTTCAAGCTTAACGCCGTTTAAAGACTTTTTCACAGCTGCTGCACATCCAATGTCTAGTGTGCTTTGCCTTGACATGACCCTTGAGACCAGCTGTACTGTAAAAAAAATTGGGTCATGTCGTACATTTAAATGGAACTTTTGAGTGGAATTTGCCAAGAAATCCTTCCCACCACTGCAAATCCTACTTCTCAGTGGAGTTGATGTCAGTGGTAAAAGCGTTACAAACTCCTCTCGTTGGATCTCTGATAAATCTAAAAATGATCCCTCTTCCCCTCTAGCTGAACCGCAATGTTCTGTCATGTGCTACTTTTGAATTTTTATGAAATAATACATAATGACAGTTCTGAACGAAAGAAGAGTTACTCAGTCATATATGAATTTTTCATGCCGGATTGTTGGTTTACTGGTTATAATTTTAATTGTTAAATAGTTGGGGCCCTGCAAAAGTACACACTGTCCGGCCACAGTCGGGAGTTTTATAATCAGTGGTCCCTACATGTGTTCTCATATACATGTATTGTGCTTCTTTTTTCTTAAGTTTCTTGTTTTTGCTGTGGTATGTTATTCGTAGCTCTGGTTATTTTTAAGTCACTTTTCATTTTATAAATATACAGATTGTAATATTAATACATCAGTAGTGGTGAAGGTGTGTTGCTGGATTATAATCAATTGCGTATAAACGCTACTTACAATGTTATATATCAAAAGTGGAGCAAAACGAAATGTCATTTCCGAAGACGGATGCCGTAACATTAAGGAACGGATGCCGTACCACTGTTGTAAACTGCAGAACGGATGCCGTACTACGAAATCTTTAACGTCCGATTTATTGCACTTAATTACATAGTTGCAAGCAAAAATGGAAGGGAACAAAAAGAGTGTTGTGTGGTACGTGTGTACATAAAAAATTACACCTTTACACATAAGATGAAGCATTTTATATTGAAACAAGAGGCCCATGGGCCTTAACGCTCACCTGAAGAAGAGTACATATCTTATGCAGAGGTTCAATGGTCAATGACATTAATAAAAGAGAATATCAAAATTTTCAGCAGTAAGGGCCAATAATATGCAAGTATTTTTGCAAATTAATTATAATAATTATTATATAAGTATGCTATATATAACATATTTAAAGTCTAGCTACAATATATTATTTATAAACAGCTAAAACATCTGTATATTAAAATGTGCATTAGGCCAATACCTACAGTATTCCAATATACATACCTATACAAAAAGTTTATAGTTTTTGAGATAATTAACCATTTAAGTATTCATTTGCATCTATGACCTTGACCTTTGAACCTATGACCTTCATTCATCTATCAAAATGATTGTTGTGCAAATGCCTACAATATTCCAATGTACATGCCTATACAAAAAGTTTATAGTTTTTGAGATAATTAATCATTTAAGTATTCGTTCGCGTCTATGACCTTGACCTTTGAACCTATGACCTTCATTCATATATCAAAATGATCGTTAGGCCAATACGTACCTTATTGCAATATACATGCCTATACAAAAAGTTTATAGTTTTTGAGATAATTAACCATTTAAGTATTCATTTGCATCTATAACCTTGACCTTTGAACCTATGACCTTCATTCGTATATCAAAATGATCGTTAGGCCAATACACACCTTATTCCAATATACATGCCTATACAAAAAGTTTATAGTTTTTGAGATAATTAACCTTTTAAGTATTCATTTGCATCTATGACCTTGACCTTTGAACCTATGACCTTCATTCATATATCAAAATGATCGATAGGCCAATACCTACAATATTCTAATATACATGCCTATACAAAAAGTTTATAGTTTTTGAGATAATAAACCATTTAAGTATTCATTTGCATCTATAACCTTGACCTTTGAACCTATGACCTTCATTTATATATCAAAATGATCCTTAGGCCAATACATACCTTATTCCAATATACATGCCTATACAAAAAGTTTATAGTTTTTGAGATAATTAACCATTTAAGTATTCATTTGCATCTATGACCTTGACCTTTGAACCTATGAACTTCATTCATATATCAAAATGATCGATAGGCCAATACCTACAATATTCTAATATACATGCCTATACAAAAAGTTTATAGTTTCTGAGATAATTAACCATTTAAGTATTAGTTTGCATCTATGACCTTGACCTTTGAACCTATGAACTTCATTCATATATCAAAATGATTGTTGTGCAAATGCCTACAATATTCCAATGTACATGCCTATACAAAAAGTTTATAGGTCTTGAGATAATTAACCATTTAAATATTCGTTTGCATCTATGACCTTGACCTTTGAACCTATGACCTTCATTCATATATCAAAATGATCGATAGGCCAATACCTACAATATTCTAATATACATGCCTATACAAAAAGTTTATAGTTTCTGAGATAATTAACCATTTAAGTATTAGTTTGCATCTATGACCTTGACCTTTGAACCTATGAACTTCATTCATATATCAAAATGATTGTTGTGCAAATGCCTACAATATTCTAATATACATGCCTATACAAAAAATTTATAGTTCTTGAGATAATTAACCATTTAAATATTCGTTCGAAGCTATGACCTTGACCTTTGAACCTATGACCTTCATTCATATATCAAAATGATCATTAGGCCAATACCTACAATATTCCAATATACATGCCTATACAAAAAGTTGATAGTTTTTGAGATAATTAACTATTTTGGTATTCTTGGACATCTGTGACCTTGACCTTTGAACCCATGACCCTGATCTATGTATCAAAATGATCGCCATGTTAATACCTACAAATAACTGAAAATCCTACGCCATTTTCACGAGAAATGTTTAAAAAAATAGCATTTTTTATCAAAGGTCAAAAACTGGGACATGACCTTGACCTTCGACCTTGACATCAATTGGAAGAAAATTGCAAGACAAGATCAACAGTGAAAACTCCATACAATTATCTTCAGCCATTATGAAGTTATAACAATAAATGTCTCATTTTAAACATTACGTAACTTTACGCAAAAAACGCGTAACCTATTTTTCGTCCAATTTTCATGAAAAACACAATTTTAATGTTCCCAGGTATGCTGAATCCAAATATCCAATCAAAATTTGCCTGCACCTTTTGGTTTCAGAGAAGAAGATTTTTTTGTCTTTTTGCTATTTTTAGTAACAGCGGCCATCTTGTTAAGCGTGGCCAAACCCCGAACACAATTTTGAAAGGCTGCTACCCAGGCATGATAATCACTAAGTTTCATCAAATATGGCCCAGTAGTTTTGGAGTAGAAGATTAAAATGTAAAGTTTACACACGACGGACGACGGACGACGCACGACGGACGACGCACGACGGACGACGGACGGTGATAGATTGCAATAGCTCATCTGAGCCTTTGGCTCAGGTGAGCTAAAAATCAACATTGTCTGCTCAGAGTAACATTTCTGGAGTTAGTTTGATTATTCTGCATGCCATATGCAATCTGATGATGTCAATACAGTGCAAGACCATTCTTATACCACATTCCATTACCTAACTTAATCAAAACCTTGTAAATTCGCAAAAATTTCTCTTTATCTGTATTTGATCGTGATGATTTTCCTCGGCTGGATGCTGTAATACAGGAATGTATGAAGTAACCATCGGACGGATGCTATAAAGCGCGTATCCACCGGCTGGATGCGATTTTCGGGAAATTGGTATACCCCCCGTGCAAAAGTCGTTTCAAAAGCAAACTTTACACATTAAAACTGACCCAGTCAATTTTGTGTTGAGAATTCATGTGGGTGAAAAAAAACACATTTAAATTATAAAAACTCAACATTTAAACATGATAATATTTGAAAACTAAATTTCAAATCTATTTGTTCAGTTTTTCATTACGACTGAATTTCAAATTCAGAATAAATAAAAATAGACTAAGTGCTAATCCAGACGCCATTGCATGATGAAAAGATGAAATAAAGGTGAAAATAATTACAAAAAGCATTTAGGCCAAATAAGTTAAAATGAATTAAAGTTGAAACTAATTTATGAGAATATTCCAAAAATAAAATGTATTAATTTTTATTTTAACCTTGTTAAATTCTAAAATTTTAAATAAAATAATAGTAAACGTGACTCACTTAATGATTAAATAGAAGAAGTAGTTGTTGGTTCTTTCTTTTTATTTTTCGATGTTCCGCACAAGATACCCTCTTTGTCGCGAACATCGAATTTTATACCGGATAGGAGTTTGGACGGTGGGTGGGACTTTTCGACTACACACCGTCCAAAATGTGACCAATGAACGCTATGGTAACGCTGAGTGACCACCGTTCTTTTGTCCGGTGTGGGATACACGGCGACTCCACGTGCGCTTGGTAATCTCAAGAACAGACAAGTACAGCCCCTTTTAATTAGGCAATCAAGCAATTAAACTGATCAAATAAAGGTGTTTCAGTGACATCTACGAAAATCAAAAATAAAGTCATGTAATCTTACGTGGTATGTAGGTTTTTTATGTGAACAGTTTTCAACAATTAGTTAAATAAATATGAAGATTGTCAGACGTCTGAATTGCATGTTCTGTTTTTTCTTAAAATTAAACGTTGCCCAAAAATAAGATAGTTTGACACTAATTTCTTTGAAAATAAGAATTAAGTTACACATTTTGTTTAGACTGTTATAATATTCCAAAAAAATCGAAATGATAAATCGAATTATTAATTAAATCTAAATTCTTCGATTAAGATTTATCATATTAATATTTAAAACAAAAAAATATGAATCTTTTCAAACTAAAACCGTGATATCAATATTAAAATATTAACAAGAGGCCCAATAGGGCCTGTGATGCTCAACTGGCAGCTTATTTACATTTTTGATAAATAACATGCAAACCTTGTGAAATGGCATTCCCCCTTCTTTTTACAATTGCAACTGGAACCAAAATGGTTGGAAACCAAATCTGCATTGGTTTTTCATGTTATTGCTATGTATAGGAACAGAAGCCAGCTTGAAAAATGAATCCACAATGGCTATTTATGTGTTTCTCATTATAGAAACGGAGCCATCTTGGATGTAACATTGGCTTGTCTGGCAAGACAAATTTAATTTAAATTAGCCTAGTGGTTTCAAAGAAGATTTTCAAAATATTGATGATATATAACACCTGATTTACAAAATTCTTGAAAATTGTGGCAACAAAACCTTCTCAGGAAACCTGTTACAAATTTGGCTTCATTTGGCTTTGTAGTTTCAAAGAAGATGATTTTCAAAGAATCGCTTAAATTTAGCATCTAATTTGCATATTCGGCTAATTACAAGCAAACAGAAAAAGTTACAGAAAAATCTGTTATATATATTAAATAACTAGACATCTACTTTCTAATTCTCAAATTTGAACTAAATCGGTCCATAACTAAACATGTAATGACCATTTATAGGTTTTTGCTATTTATAGCAATGGCGGCCATCTTGGATGCCGCAGGAATATTATTTGTACAAACTTTAATCTACTCCACCTCGGGACTTTCCACACCAAATTTGGCATCATTTGGGTATGTGGTTTCAGAGAAGAAGATTTTCAAAGAATTGCTTAAATTTAGCATCTAATTTGCATATTCCGCTAATTACGAGCAAACAGAAAAAGTTACAGAAAAACCCGTTACATATAATAAATGGCTAGACATCTACTTTCTAAAACTCAAATTTTAACTAAATCGGTCCATAAATAAACATGTAATGACCATTTATAGGTTTTTGCTATTTATAGCAATGGCGGCCATCTTGGATGCCGCAGGAATATAATTTGTACAAACTTTAATCTACTCCACCTAGGGACTTTCCACACCATATTTGGCATCATTTGGGTATGTGGTTTCAGAGAAGAAGATTTTCAAAGAATCGACTAAATTTAGCATCTAATTTGCATATTCCGCTAATTACGAGCAAACAGAAAAAGTTACAGAAAACCCCGTTATATATATTAAATGGCTAGACATCTACTTTCTAAATCTCAAATTTGAACTAAATCGGTCCAAAAATAAACATGTAATGACCATTTATAGGTTTTTGCTATTTATAGCAATGGCGGCCATCTTGGATGCCGCAGGAATATAATTTGTACAAACTTTAATCTACTCCACCTAGGGACTTTCCACACCAAATTTGGCATCATTTGGGTATGTGGTTTCAGAGAAGAAGATTTTCAAAGAATTGCCTAAATTTAGCATCTAATTTGAATATTCCGCTAATTACGAGCAAACAATAAAAGTTACATAAAAACCTGTTACATATATTAAATGGCTAGACATCTACTTTCTAAATCTCAAATTTGAACTAAATCGGTCCATAAATAAACATGTAATGACCATTTATAGGTTTTTGCTATTTATAGCAATGGCGGCCATCTTGGATGCCACACGAAGTTGATTTGTACAAACTTTAATCTACTCCACCTAGGGACTTTCCACACCATATTTGGCATCATTTGGGTATGTGGTTTCAGAGAAGAAGATTTTCAAAGAATCGACTAAATTTAGCATCTAATTTGCATATTCCGCTAATTACGAGCAAACAGAAAAAGTTACATAAAAACCTGTAACATATATTAAATGGCTAGACACTACTTTCTAAATCTCAAATTTGAACTAAATCGTTCCATAAATAAACATGTAATGACCATTTATAGGTTTTTGCTATTTATAGCAATGGCGGCCATCTTGGATGCCGCACGAAGTTGATTTGTATAAACTTTAATCTACTCCACCTAGGGACTTTCCACACCATATTTGGCATCATTTGGGTATATGGTTTCAGAGAAGAAGATTTTCAAAGAATCGACTAAATTTAGCATCTAATTTGCATATTCCGCTAATTACGAGCAAACAGAAAAAGTTACAGAAAAACCCGTTATAAATATTAAATGGCTAGACATCTACTTTCTAAATCTCAAATTTGAACTAAATCGGTCCATAAATAAACATGTAATGACCATTTATAGGTTTTTGCTATTTATAGCAATGGCGGCCATCTTGGATGCCGCAGGAATATAATTTGTACAAACTTTAATCTACTCCACCTAGGGACTTTCCACAACAAATTTGGCATCATTTGGGTATGTGGTTTCAGAGAAGAAGATTTTCAAAGAATTGCCTAAATTTAGCATCTAATTTGCATATTCCGCTAATTACGAGCAAACAGAAAAGTAAACAAAAAACCCGTTACATATATTAAATGGCTAGACATCTACTTTCTAAATCTCAAATTTGAACTAAATCGGTCCATAAATAAACATGTAATGACCATTTATAGGTTTTTGCTATTTATAGCAATGGCGGCCATCTTGGATGCCGCACGAAGTTGATTTGTACAAACTTTAATCTACTCCACCTAGGGACTTTCCACACCATATTTGGCATCATTTGGGTATGTGGTTTCAGAGAAGAAGATTTTCAAAGAATAGACTAAATTTAGCATCTAATTTGCATATTCCGCTAATTACGAGCAAACAGAAAAGTTACAGAAAAACCCGTTACATATATTAAATGGCTAGACATCTACTTTCTAAATCTCAAATTTTAACTAAATCGGTCCAAAAATAAACATGTAATGACCATTTATAGGTTTTTGCTATTTATAGCAATGGCGGCCATCTTGGATGCCGCAGGAATATAATTTGTACAAACTTTAATCTACTCCACCTAGGGACTTTCCACACCAAATTTGGTTCCAATTGGCCAAGTGGTTTCAGAGGAGAAGATTAAAGTTTACGCACGGACGCACGCACGGACGCACGGACGCACGGACGCACGGACACACGCTTCACCATGGCATAAGCTCAGCTGGCTATAGCCAGTTGAGCTAAAAATGTATATAAAACCGCTAAAATTTTTCCGGTAACATTGCTACTAAATCAGTATTAAAGGGCAGTAACTCCAAAATCGATAAACACAAAAATCTCAAAATTGAACATTTGTTGTTGAACGCAAACTAAACGCTGACGGACAGACCGGCGGACGGACACCTTATTTACTGCATGAAAACATAATACCCACTTCGTGTTGTGGGGTACAAAAAACCGATTCTCCTTAGCGCACTGTAAAGGTCAAAATTTTGTAACTTCACCTGTAGCTGGTGACGTCTCGATATAAGTGATATATTCTTGACTTGGACCTTAATCCCAATCAAGTAATCTAAAGGGGGCATTCCAAGTGTTACCGACTAAACGTTTCGAAATGTACAAGGAGAATATCTTAAAAGGATTTGCGTTCACGCTTTGAACAATATATTTGTTTAATTGTTGTTACACTTAACAACAACAGATATTATCTCTGAATATAACAACAGATATTATCTCTGAATGTCTGTGAAGCCTTGAACATCAGCACGACTTTCCAGCCAATGCTTTTTACAACTTGGTTGTGTTATTTACACAGTTATGGAAATGACATGTGCTATTTTTGGTACTTCTTTTGAATGTATAATTTCATAAAAATTCAAAAGAAGCCCATGACAGAAAGGTGAACATAAAAATTACAATAATGTGATCAACCTTTACTTCACTTTAAATAAGCTGTTGCAACTCGTACAAAAACATAGTTTTACTTAGAACCTCTCTCGAGTATTGTCAAAAGCTATACCAGGTAGATAGTCTATATCTGTATCTACTGTACATTGTTTTAAGAATTATGACCTTCTCCATTCTTTTTTCAAAACGTAGTTGTTTAAAAGTTTAATAATGTGGCGAACTTAGAAATCACAATAATTGTATTGTTCATTTTTTACCCTATCCTGATTGTTGGAATTCATTACTACTATATGTAACTAAGAATCTTTGTCCATTTCTGTCAAAAGTTGTACCTCGTGGCTGTGTTACGTCTCATACTAACACTGTTATAAACTGATCATCATGAGTATGTTTTCATTGTACTCACTCTATTGTGATGGTTCTACTTTACCATGTGTAACTAAGAACCCCTCCCCAGTCTGTCAAAAGGTATAATATGTGGTGGCCATTTTTGTATGTAACTAACGGTTTTATTAACTGAGTTTTCATTGTACATTTCTTCTCTCTATACCGATTTTTGTAATTCATAAACATTGTTATTGCTATGTGTAACTAAAACACTCTCTCTGTCGTCTTATACCAAGTGAACTGTTTATGTCTGTAACTAACAATTCGTCTTATACCAAGTGAACTGTTTATGTCTGTAACTAACAATTTTATGAACTTGAAAATCAATGGTTAGTTTTCATTGTACATTTCTTCTCTCTATACTGATGGTTGTAATTCATACACAGAAACATTGTTAGGGTATTGTGTAACTAGGAACCTCTTTCCAGTTCTGTCAAACGTTATACCACATGGGTTTTTTATGTCTGTAACTCTCAGCTTTATAAACTGACCATCAGGGGTAAGTTGGTGTATATTGTTTGATGAAAACCCACAACAATAAATGTTACCTTCCCTGTCCACTGATATTCCATATCCACCACTAAAGTTACTGTTTGTATAACAAAATATCTGTGATCCATTCATATCCAAACAAACCAGCTTGTCGCCTGATGTAAGGTATATCCTGTCTGTAGTACATGTGATGTATTTTGCTCTATATCCTGATGCTACTGTTTTAATGATGTTTCCCGTCCTATCAATCATATAAATGTTATTATCTGTACTTCCTACGATCAGATTTGTACCGTTATACCCGATGGCTCCGTATAATGTTTTGTTGACAGTGATCAGTTTACCAAGTGTACAGTTTACTATATCTATTAACTGTATGTTCTGGGTATTGTACAGCACTACGGCAGCTTCTCTGTCATCTAACTGTACAATACCCCATGGATTTCCAGTTAATGGTAGCTCTTTCTGTATTTGTCCATCTAACGTACAAAAGATAACTTTACATCTATTATGGTCTACTAACAACATCTTATCATTTTGTAGAAATATCCCATCAGACAGGAACTGTCCTGTACTAACGTTACAGTCTCGTATCTTCCTAGTGGTATAGTTTTGGAGATTTGCCTTCCCTTTACCAACAAGTATCCCTGATCTAACATCAAGTGGTGTAGAACTACTGGTCACAGTGCCGATTTTTGTCAAGTTGGTTATCATGTTCACCCAGTTGTCATCAAACTGCATATCTACTTCATGGTGTTTCATTTTGTCCAGTCGTTTCTTCAGTAAATCTGTACGCCCACGGTGCTGCAGTTTTATCTTATTCACCTCCAGGAACTGGTGGATATTTGATACATTTTTCAGGCCGGTATCTATCACGGTTTGGTAATTACTCATTACTTTTAGATTGCCTTCTATTTCAGCGATGTCATTGCCGATCAGTATCGATGCCTCTTTGTATCTTCCACCTAACTCCTGGTTCACCCTTTCGTCTAGTAGATCCAGATGTTTGTTAATGTCCTGTCTCATCCTTGTTATTTTGTCCTGATATTGCTGTTTCCCTTTCTCCAGTTGTTGTAGATTTGATTTTCTTCCTTCCAAAACATTGGATAACTCATCTATCATTGCCTTTAGGGATTCGGTCAGGTCCTTAATTTCTGGGCTATCTTGGATCCCTTTAGCTACATCGTTTAAGGTGGTGACGTGGTCACATTTACGGTGGTGCACTGTCACACACACTGAACAACATGCCTGTTCATGGTCCATACAATACAGCTTTACTTTCTTTCCTTCGTGCTGTGTACAGGTTTCCAGGGTTGTTATCGTTTTTGTTTGTGATTGTATCTCTTCAAGGCTACATATAATGTGACTTTTTGATACTTTCATGGCCTTGTGACAATTCTCGCAGTCTGTACATAAAGCTTCATTACACACAGTGCACCAGGACACGGCTGTGTTGTGCTTTTCAAGTACCAAACAGGGTTCACATAGTTTATCTTTTGATTTCAGTCGACATTGATCCACCAATGTAACAATGAGCTGATTGCCAGGTAAGTTGGCTACAATATCTTCTGGCGAAGGACATGGTTCCGAAACCGGTACATCCAGTTTACAAACAGGACATGGAAAAGCTTTTGGATTGTTGGAGGACGAAGCCTTAAACACTGAAGTGATATACAGGACCAGACATGTTTTACACAATGTGTGTGAACACGGTAAATATTTAGGTGTTTTGTAAGTTTCGAAACAGATAGGACATTTTGTTATATTTTCCACTTCATCTGTTGCTGCAGTGGCCATCTTTTACTATCATAACTACTTTCGGTTTATCGATGACGTCCTACTTTCACATGGAGTTGAGCTGAAATAGGATAAAATTCGCGGTTACTATGTAATATAATTTGATCTACTAATAAACACATCGGATATGAAGTCAAATTAACATTTTAAATTTTCAAAATTCTATTTGATTTTTTTCTGACTTACCTTTAAATAATTTATGAAAATCAAAACAAAAATCTCCTCCGCCCATCACGGAGTATTGAACATACGATACAAGATAAAACTAGTATTGACCTAGTAGTTATCTCCCTTTAAATGTTAACACTGTGGTACAGCGTACACGGGATATTAAAGCATAAAGTGAGCAAAACAGCCAGTGTAAACAACACCAGCGTGAGTCGAAAGCCGATTTTTGACTTATCTGTTCATTTTAACATGTGATTGTGTACTGGGGCATCAATCGGACACATAAATGATTCTATTTAAATAGTTAACTGCATCTGATACACTGTTTAAACTTTGAAACAAATTGATGAAGCGCAAGTGCTCACCTCTGATTTCGCCGTCGCCGGGAGTTTCTGTTCAATATTTCAATTTTCACTTCTTAATTAAAAATTCTGAAGCGTACAATTCCTCTAGGATGTTAAGAACTACATGTCGACCAAATTTTAGCTCAATGTATTGCGAAATAAAGGAGCAGGAGACGTTGAAAGATCGACGTGGTGTACTGGGAATTGATTCTCATCATTGTTTTAGTGTACTGGGAATTGCAAAATTACGGTAACTGGGAATTGTGTATAACATTATTTTCAAGTCCCAATTTTTAAAGAAATCGGGGGTTGCGAATGTATGATACAGTTTGTATGCATGGTGCATACAATAATAAATAAGTTTCACGGTGCAAGTTAATATTAGGTGTTCATAGAAAAGGCTCTAACCTTGATTTCAAAATTGAATTAGGTAGATTGCCAATATTAAGAGACATAAAGTGATTCAATAGTTTCATAAAAATGTTTAACACTTAAGGATATCCAAACTAATATGATATCCACACTAGGAAAATATGACCTTCAAATTTAAAAGTAAAAATGTGGGTTGTGGGATTTAAACGCAACAGAAAGGCCCTTGTTCTAGAAGGTCTGTCATTGATGCAATCCCAGAAAACTGACAAGCGAGTTACAGAATGGTATGTAGTCAGTTGGCATTTCACAGGAAATACATATATTGCATTTAATTCTGATAGAAAATCTTGCAATGAGAAATGCTTTCAGGTGGGTACCAACTTACCAAGGCATCTGACAATTGGTCAGAAGCACATCAAGTGCACTTTGTTGTGTGCTTTTTTTCAGAGATTAGTTACTATGGATGAAACGTGGGTTCATCATTAACCCCAGTGGCCAAAGTTTACACTTGATCACCCTGAAAAAAGACCAATACTGTTACATCAGCTGGAGAGGGTATGACCTCGGCTGCCAGTGATGCTGATCATAATCTGGTGGTTGGTTATCTCCAAAAGGGACAAACAATCATTGACACATACTATTCATCACTTATGATGCAGTTACGGAAAATTATTAAATTCAAGAAATTGGGGAAAGCTCAGTAAAGATGTGCTGTTCCACCAAAAGTAGCCTATTTAAATCAGACAAATCTTAAGAAAAGTTAGTGAAACTGCAGCCAGTTGGTGCTTAGTATATGTGTGTAATACCTTATTTTCATTATTATTAGAACTTGTTCTTGTCTATATAATGATTAAAAATTTCCGATTCAAGGTAAAATATACCACGTTTTAAACAGCATCACTTATGAGTGGCCAGAATTGTGCACAGTTGTCAGTATGTAGAAACATACTGGCTTCAATACACAAGCTGTTCTTATTTAGAGGTGGTCTTTACGTTAATGTCACTAGACTCAAAAAAGACAATATAGCATTATAAAAACATTTATGTAGAATGTGTAGAGTTTTTTTATATCTCATTTTACGAGGGACCATCCTATACCATTTCCGATTGAGAGGCCGCGGTGGCCTAATGAATAAGACACCAGTCTACAAATCCAGGTTCGAGTCCCACTCAGACCACATGTGGGAAAGTGATTTTTTCCTTGCCGTTGGCCTTTACTGGTTTACCTGTTATCAGTATAATGTGCCTGGGGAGTGGTACGCTTGTCTGCGGCATACTGACTCTGTGAGCTAGCACGTTAAAGTCGCCCTGAGTGGACCCTAGTACAAAGCAGCCCAAAAAAACACACTGGCACTTCACATGCATACACGAACTTGTTCATAGATTAATAAAATTAATAGTTCTCGTCGCGAATAGCTGGAAAATTGCTGATGCGACGTTAACCAACCAACCAACCCATTTCCGATTGTCCGACACGGTCATTATTTTAATACGTTTTATACCTGGATACAAAATTACACGCGTATCGAGGTGTCAGTATAGTTTTGAGCACTTTTTTGCAGAGCGTAACGGAGTACATATTTTTGAGTTGCACATCCGATATTAAGGAATTAAAAAAATGTATATAATATTTTACCAAGTGCATTATTTCTGAAATGCTATGGTTATTCGCGTAGTAATATGATAAACTAACAGGCCTAAAATGGCAGTGTTTAAAAACTGGAAATTTTTAATACATGTACATGAAATTTGAGCTTTTATCATGGATTTGCAGAAAATTGAATCAGTTGACATTAGGATTTTTTCTATATTATTTGATAAAACTATATTTGCTTTCTGAACACATGAATTTAAAAAAATTATCGAGCGGACTTTTGACAACCAAAGCATCAGTATACGACGGCTTGTTGAAGCGTTTATGTCAAAAGATTCTAAAGACTGTATACGAGATTTTGGTACAATAATATGAGCCAGACAATAAAGCACAGAGTCGTCAGTGGATGGGGCCTAAGTCCCCATAGGTCAAAGAAGGTTAAGAAGCATTAGTCTACTGGCAATGTGATGGCCACAATATTTTGGGACGCAAAAGGTGATATTGTGTGTGACTTTTAACCAAAGAGAAGTACACTGATAACTGGAGTGTACTATATGCAAACTTGCTAGACCACCCGAGAACTGATATCCGTGAAACCGCCGCAACAGGACAACGCAAGAGTACACAGTTGCAAAGTTAAAATGAAGGCCGTGGGGCGAAATACCACATTCTGCCTAGCTCGTAGCGACCTCTTTTCCCAAAATTGAAAAATGATACCCGAGGACGTCATTTCAGATCTGACCAAGAAGTCGTGAAGACAGTTGAGTGTGTCAATGGAAATGACCCTGTCTTTTTCAGTTCTGGGGTGATGGACAAGTGCATCACACTAGAGGACACTGAATTACGTTAAAAAGAAGAGGTGGATCTAATCTGGAAAAAAGGTTAAGCTGGTTTCTTATTGATTCGCCGTCGTAAATAAAAATTCAAAATAAACACATGACCAAAAAAAATGAAAAAAAATGTGTTATATTGTTAAAACTTTTTATTTATAAATCAGTTTCAAGACGTTAACTTTCGTCACATTTGTGGATCTAAAACTCCTTCCGACGACTGTCTCATCTTGACCTTTGATATAAATAAGTCATATTTTAGCTGGTCGATTCGATCTAATGACATTAGGTTATAAAATATTTTAAAAGATTTCTCAAATTGTAATCTTCATTTTCCTGCTCAGTTCCAAACTACAAAGTTTTTCCCCTTTACTTTCACTAGTTGCATTTGCTATGACACTGTCAAACTTTAACCATTTAAGAACGGATTATATGGTTTGGTAAACACTTAGATCTCTATCGGGGAAATATGTGTTTAAGATGTGGTCTATGTATGTTTCATCTTCATTCGTCTATAATGCATGATTAATAATTATACAGATGTTGAAGATTTTCACTAGATAATTAATTGTTTTGTTTGTCATTGAAAAAGAAGTATAAATTTCTATACAAATTCATTAAAACATGAAAATCGCACAGCCGGCAAGATATTTGACCTCTCAATTCCCAGTACACCTATTTGCTCCTTAATTTCCAATACCCAGTACACGTTTCTGCAATTCCCAGTACACCGCATGTTATCCCCTAACGTCTCCTGCTCCTTTATATCTCAATACATTGAGCTGAAATTTGGTCGACATGTAGTTCTTAACATCCTAGAGGAATTGTACGCTTCAGAATTTTTAATTAAGAAGTGAAAATTAAAATATTGAACAGAAACTCCCGGCGACGGCGAAATCAGAGGTGAGCACTTGCGCTTCATCAATTTGTTTCAAAGTTTAAACAGTGTATCAGATGCAGTTAACTATTTAAATAGAATCATTTATGTGTCCGATTGATGCCCCAATACACAATCACATGTTAAAATGAACAGATAAGTCAAAAATCGGCTTTCGACTCACGCTGGTGTTGTTTACACTGGCTGTTTTGCTCACTTTATGCTTTAATATCCCGTGTACGCTGTACCACAGTGGTTAAACGATTTTCTGAAAATCAGGTAATGTGGGTTACTATATCACTTCTTTATTATCGAAATAGGTCAAAGAAAAAATTGTTCTCATCAGTCGGTCGATATTCAAAATACTGTTTTCCATTCAAATAAATATAATATTTATATATAAAATATATATGTCTATATTATAAATTGTATAAATTATAAAATATATTATTTTTCTATCTAGCAATATACCTGCTCATTTATGTTTAACAATTGATACGCTATGCTCGAGAGAAAATCTATACAACGAAACAATCTGCTTACAAATAAATTGTTACGGCAGGGATATTTCAAGCCTAGGCTTATCAAGTCCATCAAAAAGTTGTCTGGCTGTCATCAAAATATTGTTTATAAGTATGGTGTCGCTGTATCAAAAATTATATCGGAGTCCCGGCGGGTAGTATAGTATAGATAGTTCCCATGGACCTCTAGCAGACGAATTTTTCAGTTGAGTGGTCGCCATTTTGTTGGGCAATCTGTATCATTTATCTATCTATTTAACCAAATTTGTTAATTTTTAAATTATTGTTTTTCAAAAAGTAATCGGGATATCAATAAAGTTTTTAAATGTTTGAAATTGCCAATGTTTTAACTTTCATTTGATTTTTGTCCCCATAACAAGGATGTGACAATAAATTTTATACACCCTATTGTAGAAAGAATAGATCCAATTTCTAAATGCCTACAAAATGGCCGCTATTTTACCTGTGAAGTGAACAGTGTGACGTCACATGGGAACTATCTATAGTTATATTGGAGTGCTATAGTTCCATGGTCCTTTCCTTTTTAGTTTTTCATAATTTCACACGTAGCAGGTGTAGCCAGACTTAGCTGTTTATAAGTTTATAGATAGATTGTAGCTAAACCTTAGCATAAATGGGACAGTACATGTATTCAATTTCAAAATATCTTGCCATCGGGGTCCAAATTGGGGAAATCTTTTTTTATAATAACTGCACCTATCTAACAAGTACATGCTATTCAGCCGCTATCAGGTACCCGTAACTTAGTAACTTGATACTTCAATAAAAGAGTTCAGAAAAACAGATCCAGTGTATTATTTTTCACATTTCAAAAATAACATATACAAATTTTAGACAAAATGTATAACACTGGTGGACGAGTGACTTAAAACGTGGCATTCTGTTATAATTTAGTACACTATCGCCAAGAAGCTATGGATTTCGCCCGCTACCATTTGTGCGGAAAATCTATTTCTACTCGATACGGAAATCATGGCATTTCGCGTTTTTCCGTAACAATGACGTTTTTCCGGGAATTCACAACGTTAGCGTTTTCTAATACGTCCCGCACAAACGTTAAGGGGTAGTAAATACTTGGTAGCGCGGCGAACCCCATTGATTTCAGACACATATACAATTTCATTCCCTCAGGTATGATTATTCAGTTTTTGTCACGATGGTCGTGCCCAAATCTGGACTGGATTTCAGATCCGGGTGCTTGATGAGTATAACTCTGTCATGTGCTACTTTTGAATTTTAATGAAATAATACATTGAAAATTAGCACATGACATGTGCTACTTTTGAATGTATTATTTTATAAAAATTTCATGACAACTCAGTTAGTAGAGCACTCGCCTACATTTTCGGTAACCTTCCGGATTTAATCCTGCATTTTTATACGCCCGTGTAACGGGACGTATTATGGTATGACGTTGTTCGTCCGTCCGTACGTTAAATTTTTCTTGTCCGGTCTTTTGACTCGATGAAGATATCAAAATGAAACTTATTCCAAACGTGTATTATGAGAAGGAGTGTTTAACATATAGAACGGGTTTTGTGTTGCCGCGTTTTAATTTTTCGCAGAACTGGTATGTGTCTAGTTGTTTAATTTTCTTGTGGGGGCAACTTACTTGTCCCACAGTTTTTCTTGTTGTATTGAAATTTGGCATGTGTCATCAGGACCATATGAAGATGTGCATATTGTTAAATAAATATGCTGCATAAAATGTTTCAGGAGTTATGGTCCTTAGAGCTAAATAACGACATAATGTAGAATTCCTTTCAAATTTGGTATGGTTACACAAGAAGCAGTAATGTTTAACATATAAACGGGAAACATTATATGATTTGTGCGAATAACATGATTACTGCACATTATTTAGAGATTTTGTGCATGTAGCGAATATTGCAAAAATAAAGTGCTCACGAGAAAAGGCCATTTTACAATATCCTGACTGAAACAGTTAAAAAAACATCTGAAGCTCACAAAAAAGGTGTTTTCAACCCTCTTGTACAAAGCACATGAGAACTAATGCCATGGTAATCGTCACCATCCAATTTTAAAGTTTTTATTACTATTTTTGATTAAACTTTTTTATAAGTTTACTGACGACATGTGCAGGCAGGTTTGTTAGCTGGTTTTCTGACAGCTCTTGTTATAATTGTATTTTTCAAATATATGATCTTGGCTGTCACCAATAATTGACATTTCCAATAGTATTTTACCTTCTCTCATTATTCCTGTTCACATTATAGACATTGACAAGCGTATTCTTACAGTGTACATAATATTTTTGTTTATTTTGTTTTAAATAACCAAAAATTGTATATTCATTATTTAGTGTCCAGTCCATATTATATGTATTACCATCAAGCCATTTCATTTTAAATGTCCAGTCCATGTTATATATATTGTCATCAAAAAATTGTTTTGTTTGCCTGAGATTAGATACTGGGACTATCCATAAATTTAACCAAAATGTCAACCCCACTGTAACGCGTATATATTACCTTGCTCGGCGGTGCTTTGTAACAGTAACAAATACCACATTCTATTTTTTTTTTATTATTTGATTGTGTTTAATTTCATACTGACTCTAGACCAGTGTCTTTATTATGCAGTTTTAGTAAATTATTTACAAATGCTTATCATAGATAGAGTCAAATTAATTGATAATCTTTATTGCTTTCCAAGTAAGCAACAACAAGGTTTTCAAAAAGGCTTATCATGTTTAACAACAGGATTCACTTTGCAAGAATCAGTATGCCACATGGTTGAAAGAGAAAGTAAAGTTTTTGTGCATTTTTTAGATTCCAACAAGGCATTCGACACAATATGGCATGAAGGACTTCTAGTTAAGTTAGGCAAACTTGGAATTACTAGCAAATTATGGTGTATTATTACACCAAATTCAGGTCAACTGTTACTTAGTAATCATATTTAAATTGAATTACCACTGAAAAAAATTACAACATAATTGCTTCTTCTTTAGGCAGTTAATCCTCGGATTTATGAATTTAATTGTGCTTAATTATGTTGTCAATTTCTTTTCATTGACTTTATCTTTATATATACGATTGACATACCAAAATATCCTTTCTTATGTTTGAAGTATTTTGCCACGTACGCTTGTTAAACGGTCCCCTAATTATGTGGTTAGGAGATCGATTCCAAGGAAAATATTCATATACGTTAAAAGATAAATTAAAATACTTCATAAAAAATATAATAATAATAGTATTATTCAATTCCAAGTATTTCAGATATCCATATTTTTGTGCAATATTTGACACTTAGTGAACCTAGCTCTTACTATATAAGAATCATCCGAAAATAAAATGAAGAACCTTTTTATCTGACAAGTCTGTTTCCTTTAGTCTTATAATGAAAAGTTTTGTTGTTTTATTTATTTTTTTATTTGTTTATACTCTTAATAATTAATTGAGTTATTTAAATATACATCAATTTATTCATGTATTTATTTATAGCCGCATATGGCATTTAGATCTAACCACCGTATGATGTCGATTTATATAAAGCCTTATTGTAACTTGTTAAATTCAATGGGACTGGTTTAAAAAATTAAATATCTACATGTGCGTTTATCAAAATAAATACTTTTCAAACTTACATATACTAAGTTGACATGTCTTTACTAATGCCTGTCTGAATAAATACTATAAACCCTCCCCATCCCTGATATCCTCTCTCTCTCTCTCTCTCTCTCTCTCTCTCTTTGCTGTTTAATTGTACACCCTTCACCTTTTTCGTGTGCATGATTATCAAGCATCCTTGGACTTTCAGGCGCGTAGTTAGGTGAAAATGATGTGGATTCAAATTAAAATAAAAAAACGTGCCCAGGACATGCTAAGAGAGTCAAGATTTGAAATATTGACATCACATTTGATAAAATTTCTTAAATGAAATTGGCTGCATCTGAAGGCGAGGTTTTTACAGTTATTTTAACGTGTTTACTAAAGGTCAGTTCTTTTCTAGACGCCTGATCGTGCTTCAGACGGTCGCAATAGGAAGTAATCAAATCAAAAACAAACATACCAATCCATATCCAAATCACAATCCCAAAGCAAAATGAAAACTTTGAAACTGGCAAACCAAGTTGAACACGTGAACTTACAGCAGGAAAGTGAGGCCGGATGCTTTAAAAGGATAAGCACCTCCCTTTTTGTAAAAAAAAAAAATTAAAATTGATACACTCGCCTCGTGTGGAATTTAAAATTGAGAATGTAAAGGAACATGGAAATATTGGACGTCAAATATATCCAGGGTAATTTTGGATACAGAGACATCATATTCATCAACTATATTGTGGTGGCGGCCACAATTTTTTAAAACTTTCATTTGTGAACAGTAGCTGCTTCATTAAGTAACGTTCTGAGATGGGAACAAGCTCTACCATATATTTATTTAGAAACAAATTACTGCCAGTCATCACATTTGTCATCATTTGTTTTTTATCATAGGTATAAATTTGAATGTAACGCTGAATATTTTTCTTTGTTAGGTATAAATTTTTCAATAAACTTAGACGAAATAATAAATTTGAATTATGACAAAAGAATTAAGGAAATAGAATCAATCCTAAAACTATGGTCTTCTAGGAATCTTACACCACTTGGAAGAATAACAATTATAAAAACACCTGTAATATCTAAACTAAATTATTTATTTTTGTCTCTCCCTAATCCCCCTGAAAAGACTATAAAGTATCTACACAGCTTATTTTTCAATTTTATATGGAACTCAAAGCCAGACAAAATTAAACGTTCAGTAATTATTCAAAACTATTTAAACGGGGGACTGAAAATGATTGACTTTGAAAGTTTCATAAAGGCGATAAAGTTAACATGGATTCGCAGAATAATATCACAAAAGTCTAAATTAATTAATCAAAAACATGGGTATCACATCGAATAGACTTATAACAAATACAATACCCAGTAAAGAAATCAACAATTTTTGGCAACAAGTTTTACAAATGTTCACTGAGCTAAATGAGATAAACTGTTGTAAAACATGGTCTCAATATTTAAAATCTAGTATTTGGAATAATTCTGAGTTTACAAGAAAATAGTATCATCAAAACACTGGATACAACAAGCGGCGTTATATTTATAAGCGATCTAATGAAGAATAGTGATGAGTTTTATACTTTTGAGGAATTACAAAAAACGCATCAGTTAAAATCTAATTTTTTAGAATATTTAGGAGTAATAAATAAAGTAAAATCAAATTCAAGAAAATTTCAAAAGCAAAATAATAAACTAATACACCCATTTATTCCACATGTCTTTGAAATTATTAAAAAATCAGAAAAAGATAGCAAAGATATGTATAGTGTATTTTTCAAATCCAAAAGATGTAAAACAGAAGAATTAAAGTGGACAAGTGAATTTTTATTTGACGAAAAAGAATGGAATAATACTAATTGTCTCCCTTTTTATACATCAAAAAACACGTATTTACAATGGTTTCAATACAGAATAAACAATAAATTACTCGCCACAAACAATTATTTGAAAAAGTTACAAATAAGATTAGATGACAAATGTACCTTCTGTGAAATATTTGTGAAACAACAACTCATTTATTCTGGGAATGCCAAATTGTAAACGATTTTTGGATGAAATTAACAAAATTAATAAAAGCAAAATGTCAAATAGACCTATACATCAATGGAAAAGAAGCGATATTTGGAATTTTGAATTTTAACAAGGAAACAAAACCTATAAATTTTTTATATATTTTAATTAGAAATTTTATTTTTAGAACGAAAGTTAAAGGAAAAACACTCAATGTTCAAGAATTTATTTCATACTATCAAGCTCATTTTATCACTCAGAACCATATAGCAATCAAAACAAATGAAATCGAAGAGTTTAAACAATTTTGGAGACCTTTTGAACAGCTGTTCTAGTTTGTTTTTTATCTCACCCCTTTCCTCTGTCAGCATCAATTATGTCATGTGCTGCTTTTGAATTTTTATAAAATAATACACTCAAATGTGCTACTTTTGAATGCATTGCTTTATAAAAAAGTCAGAGGTAGCAATGACAATTATACTACAATTATTACAAAAAGTTTAATATTAAATTTCATATTATAATAAATATTATTCGTTTATATTTGTATTATTTATTTCTGCATTATTGGCTATGTTGATATATCTATTGTTTTTGTATTTGTGTTAAATAACAATATTGATTGTGATTGTTCTATGTCAATAAAAATATACATTACAAAAAAAAAACATTTGTCATCACAGCTTCAAATGTATTTCGTGTGCACCATTAATGAGGAACAAATCAGAACTTGCCGAAGTATCAGTCATGTCTCGGGTTATTTCAAGCTCAGGGCACTAGGATAGACATTCACCGTGATAATCTACAAATTTATAGTTATTACATAGGCGTAGGAGGGTTTTTAATAGGGGGGGGGGGCAAACCGAAGCTATGTCATGTCGTGCCGCAGGTACGACCTCGTGTCTAAGGCACGAGGCGGGGAGAGTATGAGAGGGGTGCTAAACCCCTCGCATAGGTGGGGGTCCGGAAAATTTTCAAAACTAAGTCCTGTCTAGACGCATTTTCAATGTATTGCGCATCGTTTCGATAGGTTTAAAATACTGTGATATCAAGGGAAGATTATATAAAATAACCGTATGACACAAGTTCCATAATCACCCTCTCATTGGAGATGGATATCAGAGGCTGATCCAGAATTTTAGAAAGGGGGTGTATAATGTTATATTTGAAGGCCCGCACCTTCTAGGGGGTTCGGGGGCATGCTCCCCCGGAAAATTTTGAAAAAGTGGCGCAAAAATCCTGCATTCTGGTGCAATCTGAGCTGAACAATATGTATTATTAGCGACAAAAAGGGGGGTGCGTATTCCCCCTACGCTCCCCGCTGAATCCGCCACTGGATATGGGGTACCCCGGAAAATTTTGACACCCTTTTACAAGTATAATGATGAAATTGATAATTGATTGGTTACCAGATGGACATTTCCTGTTAAAGCTCTTGTTTTTTTTTCTTTTTTAGCATAATACAAAATTTCACACAATATATTGCGGGAGCCGCCCCCCCCCCCCCCCCCCCCCCCCCCCCCCCCCTGCTCCTACGCTATGTACTAGTATATCCGGGGCTGTATATGGAGTTGGGTGATTTTGCGATAGTTGAAGACTCTCGCGCATCAAATCCGGCTGTTTCATACGAATGGTTCATTGACGGTATGCCGATTGTTTGTTGGGAAATAACATTACTAAAGAAAACAAAAATGTTGTCTATTAAAACCGTGAAACATTTTGTTGAAGGTAACTCAGTGTATTTTTCTTTGGGATCCGTATGATGCTTGACAAAATAACCAACCTCCCTAGGCTGGCCCAATTCAGCACGGAGATATTTCGGTATCCGAAGTTGGCCAGTTTACACGTTTTTGTTAAAGAATGACATGTGAATAATAGGTAAATTACACAAAACAAAAATAAAACCTGAAATCAATGGTTCGATCGGAAACTTTGTGGATTACAAAAAGTTAATAAATGATATTAGTGAAAGAATTAATTTCTTTTATTTTGTATATTTGCAAGAGAAATAATATCAATACCATGTCATGTGTTCTCTTTGAAGGAATGGTTAGAGAAGAAATTATATCAAACATTTTTTTTAATTAAGTGGACACCGTGGCGTGCTGGCATAAAGGGGCTTCTGAAATGCGAAATGAAGGACAAATTACCCGCCATTTCGCAGCCTTTAAACATTTGACGGAAACCCTCGAGTGAAATATGAGCCAATCAAAACGAAGAATTTTCCCGCCGAAAATTCCCGACCCCTACCGATGAAATCAATTCTACTTCCACCGATATCTTCCGGTACGATTTGTGTATGCATTTCAGGTGAAGAAAGAACTTTTATATGATAAAACCACACGATTTATTGAAAGAAGGTGTTGTGTATAAAAGTGGCACATATTTTATTAATAACAAAAGCAGGTCACTCGCCCCATTTCTGTTGCACACAAAAAAATATTGTAATGGTTTGTAGGATTGACAACTATCATGGCTTCCACCAAGTTTCATGCATCTAACATGGTGCCTGAAAGTTTTGGGGGTTTTCATCTGTGTGATCTATTTTCATTATTGGCAGGTCATTTATTTTTGTGTCAGTTCTACTTAAGATGTTGAAGTATAATCTGATGCGATGACATTAATATTTTTAAAAAATTCTGCTCCTATTTATAATTGAAATGTTGATTTCATCCCATGTGATAAAGTAACTCGGACGTTTCTATTGTGTTTATAACAGAAAGTTATGCATAGAAAATCACTGGACTTGATCAAGTCTGGCATTTTGTCTTGCCTCGGCTTTGTCCTAAAATCATCATGTACATCCATGATTACAATAGAATATCTGTTGAGAGTAAATTAATTACTGCATACATGTCACTGTATGCCTCGTGTAGATTTCCAGAGCTGCCAACTGACCCACAACCAGCAGGTCCGACCCTGATTTGGGCATAATTCCCGCTTACCCGCCTAGAAGGGGACTGATCTGCAAATGACCATAGACTTTGAGAATTTGCAATGTTCATTCAATACCACTCAAATCCATCTATAATCATGGCAATTGGTGATCTACATGGTTGGACTAAGGACGTAGTGGAATAATTTTGTGCCCGGACCACATGAGAAAGCACCATATTTTTTTTTGAAAATCTAATTTTCAATTCTTTTGAGAGGAATGCACCCAGACTGTCAGATTTCGGTCCGACCCGCAATTACACAAAATAGGGTTGGCAGCTCTGGATTTCGCATTTTGAATATCTTGTTATTGAGCCTTTTGTGTGTGCATACAACATTATCATTAAAGCATCATCAAGTATAGATTCTGATGTAAACACTGCCATTTTGAACATGTAAAATCCCCAGAGTAGCATACTAGCATTATTTTTCTTTCATGATATATTTTTACAGAAATATATTATCGTAAACTAGGATGCACATTGCAATTTTCAGTTAAGAGTAAGGAATTACAGTCATTTCGTACCATATCAACTACCATTTTGTACCATACACTTAGTACACTCAAGCCATTTATTACCATATATTGCATAGCTACCATTTTGTACATATGAGAGTGAAGTGTTACCAATTCCTACAATAAATTTCGTATTGTATTGAAGGTCTCTCTCTCTCTCTCTCTCAACATAGTTCTTACATGATAGTAAAGTTCTTAATATATTGAGTTTGTTCTTGCATGATAGTAAAGTTCTTTATTGAAAACTCAATAAGAGGAACACCTTCAAATACAAAAATGCTTTAACTTTGGGAATCTATGTTAAAAAACAAAGTTTTTGCTGAACTACAGGCATTCAAGTTAGATCTGAGTCACAAAATTTCAAAATGATAAAGTGGAGAATTTTATCAATATTCTTTTTCTTCCTGTTCTTCATATCTGTGCTAATTAATATTAAATAAGTAACACTTTTAAAACATTTTTTCTTATAAATAAAGAACCTTTTTTTAAATATGATCTACAAAAATAATGCCATTATATTTTATATATATGGCACGAAATGGAAGCTAGTCATTTCGTACCATGGAAATGGAAAATTTGGGTATGAAATGGTCATGGTAGGAAATGGTCATATAGCATGGTACGAATTGGGCAGAGTTGGGTACGAAATGGTCGTGGTACGAAATGACTAGCTCCGAGAGTAAGACTACTGCTGGAGCCACTCTGTGACAGTTAAATATTCTTATATTTCTATAGAAAATCAAATAAACTTGAATCGGATTGATATTTGTCACTTACTTACTTCCTGTTGTTACTAATACACCTAAAGCACTTGTTTACGAATTGCGTCTCCTTTCACTGGTTTGGTTAAGATTTACTTGACAGATCCTAATGTGGGAAAGTTTTTCAGTTCACTTTCTGAAGGTTAGTGGTTTTCTCCAGATATTCCCAATTTTTTTCCATCGTTTAAGAATTGATGGCCTCAATATGTGTGACATGATCATGGCTTGGTATATTTAAACACCAGTTCAAACAACTAATAAATCCATCAAAAATTCAATCTACCAAAAAATTGTGAATTAAAAAGATGTGAACTCCATTCCATACCTTATCTACATGTATACATCATCCTACCCCCCCCCCCCCCTTTCAAAAAAAAAAAAAAGGGACCTTTAAAAAAAATCTGAATTTTGATTATGTGCATTTATACTGAAAATGAAAATACTTGCAGTGAAAATCCCTGTTGTATTGGTCAAAGTATGGAACTTTGAATTATATTTTTAGTAACATTTTATTTTGAATTGTTAGATGTGTATCTCTGACCCAGCCTTGTCTGGTTATTTTATTGTACATTTGCAATATTCTCTTGTAGTATTCTGTAGTCTGCAAAATATTTTTCAATGATGCATATTTTTATGGCTTAGATCTTGTGGAATAAACATTAAATAAAAAACAATGTCACTACAGTGTGCGACACAAACATCCGTCTTTCAGTAAGTAAAGATCAGAAGTTCATAGACAAGTTCAAATGTATTGTCAATTGCTTTGAGTACATGGTGCATCACAAAGAATGTTCCAAATGGCAATGGGGCATGTATCTTTCTGTCTGTAGAGTAAACATTAATGATGTATATGAAGAAATGTTAATATCCAGTAATCAGTTTATTTCTTTATTTTTTTTCTATTTAGAAATAAAGATGAAATGAAGAATGGAAACTGAAATGAAAGTTTCACAATCGGAGACAGTTACCAAGACCACTACTATTGGCATTGATGAAAAGTGTGTCGTCAATGGCAATGGCAGTCCACCAATGGGGGCAGCATTCAGACATCATCTGCCTCAAATAGCTAGTTTGATGAGAAATCCAAAAATTGCACAAAGTAAAACAAGCAAAACAGAAAAGGATGAGGCTACTTTACATGTTGAAGGGACAGGGAAGGTGGTTAGATTGGATGCTGATCTAAAACATGAAATTACTATAGAAGAAATTCCAAAGCGTATGTATCCTTTTCTGGTGTAAGGCCTCCGGGGGGGTTGAATGGTCCAAAACTCTAGCTTGGAGGTAATATTTCTTCTCACCACTTGGGTTTGAATCACACTCGTGCAGTTGTCAGTTTTCTTGTCAATCAGTTTGATCAAGAAATGTAGTCAGTGGTGTCATCCAGTCCCAGGCCTTGGATAAATAGGGGCCATATATACATTTTCAAAGCAGGTTGTCAACATTATAACAGAACTTGATGTATTTATTTTTTTAAAAAAACAGTATAAAGAAAAATGTAAATCAGAAAGATTTAAAAATGGACTTATTCAAAACCAACTAAGACTATAAAGATGGGACAGGGTTGGCCACAGACATCATTTTTATGGGACAAAATTATTGTTTAAGGGCCTGTGATGCAATGACCCCATCAAGATTGGACACTGGTCAATTTATGTTTTCCATTTGGAACCCAGTCCCTGGTTTTATCTCTGTGCAACATCCACTAATACTGAATGTTGACATTAATGCTGGTATCATGCCAAAATTGCCATCTAGACTTCCAAAAAATTATAATTAAACCAGAAACAATTACACTTATTATTCATCTGTTCTTAATTCTTTTGCCTCAATATAAACTTGTAACCCTACCACATTTTTACGCCTGTTCAAAGTTAGAAAATTTAGCTGGTGTTTGCCTTGTTTGATTTCTATAATTCATCATTTTCATTAATCTGTTAGGGGTCATCAGGCCTCTCACCAACATAAGACCAGTCACCTTATGTTGATTCTAGCTACACCCATGCTCAATTGCACAAACTTGGTGAAACGCTTAAACTTTTGAGTTATTCTAGAATATAAACATATGCTGTAAGAACTATTGGAAATTGAGGTCAGTTTATAAATGTGTTGTTACATATATTTGCAGCTGAACCAAAAGAAAATGCAGATGGAGATGCTAAACAAAAAAAACTGAAAACTCAAAGAAAACGCCAGCCCCTAGAACAAGGCCGCCAAAAAAAGCTAGACGAGAAGAACTACCAACAAATGGCACAGGTGATGCACCAGTTGAAGAAGAAAAAATGGATACAACAAATAGTAATGAAGAAGTAATAAATGAATATTACTACAGTGGTTAAAAATCCAGAAAGTAAAGAGAATAAAGAGAAAATAGTGGAGGAAGTAAAATGGAATCAACAAATAAGATTGAAACGCCACAGAAGGAAGAGTCAAATGAAATTGATATTCAGCAGAAAACACCAAGGCGAAGGTCAAAAGAATCGTACAAGAATATTTTCCAAGAGCCTATCATAGAGGGTAAACGCCAACGCAAACCAAAAGTTTTGGATTCTGAGGAACCAGACTCTCCAAAAACTTCACCCAAAACTGCAGCTAAAATTGAAGAGGAAGAAAAGTTAAAAGCAAAAATGGAACATATAGCAGCTTTAGAGGAAAGAAAACCAATAGATTGGCTACTGGGTGATTTACTGTGGGGAAAAGTGTCCAGTCATCCTTGGTGGCCATGTATGGTTTCATATGACCCATATGATGGGATATATACCAAAATCAAAGGTATGTTAAAGATTCATGAATAATTGCTTTAAAAGTAATGTATTTCAAAACAAAAGACACATGGCTAAGTGTTAAGGCTACAGCAGTTTCACAAATTGAACAGTTGTAGGTTCTACCTTGCTGGTCTACATGGTATATCCTTGCTTGGCACTTAGTTTCATCATTTCCTATTCCCTTAGAATAAATGCGTAACAGCAGAAATGCTGAGTTTAGACATGAGGTTTGACTGACAAACCCTTCTGTCTGCAGTTATAGTGATTAACAAGCGTCCAGTTAACTATAGTTGCATGCAGATGACACAATTTTGTTTATTTATTTGAACTAACCACCTTCAACAAATATAAAATTGCACAAGTTCCAGTTGAATTAGCACCCAAGATTTAAAGACTTGTACAATTTTTAGCATCCTCCCAAAAAAGTTAGTTGTGACCCCTGCGAGGCATTCCTGATAATAGTTTATTTTTATGTCATTTACAGGTAAATCGAGAATGTATCATGTGCAGTATTTTGGTGATGAAGCAGAACGAGGCTGGTTAGCCACCTCCACCATTTTGGAATTTCAAGGAAAACAAAAATATGATGAACACGTGAAAAAGTGTTATGATATTGCAAAACACAAGAAAGAAAAATCAAAGGTGGATAAACTCTTTAAAATATATCCAAACAGAATGGCAGCTTGGAAAATTGCAATAAAAGCTGCAGAGGAAGCCTTACCACTATCAAGGAATGAAAGAAGGCAGAAATATACGTTTGTTTATGAAATAAAAAAACCGAAGAAAGCTGCTGAAGTTCCAACATCTAGTCCATCAGAAAAAGTTGTAGAAAGTGAATCAACAGAGACTTCTTCAAATTCCACAAAAAAACGTGCAAGACATTCAGTTGATGGTAAAGCTCAAAAGAACTCTGGAGATGTTTGTAATGGTTTAATTGAAGAAAAGAAACGTAAAAGAGCAACTGATTCTAAGGAGAGTGATAATCAAACCCCTAAATCTAAACGACAGAAAACGGCAATGCCCAGTGAATCTGACAGTATCTCCCATCAGAGGACTGTAAGTAGTGAAGGCTCGTTTGAGGTATTTTGTCAGAAACATCGTGATAGTGTTTTGGATGATCATCCAGACTTTGACGAAGGAATGTTGCAGGAATGTTTAAAACAACAATGGTGCATGATGAGTGTTAAACAGAAATGTAGATATAAGTCAAAGTTTGCCACAGATTCTAATACAGGTGAGATCAAATTCTTTAAAAGAGGGGGGGGTCGTTGTTGACAGAATAATCTAAAAAGGTGTGCCAGTGCTTCCTACCATCTAAGTTTGAAAACCACCCAGGCATATCCTTGTGTTAGAAAGTTTATCAGTTCACTATCCATAAATTGGTGGTTTTCCATAGTTAATCTGGTTTCCTTCACCATTTCTGAATTTACTACCTAGATATAACTGATGTACACCAGACCGAGGTCTAAAATATTATTTCATTCTACATGTATTTGGAATATCTTTGGTGTGCCTCCAGTAAAAGCCATTTTGTTTAAACATATTGAGTGCTTCAGTACACAATGGAGTATTTAAAATAACATAAATAAGTCATTTGACTGAAAAAACAGAATCGAGGATGCCTGGTAGCCAAAATTGTGATTCGCTACTAATTTCTGAGAAATTCCGTCAAAAAGTAACCTATTTTATGAAATTTGTGGAAAATTACTGAAAAGACCAATATTTTCACAAATGTAGGAATTTAGCTACTAAAATTTTTAATTTCATGTAAACTTAGATTTAGCCTTCTCAATCCAGATTTAAGATAATTAAAAAATCAAAGTACATTTACATTGTAAAGGTACATAGATCTAAAATCAAATGACTTATTTCACCAATCATTTGACATTTTGTATACTGGGTGATAATTTAAGTTATACAGGTTTTTTCAGGTTACACAGCCCCATGTACCCTTTCGGAGATTTATGTACCTTCAGCCGCAAGCAAAGAGTATTGAATCTTTGACAGGGAACATGGGGCTGTGTAACTTGCTAAAAACCTGTGTAATGTTTTTGTCACTAGATTGGTCTTTTCAAATTCATGTTTTGGCTATGTTTGTTTATCATAAGTAGACGTCTAGAGTTCAGTGATGTGGGAGTAACTCCCTTTTACTGTTGAAGGTGCATGCATTTATGTATCCAAGCGGATTTGTGAACATACCGACGGCACATGTAGTGTAGTTCCATATGTATACCCCAATAAGATAAGCAATTACTACACGACAAATTTCTTTGAAGGGTGACAAAGAGGCATTAACCCTGCCAAAAACACAGCTTTGTATGTAATCCAGCTATCACATGCCTAAAACCCTTACAAAATATTGTTACAATATCTAAAATAAATTTATCAAATTTATAACAGATTCAGGGAAAGCTAAAAGGGTCAGCAAACCTTCAAAGAAGAAATTAGAGGCAGAAGAAGATAATAAGTTACTAGAAGATTTAGATAAGCCAGGGAATCAACATAAGGTTAGTGCTATAAATAATATTGTATCAGAATTGTAGCAACTGCGTGATGGTGATAACATAGAGGACTTGGTGACAGACTGGTCAAAATTTGCAGGCTTATGGGTAAAGATTTAACAAGTCTGTCACCACCCAGGTTCAAAAACTTCTTATAAATCTGTAATTTGTGGTTAAGTTTTTAAGTTCAATTGCTGAAGGTTTGTGTTTTCTCTGGGTACTCTTGTTTCCTTTACCATCTCAGAGCTGACTCAATATGTAGGTGAAAGAATCATGACTAGGGCATAAAATACCTTTATTCTTTCCTTTGTAATACCACATTAATTGATGAACTCATCTAATATTGAAGAAGGAACATTCTCCATTTTTGTTAACATTCGGATAAAACCGACTATTTTAGCCAGCTGACTACCTGTAAATATTCCAGATTTGATTTTAAATAAGTGCAAGTCCAGGGGTTCAAAATTATGTTTTGTAATGAATGGTCTAGGACCTTTTGCCTTTATTTTTTGGCAGTTCCCATATGAAGTTTTGAAAGTCCAATATTAATATTGAAAGGTTCACATGTAATTATATTATCATATAGAAACAGTAGTATTATCCTGAAAAGAAAACAAAAGCAAAAAGATCATCAGACTTTTACAGTTTAAATGTCAAGGGCCTCAATGTAAAAAGGATCCAGGATCTTGGACCTGAGAAATTTTGAACCCCTGAAGTCTAAATGACCCTGTTAGTCAAGTAAAGGAGGAGAAAATAGGAATTAAAATGAAGGGGGTGGGGGTTACCTGTATGATGATCAAGCATCGCAAACAACAGCAAAATGGACATTAAATGGAACAGAAAATAGGACCCGAGAAATTTTGAACCCCTGAAGTCTAAATGACCTCTTTATTCAAATAAAGGAGGAGAAAATAGGAATTAAGATGAAGGGGGTGGGGGTTACCTTTATGATGATCAAGCATCACAAACAACAGCAAAACGGACATGAAATGGAACAGAAAATATTCATTTATCCTGGCAAAATGAAGAATCTCGTTTGAGAGTATTTTCAAAGTACATGTACTTTTGCATGGTTATTTACAGAACTGAGCATTTTGTATGAGACAGATGGCTGCTGTCTCTACATTGTTATCATAAGTAACCATGAAGTAACTATTATAGGTCATGTTAGTTTGTCTTTATAGACAAAAACTACATATTTATGCAAAAACATGGACACACAAGTTTTCATGTTGTTAGAAACATTATCATACCTTGGATTCAAATTTTGAGACCAAACTACAGCAAGCAGTTATGTCAGTAGAGGCCCTATGCAAATGTTGACTGTGTCATTTAATGTACTGATAGACCAGAAATTGGTCTTGTCCACGCATCAATCACACCTGGGATACCACCCCTGCCTAGTCCAATATTGTCTGCGGCTTCCTAGTATGAAGAAAATGTGACTGGAAATATAAATGCTGTACATGTAATTAATTGCTATCATGTTTTAATGTGTTCGCGTTGATAACCATTTGTTGTTTTCATTCACAAATATTCTTTTGTAGTCTGTTGATTCTAAGACACCCAGAGAGATACTGAAGTTCCCATGGCAACTGAAGACAACTCCGGTGTAGAAGTTAAAAGTGTATCAGCTAGACGTAGTTCTGTACAGGTAATGATATACAAACATACACACATAATTATGTCCCAAAACAAAGTTGAGGGAAGGGAATATACTATATAATGTTTATATTTCGCTGTGGGTTTTTCCCGCTATATTTGCAGTCCAGTGTATTTCAGCGAAAATACAACTGCCGTGAAAATACATGGGTATTACCATCCCATTAATCTTGCTTTAGTTGCTTCCCTTTAATCGGATAAGACTGTGAAAATATGACACCCTGAATACACTAATCGTCAAACCTGCGTAAATTTGACACTGTGAAAGTAAAGCAATATACAGTAATGATTATTCCCTTTCTTCTGCCGACATTATGTCTGCAGTGTGTGCCAAACTTTCAAAATGATTATTGGACATTCGGTCTGGTAAACCTAGAAACTTTACCAGACCGTAAAGTTTTTTACTGGACCAAAAATTTCTTTAATAAAAAGAAAACAATTATTCGGTTTTGTAAATATTTACTTATTTTCTCCTTTAAAACGGAAAGCTACGGGAGGCACAAATTATGAAGAAAACTTGAAAGAAAATTTAAGAAACATTGGATGGAGGGGCGACCATGGTTGCAATTTGACAAGGAGAAACGAGTCGGGTCAGGTCGAGTTAGGGAGGCGTAGCACACAATAATAATTTAAAAGGTCAGAATACATTTATTTATTGAAGTACAAATAAATGTATTCTGGCCTTTTAAATTAGTATTGTGTGCTGCGCCTCCCGACCCGTAAAATTCAAAGCAGTGTGTGCATTTCATTACGCATTTCTCCTCGTCAAATTGCAACCATGGTTGCCCCTCCATCCAATGCTGCTTAAATTTTCTCTCACGTTTTCTTCATAATTTGCGCCTCCCGTAGCATTCTGTTTTATTGGTTTCCCTGGAATAGCTCCTGGAACGTACATTTTTGTAATAACGGAAGTCGGATGGCAATAATAAAATTCGAATTGGATCGGAACTATAAATCAGGATTTTTGGCGCTCTCTATTTTCCGAACTGGTTACCGGACATATGGTCCGGAAAAATCTGATTTTTTATCGGACCAGCGGTAATTTTATCGGACTTGTCCGACGGTCCGACGAAGTTTGGCACACACTGTGTCTGTCACTTTTTTTGCAAAACTATTTAACAGATATTTAGGAAAAACTTCACAGGATAAATTTTTGGATGAACTAGATGTGCCTTTGGCTATTCATATTTTCATCATGCACATGGTTAGTGCTCAAAAAGGAAAAACATAATTCCCCAGCTGGAGTTGATAGAGTCATTGTTGTCCAAGAACATTTAAGGGAATGTGCAAAATATTACAGGTTACAGTTCATGTCATAATGTTGTAATGTGTCTTGAAATTTCTTTGCGAAAGGGGAGGGGTTGCTTTTGAGATTTGTTGCATATTTTGAGATGTTTTAAGTTGTGCTATCTCTGTATTTTAGAAATCAGAAGTTGTCCAAGAAAAACCGGCAGGAAAAATATCTAAACAGAGAAAGTCTACTACCACTGACACTGACAGTAATTCAGATAGTCAGGTAAGATTTAGGACACTGTAAAAAAAATTCTCGCCTGTCTTCAAACAGTAAGCAGTTTAATAAAATCTGTCTCTATTTGTGGTACAAGATTGGGGAAATCTCAACTTGTGGTCCAGAGCAAGGCTTGCCGGGTTCTGGACCAAGTTTATAAGAGTGAGTAGACACATACTTGAACACACATAAATTTTGTACCGTGTCTTGAAATTTCTTTGTGAAAGGGGAGGGGTTGATTTTGAGATTTGTTGCATATTTTAAGATGTTTTTATTTGTGCTATCTCTGTATTTTAGAAATCAGAAGTTGTCCAAGAAAAACCGGCAGGAAAAATATCTAAACAGAGAAAGTCTACTACCACTGACACTGACAGTAATTCAGATAGTCAGGTAAGATTTAGGACATTGTAAAAAATAATTCTTGCCTGTCTTCAAACAGTGAGCAGATGAATAGGATCTATCACTACTTGTGGTACAAGGACGAAAAATCTCGACATCTATCACCACTTGTGGTACAAGGACGAGAAATCTTGACATCTATCACTACATGTGGTACAAGGACGAGAAATCTTGACATCTATTACTACATGTACTTGTGGTACAAGGACGAGAAATCTCGACATCTATCACTACTTGTGGTACAAGGACGAGAAATCTCGACCCAAGTATCAGCATATTTGGTCCAGAATAAAGCTTAATGTATAATAATCCATTCCAGCTTACTAATAGTGAGAGGATTAATAGATTCTGTCTCTATTTGTGGTACAAAATTGAGGAAATCTCAACCTGTGGTCCAGAGTAAGGCTTGCTGAGTTCTGGACCAAATATATAAGAATAGTAGACACATACTTGAACACATAAATTTTGTACCTTGTCTTGATATTTCATTGTAAAAATTTTGAGATTTGTCTCAGATTTTGACAGGTTTTTAGTTGTTCTATCTCTGTATTTTAGAAATCAGAAGTTGTCCAAGAAAAACCGGCAGCAAAAATATCTAAACAGAGAAAGTCTACTACTGCTGAAACTGACAGTAATTCAGATAGTCAGGCAAGATTTAGATTTCCATACCTGTCCACTATTTGTGAAAAAATGAATTGTATCTTAACTATCTTTACACAGCTATGATTTATGGTGAAAAATTAAAACTGGGGAAATTCTCAGTACTTAATTCCCTTCGATAATGCATGTAGTCTTATTGAACTAGAATTATAGAAGTTAATACCACCAGAAGGGCATATGATTAAAAAATTATTTTGGAAAATTTACTTTGTTCCCCTTGAAAATACCTGTGGTTTTAATTTAACTAGAGTTAATTTAACTAAGTTAATACTATCAAAAGTGCTTATAATACCTAAAAATATTTAGGAGAGTTTATACCAGTGAATATCTCTTTTACACATGCATGTAGGTTTCCAGTGCACATTTTCAATATTGCACATGCGTTATTATTCCAGTGTCAAGGAAAAGTGAAAGTTGTACTTTAAGTTGGTTTTATGTTTTCAATTTGTTTAGCTTAAATAAGGTCATTATAGGAACTTGTAAAAAAAATGTCTGACGGGCCGAATTTTTCAGAGCCCTGTCCTGGATATATGACATGTTTGTAATACAATTGTATATATCTGATGTTTTACAGGATTTTGTGAAATCTGAAAAAAGAGTTGTACAAAAATGTTCTATAGATGATTATGAACCAGAAATTTTTCGGCTGTCAGCAGCAGGACCCAATAAGAAAGAAAATTTGTGCCAAATATGTGAAGAGGTTGGAGAACTTGTAGAATGTCACGGGCCATGTCAGGGGTATTTCCACAAGAACTGTCTCGGCCTGAAGAAAGACCCCTCTGATGATTTCAAATGTGATGAATGCCAGACTGGTAGGAGCTGGTTTTGATTATTCTTCTGTCCGCTTACAGAACACGACATTCCATACATTTAAAAATGTTTTATCAAATTGTTACTGGTATACAATTGTATGTGTTTTCTGATAGTCAAGATAAAACATTTTACTTTGGGGAGAAAGTCATTTATCTTTGTTGATATCTATTCTCATGTATGAAAACATTGAATTTCCTTAATTTCATATTAAATATAAATATCTAATTCTCTTTCCTTGTGTCTAATTAAAAAAGTAACTTGCATAAATAATTAAATTTTAAACATTTTGCCCTTTGTAAGATAGCCCTTTCAATTTTCCATGTACCACTGTGGTAGCTCAGGTAGAGTGTTTGCTCCAAAAGTGGGAGGTCGTTGGTTTTAACCACGGCCAGGTCTAACCCATGGGTTGAAAGTTGGTAGTGACTGTTCTTTCGCCATGCACACTGCATTACAAAGTGAAAGTCATGGTTCTTTCGGATGGGAACTTAAAATTAGCAAGGTCCCGTGTCTTGGTAGGCTTGGCATGATAAAGAAACCTGCTATATAATGCCATCAGCACAACGCACAGGCAAAATTTCTGCACCGTCATCTATAGCTGATGACATCTTGATATAAGTGAAATATTCTTGACTAGGACATCATTACTCGATGTTCCATGTTTGGGGTCTGGCCTGTGGTGCCTGATGATGTCAGACCAATCATAATATCATCAGTGTCATAATGCCTTTATTACAATGACAAACATTTTATAATATGTTTTTATTTATTTTATTATGTCCATAAATGGTAAATATATTTTGTTGACTGGTGTAATGTCCTCAGTTATCCATGTGTGCTGTCTAAATGTCCCAACATTTGTCAGTTACTTTAAGTCAAAAGAATATCACAATCTACACTCAAAACCATTACACGAGGCGGCCGTAGCCTAATGGAAAAGATGTTAGTCTTCAACTCCAGGGTCTCAGGGCTTCGATTATTTACTCGTCCACTCGTCTTGACGAGTGAAATGTGTACTGGGACGAGTGATGTTGTTATTGCACTCGTCACGGTGCCTAGTTAAAATTTATCAGACATATACATCATGGGCTTGTTACAATTAATAAACAGCAGACAATTTAGTGTAGGTCAGGAAAATTGTGTAAGAGGAGGTCAATTGTCGATCCTGGTCCCTTTGTAAAAATCTTGACGTTCTGTTACAAGCTTTAATCAACAAAATCTTTGAACATTTGCATCATATGTGCAAACCGTTTCGCATTCGGCCATTTAATGTAACGTAAAATCCAACCGATGTTCTGAGTGTTTATATATTTACACATATCACCACTTGTGGACTGTGCCGAGTTAAATTTCCAAGTGCCGAGTGGTTTTCTTATTAAACTAGGCACTGTGCCAAGTAGAATTAAAAATTCTATCTAAGGCCTGGGTCTGTCACCTCTGTGAGATAAGAGTCCTGCTCATACCACATGGGAAAGTGAATTTTCCTTGCCGTTGGCCTTTACTGGCTCACCTGGTATCAGTATAATGGACTGGGGGAGCGGTATGCTTGTCTGCGGCGTACTGACTCTGTGAGCTAGCATGTTAAAGTCGCCCTGAGTGTGCTGTAGTACAAGGCAGACCATACAACACACTCACACTTCACATGCATATAAGAAATTGTTCATAGAGATTGATAAAATAGTTCTTGTCGCGAATAGCTGAAAAAATTGCTTATGCGGCGTTAAGCGAAAGGCAACCAAAACCATTACAAGACTGATACTAAAAATGTTGAAAATTTATGAAAAAAGTAGGAACCTACTGATTGGAACAGGACTTGTGATAACATGCCTCGGTATTTTCACTAAGTACCAGTGTCAAACATACAAATTCAGTGAATTAGGATCCCCAGCTATAAGTTACTTTGTTGTGATTTGCATTTATATTTAAAGGAGCCATGATGCCTTAGCTTCCAGGAAAAAAACAAACCAACTCCGGTTAACGACATGGGCATTGTTGATGCTTTGATTTACATCAAGATTTATAAAATAATGTTCATAGTTTTGGAGAATTACTCTGGACAAGTAGTGTTTAGACAGACAGAAGTCACATTTAATATGTTCCTGTTTCTTAGAAAGGCAGGGATAAAAAAATGTGTTGCTATGACTAAATATTAAAAGATGGATCATAAATGTTTCTATTTGTAGGTAATCATACTTGTTTTGTTTGCAAGAAAGCTGACAGCTGTACAAAAAGATGTTCTGTTGCCACTTGTGGTAAATTTTATCATGAAGAATGCATATCCAAAATACCTAACACAAGGATGGAGACAAGAGGAATTATTTGTCCTTTACACATATGTGCAACATGTGCAGCAGAAAACGCCAAGAACCCAAAAGCTAAACAAGGTACTTGTTTCTTTCTGTCAATTCTTATCTTAGAAAATGTAACGGTTTTAAATTATGGCTTGAAAAGTTCTTGAATTTTGTACTTTTATAGTTATATAATGTGATACAAAATGTCATTCTGTGCATTGCATTAACAACTACAGTATTTTCATCAAAAATTAAAATCTTGAAAATGCAATATGTTGAGCTTGAAGTGAGGAATTGACTTGTTTACCATCTCTATCTTCCGGTGTTATTAATTGAAAAAACATGTTAGTCATCAAATTTTAAATTTTAGAAGAGGAATTCGGGTAAGGCTCATAAATATACATGTATACATGTACCTGGTGCTTAAAAACTACAGGGATTTGTCTCATTTAACAAATATGATGTAAATAATTCTAAGACATTCTTCTTTAAATAAAAAAAATATATGTCCTTTAGAAGTCAAAGAATTTGTGTTTTGAAAGTTAGAAGCTATTCGGGCCAGTAACAGATCCTATTTTACAGGCAATTTCTATTTAAAATTATAGTCTGTGTTGTTATTTTGTTACAAGCTGGTCAGGCTTGCCAGCATGTACATGTATATTTCGTTAGCCTGGGTCAAAATTAACTAGCCTTTGGCCATCAGACCAAAACTAATTTCAAGTACTGCTGTCGACTCATTATTTAATTTAATTCTCTATTCTTAGAAGTAAGATAGAAGTCCCGGAAAATTAGGCGAATTTGGTCCTCAAATAGAATTGACTTTATTGTCATTTTCTGAGCAAGTACTAGTACTTTTAAAGGGCTCTTGCCAACTAAAAAAAATTAAATTGTTTTTATGCGATATAAATCTTAACTTGTATGAAGTTTTGATAGTTTTGTTTTTATTTAAAGAAAATGAAAGTTTTTCTGGCAATATGACATCCAGGAACAATAATGCCTGTATTTTATTTTATTTGTTTATTTATTTTATTCATGTTTTCTTTTTTATTTGTACCATTTTAAGTTTATACTTTACCATTTACAGGGAAGTTGATGAGATGTGTCCGGTGCCCTGTAGCGTATCATACTGGTGATTTTTGTTTAGCAGCAGGATGTGTATCTTTGGCAGGTTATAATATTGTCTGTACCAAACACTTCCAGCCAATTCGAACACAGAAGTATCACACACATATAAATGTCAGCTGGTGTTTTGTATGTAATCGAGGTAATTATCAGTAATATTTCAGAATTTGCATTCTTTAGGCACTCTGGTTTCCTCCACCATCCATGAACCAACCACCTTGAAATAAAAGTGTAAGAATCCTTACTGGAGTGTAAAATTCTATTACTCCACTCCTCTCTGTCTCCCCCTCTCTCTCCTAATGTGGAGCATGATTGTATTGTTGGAGCAGTTTGTGTAAGGTAAATAGGGCGATTTATAACAATAATAGTGTGAAAATAACAGATAAATACAGTTAGATACCTACTCTATTACCTGGTCATTATCTGATGATAAGTACACTTGTGAAACTATATCATATTATTATATAGCAATACATGCCTCGCATAGAAACTAAACGATAAATCCCGAGGTGTTAGCATGCAATAAATACCGTTATTACATTATGATATGATTTTACTCTGAGACCTTTGTATTGATTGGTTAAACTACCTGCACGCGCAACGCTGTTTTTCATCATATTGCACTCTGGAAGATGATAAAACACCATATTGCACTAAGCCAATCAAATCCATCGTTGGAAACTGGAATTGAACACAAAAAGAATGAATTGCGCAATTAATGACGTCACAGACACTAGTACGTCATTAGTTGCCGTGACGCTGCACTGGTACCGTGATGGCGGCCATTGTCGGAACGTAAAGGGCAAAAGATATTTAATATTTATTAGTAAAATATAACACTTGTCTTCTCATTTTAAGATAGTTTACATGTAATAAAACAATTATAGCATTTCAGTGAGTGCAATATGATGTTTTATCGGCAAAGAAAAGTAATATTGACCTCGGCCTACGGCCTCGACCAATATTGCTTTTCTTTGCCGATAAAACATCATATCGCACTCACTGAAATGCTATAATTGTATATTATTTGCACGCTAACTTTGTTCCAGTCCGAGGTTTCCCGAAATATTTTTTCATATTGTACACTTTGTCACATGACGCGGTCATTTATGACGTCATACGATTGTTGTCGACGTCGTCACTGTGTTGTTGTCATATTGCACTAGTTCTTATATCCATTTACAAGAACTAGAGTAATATTTATGTATTGTACAAAAAAATGGTATTTTAGATGAAATACTTGACGGAAGTAAACAAAATTTATTTTGCTATATAATAAAAGTTATTAAACTGATATTGTGATATATTGTCCCTCGTTGACTCGAAATTTGCACTTGCATGCTCGTGCAAATGTCAAGTCAACTCGGGGACAATATTTCACAATATCAGTTCAATAACCCTATAGTATTTGCATGTTATAATACTCTAATTTTTGTTTTGGATCTTGCTACTTGCCATAAAAATAAGATAAAAGTTTCCATATGTATATTTAGTAGTTACGAAATCACTATTATAAATTGAACTCTCTTAGAGCTAGGTTTCAAATACAAAGACTTTCTTTGCTTTACTCTTGTTTAGATTCATCCTTGAAATACATGTAGTAAAAATATGTTGTGTTAAGTGAGACATTGGATGATGTGAGCTAAAACAATACACAGTATTTAATAGAATGACAAGTACGCTTGGTACATGTACAAATAAAGTTTACAGTATTTTTGTTTTTCATAGGTGGATCTCTGCTTTGTTGTGAAAGTTGTCCTGCAGCTTACCACGCTGAATGCTTAAAGATAGATTTTCCAGAAGAAAGTTGGTACTGTGCTGACTGTTCTAATGGAAGGAAACCATTATATGGTGATATTATATGGGTTAAAATCGGCAGCTATAGGTAAGGTCAATACTAGCTGGAATTTTAATAACGCCTTTTGTTATCTCAAATGTCATTTTGTAGAAAACCTGTGTATGGCACAAAAAAAGCAATGTACAGTAAAACCTCGTTATAATGCCCCTCGATAACTTTGCCACCTCGCTTATCGCCACACTATTTTGAAATCCCAAAATCCATTTTGTTTATGTTTTTCTTTATGAACCTCCCTCAATTTATCGCCAAACCCCTTTATAACGCCAAAATATGACTGAACAAATGATGGCGATGAATCGAGGTTTTACTGTAATATCCTGATCTGTAAGTTGGCACTCCATGTAAATCAGTAACCAAGGCACTTGAGATAGCTTATCACAGACAAACTTTTATGGGACTGAAACCAACAACCAAATTAGATTGGTTACCAAAGGTTGTCATTATTTAGTTTCTCTTCTCTATTCTGAAGTCACAAAATCTATGTCTTTTATGTCTTTCATTTAAAATCTTACATTGAACTATTGTCATATTTTCTTATAACACCACATTTGATTAAACAGGGGTCTCCCTCCCTTCAATGGGAATTGACCTGGGTGCTTGGAATTTTAAAAATGCATGGCATTATCTGCACTGTGTTAATATTTATGGGAATTAAAAAAATGACTTATCTGAATAATTGAGACTCTGAGAGTTTGTAACTCTTATATTTAGATGGTGGCCAGGTGAAATTTATCATCCCAAAAATGTACCACAAAACATTCAGGATAAACCACATCAGGTTGGAGAATTTCCAGTACGTTTCTTCGGATCTCATGACTATTTTTGGCTTCATCAGGGAAGGTGAGATTATAGTAAAATGTAATTACCCTGGACATTAATGTAAAACAGAACTGCAAAAATTACCTGAAAATGTGTTGGTTAAAATGGTGAATAAGACATTTTGCACCACGTTAATGACACTTTATGACATTTGCACCCTGTTAATGACATTTGATGACACACACACACACACACACACACACAACATGTTAATGACACTTGATAGACACACGCCATGTTAATGACTCTTGATGACATACACACGCCATGTTTATTACACTTGATGACATACACACACCATCTTGATGACACAAAATGATGATCATTTGCATTGTTCGAAATGAAGTAAAAAATTTCGACCACTCGTCTTGATGACTTCAACATTTTCTATTGTTGTATGCATGTATATATAAAAGACTCTTGAAAAAGTAAAAATCCTTCTTAAAAGTGACCAGTCTTGGACTGTGGAGCTGTCTTGTTATTTGGAATACTGCTGTATGAAAATTATTACCTCTTGTACTTGTAAAGTGGGACCTAGTAAAATGTAAAATAAGTGCTGGATTTGGCAGTTAATCCGCTATATAAGTGATGTAACCAGATGTACATGTACACAGGAGACAAAACTACAACAGCTTATTGTGTAGATGGTTTACTCTTGTAATCTACTCTGGTGCAGTGTCTGATCAATACTTTGAAATAGGTAGTGACTTCTTTTGCTAAGCACTCAGCATTTAAAATGAAAACCATATGGTCCTTTGGAAAAAACCTTAAAAATTGATGCTCTGCATCACTGCAGGTGTAGCATATAAAAGAACCCTCTCTGCACATAGCCCTGAGTGCACTACAAAAGCAAAAATTTCTGCCACTTCACCTATAGCTGATAACATTTCGATATAAGTGAAATATTCTTGACCTGGATGTAAAACCTGGTCACTGCAGGTGTAGCACATAAAAGAACCCTCTCTGCACATAGCCCTGAGTGCACTACAAAAGCAAAAATTTCTGCCACTTCACCTATAGCTGATAACATTTCGATATAAGTGAAATATTCTTGACCTGGATGTAAAACCTGGTCACTGCAGGTGTAGCACATAAAAGAACCCTCTCTGCACATAGCCCTGAGTGCACTACAAAAGCAAAAATTTCTGCCACTTCACCTATAGCTGATAACATTTCGATATTTATAAGTCAAATATTCTTGACCTGGATGTAAAACCTCATTCAATCAATCAATGAATACTCGCCACTGATTTTGTTTGCTTAAAAGTACTACCGAATAAAAGTAGTTTCTTTCCCCCAGGGAAAAATGTCTAAAATTTCTCAAATTTTGTTTACTAAAATTCCTCAAAGCAACAATAATGCACTAAAAAATAAATTCCAGTTGTCCTTATCCATAATATATCTGATTGAATCACACTATAGTGTTTTTGCAATGAAGATACTGGCTCTTGCCACCATATCATAATGCAGTTTGCTATATCTCAGAACTTCACTTTTTCCTTCAAAGCAGAAGGTACTTCTTTAAAAAAATGCAACAAAATCACCACTCATGGAATGTTGCAATCAGTAAAATAAAAAACTGGATAATGCATCCATGGGATGGCAAATAGATTATTAAAATGAAATCAGGCTTTTTGGCTTGCCTCTACAATGATTCTGCAAAAGTGTGTCTGCATCAATTTTATCATCAAATATTTATAAAGTTTCATACACAAAGCAAAAACAAAATTCATCTGTTGAAGGTACAAAATACCATAAAAAGTTTTAATGAGCAACAAAATATGAATTCATGCCTAATACTTGACCATGATATTTTATAGGGTATTTTTATTCCAAGAGGGTGACAAAGGAAGCAAAGATTCGGCAGCATCTAAAGGTTTAGCCAAGATATTTTCCAGAGGTAGGTTGTCAGAGCTAATACCTGTACATTTAACATTAAAAATAGGTTTTCAAATTGTGCAACTTTTAAAAGGCTCACCCCTTGCTTGCAATGTCTTGTTCACAAAGCTTGTGAGTTGGTAGTGGGTAGTGAATGTTCTTTCTCTTGAATCATCTTAACTACATGAATGCTGGGGTTTCTCAGATGAGACTGAAATGAAATGATGTCAGGTGTTATAGTAGGTTTTGTGTCAGTGGCCAAATGGTCTAAAGGTCATGCTTACAGATCACAGTGCCTGTCACATATAGGTTTGAATCCTATTGTGAGAAAGTTTGTCATTTCCCTCACTGAAAGTCAGTGGTTTTCTCTGGGCACCTCCGTTTCTTCCACCATCCCTGAACTGACCGCCTTGCGATATGAAAAAAGAATCTTGACACCATTACTCCACTCCATTCCAGTCTTGTTTCAAATTACAGAAAGATGGGGTGGGGGGTTATACTTGCATCTGTTTCATGCCACTAAAACCTGAGATAACCACTGGACATTCTTTAGCTTTATGGTAAGGGCCTTTGGCAAATAGTAATAATGGTTGACCTAATAGAAACCTGATTCATGCAATCAATTAAATATATGCATGTTCATTTATCAGGAACTCAAATTTTGAGAATTTAACAAAATATATGTTTTACAGAACTGCCTGGCAGACTAGCTTAATTTATAAAATATGTGTATTATAGAACTGACTCAAAAGTTACAGGTTTTGGTTCTCTAGATTTTATTTGCCTCAATTTCCAACCCAGTGTCCAAATCTTGTGTACTTAATTGTTTTTCTGATAAGTATAGTACTGTATGTAATTATACATGGAGTTTTTCATGATCATGTTTTTTTAGGCATCAAAGAAGCAACAGAAGTCTATAAACTATGGAAGGCAGCTAAAGAAAACAAAGAACAAATTGAAAATGAGAAAAATGACAAAAAACCAGCACCATTTAAGTTTGTTAAAGTAAGTTATTACCTGTTACAGTCAATTAATCCACAAATAACATGTATTTTATAGGATTCTGGGGCAGTGATAGAAGATAGTACATACTAGTACATTTATATATTTATACATGTTTATAGCAGAAATTCTATGTATAAAGTATATTTGGCATGCCTTGGTGGTCTAGCGTTCTAAAGTGGGAACTTATGAATTGCATGGCTGCTCACCCATACGTTTGAACCTGTGTGCTGAGAAATAAATTGCTACATTTAACAAGGATGGTTAAATGTACGCAGTCAAAAGCTTGAATTTAGATAACATTTTTGTTCTGGTTTAAGAATACTTAGGAATTTTTGTGTAATTTCCAGTATATTTTGTATAATTGTGATCAATAAAGATACTTAAAATTGTCTTCTCAACTTAATCAATTTGAGAAAATAAAATTTAAATTCTTAAAAACATGAGGCCTTTTCAACAGCTGTGTATGTACACATTCTTTTTGGTGAACATGTCGTTCAATAGTGACTGTTGTGCAAGTGCACACTATCATAAAAGTTTCAATATAGCTACCCAAAAACTAAATGTTATTACTTTGGCATTTGTAATCCAGTCAGTTTCTGTATATCCTAATCTAAGGGAGATAACTGATAAAGCATCCTGATGATTACCGTCATTACGATGATCCAGACGCTATATTATTGTTTCAGACGTTCTACCATTCAATAGATACAGAAATTGCTTTGGAAAGCCGAAGCATAGCTGAACACAACCTTGTTTTATGTGACTCTGATTGTAATCATTGTATCACCAGGAAGTTCACATAATACAGATTTTTCTGTATGAAAGATAAACTTCTAAATACAATAAAAACCTGCTATATCAACCACCTGTAAATACAACCTGTCCATTAAGACTATCGACCTAAGATAATTTTGCTTCATATTTCAACCAAAAGAATGTCTATAGAAAGACCCACTTATCCATGAAGTCCATATGGTTTCTGTCCTATGGTTGGTCTTTGTATATAGGTTTTACTGTAAAATGTAAATAGAAAAAATATTATAAATAATATTTCTGGTTTTAAATTCTATTAATTTTGACTTTTTTGTAGACTAATGTTCCAGTGGGGTCAGTACAAATATACAAGGCTGATTTAACAGAAGTTCCTAAGTGTGAATGTAAAGCGGATCAGCCTAATCCATGTAGCAGTGAAACTGACTGTATAAACCGTATGTTGATGTATGAATGTCATCCAACAGTTTGTCCTGCTGGTGAAAAATGTCAAAATCAACGTTTTCAGAAAAGAGAATATCCAGACTCTGTACCCAATAAAACTGATAAGAGGGGATGGGGACTTATTACTAAAGTGGATATAAAAAGGTAATTTATTCCTTGGTTTTGTATGAGACATGACATATCATTGTAACATTACATTATGTTACATACTTCATCTTGTTAAGAGGAAACAATTCACTCCTGCTTATATATACAATGTATGTTTTGAATGTCTTCAGCAAAATCATTTCACTTCAATAGCAATGTTACTAGCTATAATTAGGTTGCTGGAATTTATATAACCTAAGGCATAAGGGTGAAGTCGATTAGGGATCTGACATGGACCAACTGAACGATTTGTGACTTTTGTTGAAGGACAGTCGGTTCACTTACACTTGGTCAAATTAATACTTATTTACTTATTACACGAGTTTAACAATCTTATTACACGAGTTTAACAATCTTCAACCATTAATATTTACAATTGTACTGAATTCTCTTCAATAAACCTTTTGAGATCAACTGCAGATATTTTCAAATAACTTTGGTTAGGCACATGAGACCTTTCACCCATGACATGTTTGTTTTCTTTGGCGTTGACAAGTGGCTGGGCTTTCATGTGCTGTCATTAAACTTGAATGTTGAAAAGTTCTTTAACTGGCTGAATAGTGGTACAGAACAGTAGTCCTTTTGGTCCCATATTTGATCCTATGGCATTTGTAGGGTTGAAAAAACGATTGTGAATATAAGAATTAAACTTTAATAGTAATGAATTTATTGAGTGATAATTTCAGTTGGTCACATACAAATTGAATAAATGGTTTCGCATGTAATTGATACAATGTTTTTGTGATTTTATAACAGGGACAGTTTGTCAATGAATATGTAGGGGAGTTAATTGATGAGGAAGAAGTTAAACGTAGAATAAAACAAGCTCATGATGACAATATCTGTAACTTTTATATGTTGACATTAGACAAAAATCGGTAAGTCTATATGTTGTTTAACAGGAATCCAACTAAAACTTCCTAAATACCAAAATCAGTTGTCAATCCGCTTAATTAGAAGCCTAAATTTAACCTCATTTCCAAAGTATTAATTATTCCCAATTTGAATAAATCAATATCAAAAATATTATCTTTGCATTTCTACTGCAAATCTTTACTGTATTTTCCAATTACATGTAGGACTTTCTGGAATTGAATTTTCTTATTAGACTTAAAATTAGGAATTAAACAACGTGAAGTCTAGAGATTCTCTTAGATGTTGAAGATTTGTTTTGTATGACAAACATATTTAGGGATGATACTTCTCAATTCATACTTCACCGAAAAATTGTCCATACTTCAAAATTCTGTCGGAAGAAGTTGACAGTGAACATGAAATAAATGCCCAGCTTGTGTATGGACCATTGTTTTTGAAAAATATATCAGGTTTGTCAATTTCTTGAAAAACAGGCAATTCATCAAAATAAATTTAATTTCTCAAAAGAATTTATGAAATTTTGGTCAATCAACTACTTTATACGAAGAAACATTCACAATTTTCACGGTGACACTTGTACCGCAAATATGTCTTCTCAGAGAAAAATATTTATTTCCCTTGATTCACTTTCCCCACAGTTTGAACCGTGAAAATTTCTTACCCTGAAATAGTTTAGATGTTTCCTACCGCTTATATTTTTAGCTCACCTGACCGAAGGTCATGTGAGCTTATGGCATAGCGCAGCGTGTGTATGTGCGTGTGTGCGTCGTTAACACCTATTTTCGACTTCTCCTCTGAAACTACCGGACAGTTTTTAATGAAACTTTGTCAGAAGTATATATGGGCCGGTGCAATTCAGATTTGTTCGTGGCGTTGCCATGGCTACCATAACTAGGTCAAGGTGACCTAGGGGTGCAAAAATCTTAAAAAATCTTCTTCTCCGAAAGTACTGATTGGAGAAAAAATCTGATGTGATATTTGGCTTCTCTAGGGTCTTAAGCCTATAGTTTGTTCATTTTGTAAAAATCGGATAAAAAATAGGTTACGCGTTTTTGCGTTTAATTTTGAAAAAATCGTAAAATAGATTCAAATTGTTATAACTTGACTATTTGACCAGATAATGACATGGGGTTTTCAGTTTTGACATCTTCTTATTAGTATCTTCAAAATGAGGTCAAGGTCAGTTGTGAAGGTCGTGACCTAATTTTTTTTTACCTCTGATTATAATTATTATCTCGAAAACTATAAACTTTTTGTATAGGCATGTATATTAGAATGTTGTAGGTATTGATACAACGATCATTTTGATGTATAGAAAAAGGTCATGGGTTCAAAGGTCAAGGTCACAGATGTGAAACAATACCGAAATGGTTAATTATCTCAAAATCTATAAACTTTTTGTATAGGCTTGTATATTAGAATGTTGTAGGTATTGATACAATGATCATTCTGATGTATAGAAAAAGGTCATGGGTTCAAAGGTCAAGGCCACAGATGCAAAACAATACCGAAATGGTTAATTATCTCCAAAACTATAAACTTTTTGTATAGGCATGTATATTAGAATGTTGTAGATATTGATACAACAATCATTTTGATGTATAGAAAAAGGTTATGGGTTTAAAGGTCAATGTCACATATGCGAAACAATACCAAAATGTTTAATTATCTCGAAAACTATAAACATTTTGTATAGGCATGTATATTAGAATGTTGTAGGTATCGATACAACGATCATTTTGATGTATAGAAAAAGGTCATGGGTTCAAAGGTCAAGGTCACATGTGAAACAATACTGAAATGGTTAATTATCTTGAAAACTATTAACTTTTTGTATAGGCATGTATACTAGAATGTTGTAGGTATTAATACAACGGTTATCATGATGTAAAAAAAAAAGTCATTGGGGTTTAGTATTTATGTTTTCTTTAAATCTATCAGCTAGCCATTAGTTATCAGGTGAGCGTATCAGGCCCATGGGCCTCTTGTTTCTGATACAGTACTGAAGTTATTTTGGTGCCATTGAGTTATATGGAATGTTTAACAATAATTTGTTCCTGTGTCACTTTTTGTATAGGCATGTATATTAGAATGTTGTAGGTATTGATACAACAATCATTTTGATGTATAGAAAAAGGTCATGGGTTCAAAGGTCAAGGTCACAGATGTGAAACAATACCGAAATGGTTAATTATCTCAAAATCTATAAACTTTTTGTATAGGCTTGTATATTAGAATGTTGTAGGTATTGATACAATGATCATTCTGATGTATAGAAAAAGGTCATGGGTTCAAAGGTCAAGGCCACAGATGCAAAACCATAAATGGTTAATTATCTCCAAAACTATAAACTTTTTGTATAGGCATGTATATTAGAATGTTGTAGATATTGATACAACAATCATTTTGATGTATAGAAAAAGGTTATGGGTTTGAAGGTCAATGTCACATATGCGAAACAATACCAAAATGTTTAATTATCTCGAAAACTATAAACATTTTGTATAGGCATGTATATTAGAATGTTGTAGGTATCGATACAATGATCATTTTGATGTATAGAAAAAGGTCATGGGTTCAAAGGTCAAGGTCACATGTGAAACAATACTGAAATGGTTAATTATCTTGAAAACTATTAACTTTTTGTATAGGCATGTATACTAGAATGTTGTAGGTATTAATACAACGGTTATCATGATGTAAAAAAAAAAGTCATTGGGGTTTAGTATTTATGTTTTCTTTAAATCTATCAGCTAGCCATTAGTTATCAGGTGAGCGTATCAGGCCCATGGGCCTCTTGTTTCTGATACAGTACTGAAGTTATTTTGGTGCCATTGAGTTATATGGAATGTTTAACAATAATTTGTTCCTGTGTCACTTTTGCAATGACTGATATAATTCTCGATTTGATATTTTCAGTATAATAGATGCTGGTCCAAAAGGGAATTTATCTAGATTTATGAACCACAGTTGTAATCCTAATTGTGAAACACAGAAGTGGACAGTTAATGGAGATGTAAGAGTTGGATTATTTGCACTACATGACATTCCTAAAGGTATGTTCCAGGAGGTTCAGACATGTCATGTGACCAGGGTGAATTAGTGGATTTCAGGGCACAAGAATATTAGACATGATTAAAAACAACACAGAAAAACATCTCTAAATCATTGCATGAACAGCAATATCTGTTTTGTTACTGTATCTCAAATCACAAGAAAGATTTTAATGTCAGAGGGATAAAATAAAAATATTTCAAGAAACTTGTATACCCTAATGGGTATTAAAAAAAAGCACCCGCCATCAATGTCTATTGTTAAAGTTAGCTGTAGAAATAATGTAGCATGTTAGTTAAAACATACTTCTTGCCATTTTTGCTAATTTGTAGGGTGAGGGGTCTTGGGTACTTTTTGATATATAACAAAAATAGTTCTTTGATAACTAGAGACACACAAATACTTTCAAGTCCCACACAAAAACTTTAAAGTAGCAGCACAGTTTGGTTTCATGGTTTTCTCACAATGTTGCAATTTTGGATTAAGATTAAGCTGTTATAATGTCATACTTAGTTAGCTGTAGAAATAATGTAGCATGTTAGTTAAAACATACTTCTTGCCATTTTTGCTAATTTGTAGGGTGAGGGGTCTTGGGTACTTTTTGATATATAACAAAAATAGTTCTTTGATAACTAGAGACACACAAATACTTTCAAGTCCCACACAAAAACTTTAAAGTAGCAGCACAGTTTGGTTTCATGGTTTTCTCACAATGTTGCAATTTTGGATTAAGATTAAGCTGTTATAATGTCATACTTAGATCTTTTACAATTAAAATATTGATCTTAATATCCATTTATCTGTAATTTCATAATGAGATCAATTGTTCATGTATACATGCATTCATTATGTTTTGTTGTTGATTTTAGGCTCAGAGCTGACGTTTAATTATAATTTAGAATGTTTGGGTAATGATAAAAAAGCCTGTTCTTGTGGAGCTACTAACTGTAGTGGTTATTTGGGAGTTAGACCAAGGGTATGTATGTCATATCACACCAGTTACTGCTCACATACAGATCAAACGTTTAGCACTATTATATGCTAACTTATAACAGATGAATAGATTTTTGTGCATAGATTAATTGCCTTATTATCATTTAGTGTCCAGTTAGTTTCCCCAACGTAAGATTTGATAACGGGCATTAAAATTGGCTAATTACAAAAATGAGTACAGTGCAATCTGTCTTAATTGAATACCAGGCTCCAGTTTCACAATCATTCCTTAATTTAAATTCGGCAAATTTTGGCAACCTCAGTTGGAATTATAGATGTACATTTTTGAAGAACTAAATGCAGATGTTATCTTCAAAATGATACCTTAAATTCCTAAACATTGTAATTGCACAAGACTAAAGATTCTGTTCATGTTAGGTAATCTTTTGAAGTATTCAATAAAAAAAATTTCTCCAAAACTTTATCAGAAGTTTGTAGATCTTATTGGAAAGTGTCAACATTAATAGACATGCATATTATTGAACATATATGTGCAAATCACAATACTAATTTCAAATTGATAATTATGCTTAACCTAATACAGACTTTTTGATTCAACTGTTTTATTCACAAGATCTTAAAATTTAAAATAAAAACCGTAAGACGTGTACTCATGTTATATATTTGTAATTTAGTCTGCAGCGGCTGTGGCCAAAGAAGAGAGGGGCAAAGACAAACCGAAAAAGAAACGGAAGCGGAAAATAAAGTTGGATGTGAAAAAAGAACATGAAGATGAATGTTTCCGGTGTGGAGAGGGTGGAGAACTTGTCATGTGTGATAAAGCTGGTTGTCCTAAAGTGTATCATCTACAGTGTCTAAAATTGACCAAGCCCCCTCATGGTAAGTTATCATTGCTGGATGATTGAATGAGGTTTTACTCCACAAATGAACAAACATCTGTTCCTTGGAAAGGTTTGAAAAGTGATGTACATGTATATGGCTTCTTTCTGGGTCTATTTTGAAGCAAAGTTTTTATAGGCCATTTAATAGACTTAAGGGAGTTTTCTTAGAAATCGATACCAACAGTAAAATATACATGTGTTTTAAATCCTTTTTCAATACTTTTGTCTAGGCTATTGCTGGGCCATATTAGGCATTGAGATCATTAATCTGTCAGCTTTGTAACAATAAGAATATTTTTCATTTTCACAACTTTGGCTATTTGATTACTAATTTTCACAATTACAAAGGGACCTGGTCCCATTCATGGAAGATTAAGAGGCAGTCCTGCTTAGTTTTTAATTAATACTTTTAGGTAAATGGCAGTGTCCGTGGCATCACTGTGATACATGTGGAAATACTGCAGTCAAAATGTGTACAGAATGTCCAAATTCCTTCTGTGCAACTCATATAGAAGGGAACACATTTGATGTGGATGGCTTGGTATATTGTTGTGATCATGATGATGTGTTAGAGGAAGCGACAACAAGTTCTACGTCATCACATGTATCAGACAGTCAATCAGAACTTGAAGATAAACCTGAAAAACCACCAGAAACAAAGAAAACAAAGAATAAAAAAAGAGAAAGTGCACAAGACAGGAAAAGAAGTGTGAATAGCTCAGATAAAGAAGAGACTGGTGTTAAAAAGCCTAGACAATCGACTGGGCGTAAAAGCAGTTCTGATACTGATGGTAAAGACGGCAAAACAACAAAATTCACAAATGTAGTGGTTACGCCAACAAAAAACTCTGCCGATGACCCTTTAGCAGTGCCACCTATGTTTGATGATAGCGATGAAGATGAATTTTCAGATTTAGTTATAGATATACCAACAATATTGTAGAAATGCAACTTCATTTATCTCCGTTTTAAAGGTGTAATATTTTTCTCTTCATGGTTAAACCACGTTGATCATAACATAGATTTTTTAGCATCAATGAAATTGTACATTTATTTATTTGTATATATAGAGGTTATCAATTTTAAATACTGGTTTGTCCAACACATTTTTTGTGAATGAATCATAACTGTATTTTATTTCAATCTGGGGTAATTACATGTAGTTATATATGATGGTATATATACAATTGTCAGTGTTAATTTGGTAAAGTGTATTGAAATTTTATACACATGGACATAAGTATTTAAACAATATCAACAAGTCAGTTTTAAATCAGGTAATAATGTCATATTTGGTTTCACATATATGTGATCATTTCTGGAACAGCCCTTATTTGGACAGTGTTAATTTTTGTACGAAAATCATGTTGATAAAATTCAGTCTATGATCTGGTACATGAATATAAATATAAATGAGGAATATTAATGCAGTATTTTATAGTCGAAAATCAAGTTTATTATAAACAATTGAATAATACCCTTCGTCCTGATTTCTTATTTTGTGGTCACATGACATTCAAAACTGCTTTAGTAATATTTTCCATAGTTATATCGTATTAACTTGCTGTTTCTAAATATAGAACAGGGACTTTCCATTTAATATCCAACGGCTGGTAAATTTTCTGACACATTTCATAAGAATATCACGAAACAAATAAGTAGTGCTGATGTTATATACGCCATCCTGATAATCGTCGCTGAGGATTTGCGGATTGCGATATCATGGACCAAACCCTACATCATGATATCGCGGAACCTTATTACTTACAAAAAATTCTTTGAAATCATTGCATCACTTGTGTATTGATAGTGATTAAGCAGATGAAACATTTTGCCTTGAACCAAAAACAATATATATCAATGCATACCATGTTCAATGTACAATGTATATGGCAGCTTCCCGCAAAAAACCCCAGCACATCTTTTGAAAATATTCATTTGGAAATATTGGGATAATGTTGCGACAATATCATCAAAAGTTTGGTGATATCACGATGCCTTTTTTATCTAATGATAACAGCTCTACAAATAAGTATTGTTTTGATGTTGCTTACATGTACCTGTCTCCAGTTTGATTTATGTTCAAACTGTTCCTCATAATATAAATGCATTATTACTGCCATTTGAAATACTGGTGTTTTTGTTTTAAACATGAATTTAGCCGAACTGGAAAAAGATCAACTAAAATCCAATGACAAAGAATTACAATCCCGCTTCAAAATGTATCCAAGTCTATTAGGTTATATAAAACTTTTCCCCAAAAAGTGCTTTGATTATCACATTCCCATTATTTTGCCTACAGTTTAATTAATTGACTCTTTCCATCTTTGGTTATTTAGTAACATGTAAATCCTTAACATTCCAAATTAAGAAGATAGAACCTGTATCTTAGAGTTTGAAGACCACAAGAAAATATATCATTTAATATGTACAATCGTACTGAATTCTTTTCAATAAACACTTTGAGAGCAACTAAAGACATTTACAAACTACTTTGGTTAGTCATGTGCCACCCATAACATCACTTGTTTGTTTCCTTTGGCATTGACAAGTGAACAGGCTTTCTTTTGATGTCATTTAATTCGAATGTTGACCCTTTGATAGACAGAACATAATCCTGACACTGAACATTGCCCTGTGACACCGAACATAGCCCTTTGACATTCCTATGGTTAAAAGTTGTAATTTTAAGGATTGAACATTGATTGTGTTGAATTTATTGGGTGATAATTTTAGTTGGTTATGTGCAAATTTTTCACAAATGGCTTTGCCATTCATTTAATTTGTGTGTGACCAACTTAAATTATCGCCCCAAAAATTTAGTACAATCAAAATTCAGTTCTCAAATGAAGTTCATCAGTGAACCATGCTGTACTCCAAATTGTTTTTTTTTTTTTTTTTTTTTTTTTTTTTTTTTTGGGGGGGGGGGGGGGACTATTATTTCAAATGATGTTATTCTAGGCAATGTTCCCCACAAACATTATGGAAATTAAATCGCTCTATGCTTTCAAACTCCATTAAATTGTATCGGGTGGTACTCCCTAACATTTACATGTATATAGAACTAGTGGCAATTTTTACATGAAAAAATAAAATTAGAAGGTCCCATAATGTGTCCAATGGTAATAATGGTTTCGTACAAACAATGAGGAGTATATATGATACACAATGCGAACCTCGTTGAAATCTACAATTAAGATATAAAAAATTGACAAAAGGGAATTGTATTACAGTACATTTGTATGGCATTCTTTAGTTCATCATATACATGTAGTTTACTGGTGTATTTTCACATTTGTCATCTATTTTTGTTTTACTTTCAACATTATTAAATTTTTGACTGGTATAAGGAAATCTGGAACTTTATGTCTAGTCTTGTATGATAGACATAGTTCATGTTCAGTTTTATATGTACTTTTGTATCATTATTCAAAATAATACTGAATAAAACCCTTCTTAGAAATGTTCACTTTGTACCCACTGTCATTTGCCACCTCCAAACAAAAGATTTAAGATTTCCTACAAATGGAAGGTGAATTGTGAAAATTATGTTTACATGTATACCATTTATATATGTTATATAGGCATATTTCTGCATGCCTTAAGTTTCATTTGTACAAATCATAAATTCATTAAACTATCACTGGTCATATTCGTAAATATAAATTTTGTGATATAATGTACATATTGATGTTAATTTTATGCAATAATAATCATTACAGTTAACATTTGGTGATTGAATTCCATATTCCAGACCTTGTTGAGTGTAATAAAAAGAAAATCCTTGTTATTTCAATCCTGATATGGACAATTCTAAGACCAATCAGTTTCATTTTCCCCCAATAATATTTAAGATTGAAAAGTTTTTATTTTATTATTGCCAATTTGTCATTCCATTGTATCTAAGAATTGTGTTCAAATTTTTTTCTATTTTTTTTTTTTAAATTTGTATATTTTATTATTATTATTATTAGTATCATCATTATTATTTATTTTTTCGAGATGATGGTATATAATTGAGAAAGAAAAGAAAAATAGCCTTATGAAACAAGAAAAGTCTAGTTAAAATAGTTTTGGTTGAAGAACAATGTACAAAAATTCTGTGAAAAAACACGAAGGTCCTTTATTTCTTTGGTATAGCTAATCACTTTGTGAAATCTATACATTATCCTTAGAAACATTTGTAATCAGTATTACATGTATATTTAGCTCAGCATACATAATGTACTTTGTGTTTTATACTGCTATACTCAGGTAGTCCACCTGTCTATGAAGTCCAGTTTTGCTCAGTTCCTTGTCTGGTATTTATACACATGTTATTTGTATTTTTATTGGTCGTCAATACTCTTATGTCAAAATTCATCACAACACAGCAAATATAATAAAAGTTGGATAACTCATAGCAAGAAGTTTCATTTTGAAGGGGAAACGAGAGCAAAACAAAGTAATTATTTACAAGTTATTTCTGTCAGTTTTGGCTGAAAAGTCTGGTGTTTCACACATCATTATTAAAGTTTTGAAAAATTTCTCATTTTATGTACCTTCTTGTAGCATTACATAAACATGTATTATTTTGTTTTTAAAGATGTAAATAGTTTTTGGGGTTTGTTTTTTTTTTCTTCAATTTTTTAAAATCTAGATCATACTTATTTGTGGCTATAAATATTTTATTTATTTCAAGTTTTTAATCTGATTTTCTTCTTTGTTTTTTTTTTAGTGTTTTTTTTTTTTTTTTTTTTTTTTTTAACCATTACATTATTTTTCAAGTTTAATATTGAAGTTTTTCAGTGGTACAATATTTCATGGTCAAACGATATCTTTATCTTTACTAATTTTTATTGTGATGTTGATCAAATAAGAAGAAGATTAAGGCTACTCTTTCTAGAATTGGACTTGGAATGGCGAACATTTGGCACTAATGATTTTGATTCCCATTTTCTTAGAATTGCTAGTTGCCTTTAAAATTACTTGCATTAATACTGGATTTGCTTTTTTTTATTTCATAAGAAGTTTGACTGGACTATTTACCTTTTGTTATAGTGATAGACAGGACAAAAACTACCAACTGTTTGTCAATAGACTGTAATGACATAGAGTAAACATCATGCTGTCAAATAATGCTTGTGGTGTGGAACATTTTATTATTTGAAGTCTGTTCCTAGAATATTTTGATATACATATAGATGAAAATGTAAACATCGTTATTTGCAATAGAAAATACACAAGCACTGTAGCATCTATCAGTTATACAGAAGTCCTATACATCAGTGGCCGGTTGTTCGAAGCTTGATTAGTTTAATCAATGATTAAAAAAGATTTAAAATATCACTAAAACCATTATATCATCATCAAATCCATAGATTTATAGCCATGCACTTCAATCTGTTTAAATGCTATTCACTTACAACATTTTCAACATTAATTTCACAACTAATTTGAAATTATGCATTATTGAAATTTTGACTAATCGATTAAATTAATCAGGCTTCGAACAACTCACTCCAGGGTGGCAAAAGTTCCTTATTATGAGCCAGATATATGATAAATGGCCAAGACTACCCTCATATTTCTATAAGTGGAGATTTAAAATTTAGTTTCTGACTAGGTATTTTATTTATTAGCCTATATGCCCATTTTGTGTTAATTACTTAAACTCTTAATTTCATCTAGTACCAGTATATTTGATTGTGGAAGCGTATAGATATATCTGGGGGTTTACTAGTATCCGTGAAGTAGTCCTACCAGTGGTTATATACATTTTCAACTATTTTATTTTTTTTTCTGTCATTTTATATGGGGTCTGTTCATAGGTGTAAATAAACATTTTAAGGGATTTTTTTGTTTTTAATTAATCACTTTAAGAACTTTGTATTTATAAAGAAAATATTTGTAAATTTCAATGAACTTTGTAGAAAATATATAAATTGTTTTCATTGGATACATGTGTAAATAATCAGTTCATCTTGTAATCATAATGTGGACATGTATAGTCTAATTAAATAAAGTAATGAGTGTAAAAGGATGTTGTATTTCATTCTATCTGGGCAACTGGGCCATTTTGTCTGGCATCTTGGGAGGACATGGGTTCAAACCCCTACCGGGGCTAACCCAAGATTTGAAAGTGGGTAGTGACTGTTCTTTCACCAAGCACTCGGCATTACAAAATGAAAGTCATGGATCTTTTAGATAGGAACTTAAACGAGGTACCATATCATGGTAGGCATTGCACGATGAAGAACCCTGCTGTATAATGCCATCAGAGCAACACACAGGCAAAATTTTTGGACCTTCATCTATAGCTGGCACCGTCTCAGTACAAGTTAAAATATTCTTGATTGGAACATTAAACACCATTACTCAACTCGTCTGGCATCTATTCTTGCCTTTTACCAGATATTTATATCTCCATTAATGAAGTTCGTCTCTGATGAAACTGTTCTTGTTGCTGTTGTTTACAGATTGTGTTAAGGTAATCCTTTTCAATCTGTGTTTTTTTTTATTCGACACAAATGCATGGACAATACGAAATTGAAATTGCCAAGATGGCAAGAATATATACATGCATATAATGGATTGAATGTCAGTATTTTCTTCAGCCCATGTGTATATTTATAACAAGAGGCACAAGGGCCTTAACCCTCACCGTATCTCATGCAGTGGTTAAACGGTGAATTACTTAAAGAGAATGTCCAAATTTTCAGCAGTTAGGGCCAATAAGCCTTTGCACCCATGATCTTCATATCATTATGTCAGTAGTTTTCTAATATATATGCCTATACCAAAAGTTTATGGTTTTCCAGACATATTGAGAAATACATTAATTTTAGCTATTTCCCCCTGAGGTACCTTACCACTTATTTTGACTTATTTTATACTTACTATACTTATTTTGACCTTTACAGCTACAATTTGTGCAAATCTGAAACTAGGTACCCTAAGTATGTTTTACATGAAATATTAAAGCTATATCTGTTTACCTAGACATCATTACTGCTAAATATCCAATTTGGGCCAGTAGTTTTGGAGGAGCTGATTAAAATGTGAAAAGTTTACATACAACAGACAAAGATAGATGGCAAAAGCTTTTCTGTGCCTTTAGCTCAGGTGAAGGAAAAATTGTATGTCACATACCCCAATGATTCAATGCCTCTAGATGAAAAGTGTAACCAGATCAAATACAAAAGATTATAAGCCTGTACTATCATCACTACGACCAGTATGACTGTTGTCATCCAATGTTGAAGGATTTGGTAAGCGCTTTTGTTGATATCTAATGCAAGGAGCTAAGAAAGTGTTTTAACAGATTTTTAGCTCACCTGAGCCGAAAGGCTATTGCTATCTATCACCGTCCGTCGTGCGTAAACTTTACATTTTAATCTTCTCCTCCAAAACTACTGAGCAAAATTTGATGAAACTTGGCGATTATTAAGCCTAGGTAACAGGCTTTCAAAATTGTGTTCGAGGGCTTGACCACGCCCAACAATATGGCTGCCGTTACTATAAATAGCCAAAAGACAAAAAAATCTTCTTCTCTGAAACCAAAAGGTGCAGGCAAATTTTGATTAGATTTTTGGATTCAGGATACCTAGATATATTAAAATTGTGTTTTTCATGAAAATTGGATGAAAAATAGGTTACACATTTTTTGCGTAAAATTATGTAATTTTTAAAATGAGACATTTATTGTTATAACTTCATAATGGCTGAAGATAATTGTATGGAGTTTTCACTGTTGATATTGTCTTGCGATTTTCTTCCGATTGATGTCAAGGTCAAAGGTCAAGGTCATGTCCCAGTTTTTGACCTTTGATAAAAAATGCTATTTTTTAAACATTTCTGGTGATAATGATGTAGGATTTTTTGTTAATTGTAGGTATTGACATGACGTTCATTTTGTTATATTGATTAAGGTCATGGGTTCAAAGGTCAAGGTCACAGATGTACAAGTTTACCAAAATAGTTAATTATCTGCAAAACTATGAACTTTTTGTATAGGCATGTATATTAGAATATTGTAGGTAATGGCCCAATGGTCATTTTGATATATGAATAAAGGTCATGGGTTCAAAGGTCAAGGTCACAGATGTAAACAAGTACTCAAATGATTATTTATCTAAAAAACTATAGACTTTTTGTATAGGCATGTATATTAGAATATTCTAGGTAATGGTCCAATGGTCATTTTGATATATGAATAAAGGTCATGAGTTCAAAGGTCAAGGTCACAGATGTAAAAAAGTACTGAAATGATTATTTATCTCAAAAACTATAAACTTTTTGTATAGGCATGTATATAAGAATATTTTAGGTATTATCCTAACAATCATTTTGATATATGAATGAAGGTCATGGGTTCAAAGGTCAAGGTCACAGATGCAAATGAATACCTGAATGGTTAATTATCTTGAAAACTATAAACTTTTTGTATATGCATGTATATTAGAATATTGTAGGTATTAGCCTAACAACCATATTGATATATGAATGAAGGTTATGGGTTCAAAGGTCAAGGTCACAGATGTGAACAAGTTCTGAAATGATTATCTCAAAATCAAGGTCACAGATGCGAAAGAATACCTAAATGGTTAATTATCTTGAAAACTATTAACTTTTTATATAGGCATGTATATTAGAGTATTTAGGTATTATCCTAATGATCATTTTGATATATGAATGAAGGTCATGGGTTCAAAGGTCAAGGTCACAGATGCGGAAGAATACCTAAATGATTAATTATCTTGAAAACTATTAACTTTTTGTATAGGCATGTATGTTAAAATATTGGCCTAATTATCATTTTGATATTTGAATGAAGCTCATGGGTTCAAAGGTCAAGGTCACAGGTGAGCGTTAAGGCCCATGGGCCTCTTGTTTTTAAAACTTTTTACGCCCCAGTCCAGAATTTTTCATCAACCTTTGGCAAGTGAACCGATGAACATCTGTCTCGAGTGGGATTCAAACCTAGGCAGTGAGAGGCGCTGTGATCTATAAGCATGCTCTTTAAAACACTCAGCCACTGAGGCCCCTATGACAGGAATGTGCAAGACTACAATCTGTATATTTTTCGTAAACCAATTCTTAAAATGAGTCAAAACTACCGGTAAATAAAACACATACTTGGATTTTAATGTTCTTGGAATTGTTTTAAGCTGCAGTCAAATATATTCCACTCATTATCAAGGCATTCAGTTATGAAATGATGAAGGAAGCTGGAGTACCTAGAGCAAACCTTGGAGCACCACCAAGTAAACCGACAAATTGTCGCACATTAGCACCAGCCAAAATGGGATACAAACCTAGACCTTATGAAGCACTGTGAATCATGCTTTGGAGTACTGCTATGGAGTACACAGAATTATAAGGAGTTGAAATGACTAGAACTGTCTTGAGAGTCAAATACCCCCGTCTCAAACAATTATTGTTTTCCTGCGATCTTGACCTTTCCAATGATCTTGGTTGAAGGTTATGACACACTTTTGGACAATGAAGATTATTCATTTGAAGTTTTATGACAGTTGTCCAAAACAATTGAGATATGGCCCAGACATGATTTTACACAGACGCAGACAGAGTGATTCTTATATATCCCCCTAAAACTAGTTTGCAGGGGTATAAAATGGCTTCAGAGTTTAAAAATCTGTAGTTACTTCTCACTAAATCACTTTCTTTAAAATAAATAATGCACCTTAATTATTTAATCATTTAATGTAATCGAATAAAATTAACAATTTTAACTAAACATTTATTGCACTTTTATTAAACCTATTAACAACACTGATTATGCTAGGACCAGATCCGTTTTTTAACAATGTAAAGAACAGTAGCAAAGAAAAACACTAGAGCAAGGAAAATTAACAATTTGTCTGTTAGATTTCTGCGGCTATATTTAGTCAATAAACTCCTTGAATTTTGTATGTGTCCTCCCATGCCTTTCAGTTCTTCATGTGTCTCGGTAACGGTCTTTGATGTGGTTACTGAAAAGATAGAAAAGCCAGCACATATATAAGTTAATGAGGGTTTTACATACATATATAAGTTAATGGGGGTTTTACATACATATATAAGTTAATGGGGGTTTTACATACATATATAAGTTAATGGGGTTTTTACATACATAAGCTAATGGGGGTTTTACATACATAAATAATGGGGTTTTTACATACATATATAAGTTAATGAGGGTTTTACATACATATATAAGTTAATGGGGTTTTTACATACATATATAAGTTAATGGGGGTTTTACATACATATATAAGTTAATGGGGTTTTTACATACATAAGCTAATGGGGGTTTTACATACATAAGTTAATGGGGTTTTTACATACATAAGCTAATGGGGGTTTTACATACATAAGTTAATGGGGGTTTTACATACATAAGCTAATGGGGGTTTTACATACATAAGTTAATGGGGTTTTTACATACATAAGCTAATGGGGGTTTTACATACATAAGTTAATGGGGTTTTTACATACATAAGTTAATGGAGGTTTTACATACATAAGTTAATGGGGTTTTTACATACATAAGCTAATGGGGGTTTTACATACATAAGTTAATGGGGGTTTTACATACATACGTTAATGGGGGTTTTACATACATAAGCTAATAGGGTTTTTACATACATAAGCTAATGGGGTTTTTACATACATAAGTTAATGGGGGTTTTACATACATAAGTTAATGGGGGTTTTACATACATAAGCTAATAGGGTTTTTACATACATAAGCTAATGGGGGTTTTACATACATAAGTTAATGGGGGTTTTACATACATAAGTTAATGGGGTTTTGTTCAAGTCAAGATTACTGTACAATTCACTCAGTGACAGTTAAAATTGCCTAATTTTGACAGAAAATCATAAAAGTATAAATAATTTCATGTATTAACAAGTCATTTGCACCGTCCGCCATTGTTGCTGAGGAAAACATTGTAAATCTCCATAGAGATAAATCGGCCATCATTGCTGAGGACAACATTGTAAATCTCCATAGGGATAAAAATGCCACCATTGCTGAGGACAACATTGTAAATCTCCATAGAGATAAATCGGCCATCATTGGTGAGGAAAACATTGTAAATCTCCATAGGGATAAATCCGCCATCATCGGTGAGGAAAACATTGTAAATCTCCATAGGGATAAAAATGCCACCATTGCTGAGGAAAACATTGTAAATCTCCATAGGGATAAATCTGCCACCATTGCTGAGGACAACATTGTAAATCTCCATAGGGATAAAAATGCCACCATTGCTGAGGACAACATTGTAAATCTCCATAGAGATAAATCGGCCATCATTGGTGAGGACAACATTGTAAATCTCCATAGGGATAAATCCGCCCTCGTTGCTAAGGAAAACATTGTAAATCTCCATAGAGATAAATCTGCCATCATTGCTGAGGACAACATTGTAAATCTCCATAGAGATAAATCGGCCATCATTGCTGAGGACAACATTGTAAATCTCCATAGGGATAAATCGGCCATCATTGGTGAGGACAACATTGTAAATCTCCATAGGGATAAATCCGCCCTCGTTGCTAAGGAAAACATTGTAAATCTCCATAGAGATAAATCGGCCACCATTGCTGAGGACAACATTGTAAATCTCCATAGAGATAAATCGGCCATCATTGGTGAGGACAACATTGTAAATCTCCATAGGGATAAATCCGTCCTCGTTGCTAAGGAAAACATTGTAAATCTCCATAGAGATAAATCTGCCATATTTGCTGAGGACAACATTGTAAATCTCCATAGAGATAAATCTGCCATCATTGCTGAGGACAACATTGTAAATCTCCATAGAGATAAATCGGCCATCATTGGTGAGGAAAACATTGTAAATCTCCATAGGGATAAATCCGCCCTCGTTGCTAAGGAAAACATTGTAAATCTCCATAGAGATAAATCGGCCATCATTGCTGAGGACAACATTGTAAATCTCCATAGGGATAAATCCCCCATCATTGCTGAGGAAAACATTGTAAATCTCCATAGAGATAAATCGGCCATCATTGGTGAGGACAACATTGTAAATCTCCATAGAGATAAATCCGCCATCGTTGCTAAGGAAAACATTGTAAATCTCCATAGGGATAAATCCGCCATCATTGCTGAGGAAAACATTGTAAATCTCCATAGAGATAAATCTGCCATTGTAACTGAGGAAAACATTGTAAATCTCCATAGGGATAAATCCGCCATCGTTGCTAAGGAAAACATTGTAAATCTCCATAGAGATAAATCCGCCATCGTTGCTAAGGAAAACATTGTAAATCTCCATAGGGATAAATCCACCATTATTGCTGAGGAAAACATTGTAAATCTCCATAGAGATAAATCTGCCATAGTCCCTGAGGAAAACATTGTAAATCTCCATAGGGATAAATCCGCCATCGTTGCTAAGGAAAACATTGTTAATCTCCATGGAGATAACATTTTCTGTTGCTGTGAAAAAATGGAGCCTTATCTGTTTAAGTTATGAGATTTCCTTGAAAGACTCTGCAAACATTATTTGACAACACAGGAAATTATTTATACTTTTATGATTTTCTGTGAAAATTAAGCGACTTTCACTGTCACAACCAGAGTTATTATTAGTACAGTAATTATGGGTACTAATTAATCTATATTCAGGGATGACCCAACTACAGGACCCAGTTGTTCGAAGCTTGATTAGTTTAATCAATGATTAACATATATTAAAAACATCAATAAAATTCAACATGAAATCATCATTATGAAATTGACAGTTTTATAACAATGCGAGTTAGTTTGATGATATTTTGTTCATTTGCGATGATTTCAACATTACAGAGCTCCCAACCCTATCTTGTGTAATTGTGAGTCCAACTGAAATCTGACCGATCGGAAAATTAGATAAAAAACAACATGATGCATTTTCATGTGGTTCTTTGAGAAATGGATACAATATAATGCATGTAGTGATTTTTCACCTTCTCTGGAAAACAAAATTAATTGATTTTATTCACAATATATCTGAAATTTATCAAATTTAAACTTTGACTAATCAAGTGATTAAAATAATCAAGCTTCAGGTGAAAAATTCAGAAATTTATACCTATGAAATATGCTTATAGGTTCCGTAAACCCTTGATATCATTGGTTCTGTACCTGGGCATAAATCACATTATACAATTATTGTCTTTTGATGAGTTGGATGTGGGATTATACAGACTTGAGCAAAATAATATTTACAGAGACCGTTAGACACTTAATTTAGTATACAAAACATTGTCTGGAGTTGGTTTACATTTGTGTTAAGTTTTATAAAAATCCATCCATATACATGTACCTGGAAGATATGAAACAGACATGGTATTGGGATGAAGGGAAAGACACTTAATATGTTGGTTGGTTGGTTGAATGTTGCTTAACGTGGCATCAGCAATTTTTCAGCTATTCACGACAAGAACTATTTTATTACACTCCATGGATTAATCTATGAACCATTTCGTATATGCATGCGAGGCGCAAGTGTGTTGTATAGTCTGCCTTGTACTAGCCCACACTCAGAGCGACTTTAAGGTGCTAGCTAACTGAGTCAGTATGCCGCAGACAAGCGTACCACTCCCCAGATCATTATACTGAAACCAGGTGAACCAGTAAAGACCAACGGCAAGGAAAATTCTTTTTTCCCACATGTGGTCTGAGTGGGACTCGAACTCACAGTGGTTAGAGACCCTAAATTTGTAGACTAACGTCTTATCCATTAGGCCACTGTGGCCTCTAAATATGGTATGTGACAGATGGTATCATGCTGGTCTACACTTGTGTCAAAGTTGATAAAAATCCATACATGAACATGGAAGATTTGGAGTGAACACAATATTTGCACATAAAGGCAGATGGCCAGATGAACAAGGCGATTCCTAAATACCCCCTGTAATTTCATTTGCAAGGGGTTTGATAAAGAAAGAAAAGGAAATATGAGACATTTAAAATAATAAAAGATAAGACAGTACCTGGTAAATGAAGTGACAAAAAGATTTACAATAATGTTTAAATATAGTCCTTTGTAGGTTATATCATTAACCAGAGGCTCAGTATGGCTGAGCCTGTATCGCTCACCTGACTAAAATGCTTTTAAATTTGTATTCCAGTGATGAAAAAATGCACTGTTTATATCAGACAGAATGTCCAACGAAATTTCAGCTTCCGAGATTTTGAAAGGGTTTTGCCTTTATTGTAAATGGGCAATTTGAATTTGTCAATATAAGTAAAGGACCTTCCATACATCATTCCCATAAAGTTTGGTTCAATTTGCTTCAGTCATTTCTGAAGACATAGTCAAAAATGCGTTTTTCCCATAAAGTCCAATGTTTAACTATCTTTTGCGCTGACAGCCATTCTTTTTGGCAGATCAGAAAAATTTTGGCAATCTATGTAAAGGACCTTTTATACATCATTCCTGTAAAGTTTGGTTCAATTTGCTTCACTAGCTTCAGAGGAGATAGCATATATATGCTTTTCCCATAGGGTCCAATGTGAAACTATGTTCTCCACTGGCAGCCATGTTTTTTGGCGGATCAGAAAAATTTTGGCAATCTATGTTAAGGACCTTCTATACATCATTCCTGTAAAGTTTGGTTAAATTCGCTTCAGTCATTTCTGAGAAGATAGCCAAAATGTGTTTTTCCCATAGGGTCCCATGTTAAACTACCTTTTGCTCTGGCAGCCATGTTTTTTGGCCAATCAGAAAAATTTTGGCAATCTATGTAAAGGACCACCAATACATCATTCCTCTAAAGTTTGGTTAAGTTTGCTTCAATAGTTTCAGAGGAGATAGGCAAAATGTGTTTTTCCCATAGGGTCCAATGTTAAACTATGTTCCACTCTGACAGCCATATTTTTAGGCGGATCAGAAAAATTTCGGCAATCTTTGCAAAAGACCTTCCATACATTATTCCTGTAAAGTTTTATTGAATTTGCTTCAGTCGTTTCAGAGGAGATAGCCAAAATGTGCGTTTTCCCATAGGGCCCAATGTTAAACTTTGTTTGGCCCTGGCGGCCATTTTTTTTGGCGGATCAGAAAAATTTGGGCAATCTTAGTAAATGACCTTGCATACATTATTCCTGTAAAGTTTGGTTCAAATTGGCTCAGCGGTTTCAAAGAAGATAGCAAATATATGCTTTTCCCATAGGGTCCAATGTTAAACTATCTTCTGAGCTGGCGGCCATGTTTTTTGACGAATCAGAAAAATTTTGGCAATCTAAGTAAAGGACCTTCCTTACACCATTTCTGTAAAGTTTGGTTAAATTTGCTTCAGTCATTTCTGAGGAAATAGTCAAAAATGCATTTTTCCCATAGGGTCCAATGTTAAACTATCTTCTGCGCTGGCAGCCATGTTTTTTGGCGGATCGAAAAAATTTCGGCAATCTAAGTAAAGAACCTTCCATACATCATTCCTGTAAAGTTTGGTTAAAATTGGTTTAGGGGTTTCAGAGAAGATAGCCAAAATGTGAAAAGTTTACAGACGGACTGACTGACAGACTGACGGACTGACAGACTGACGGACGACGGACGCCGAGTGATGGCAAAAGCTCACATGGCCTTTAGGCCAGGTGAGCTAAAAATGCTGTAAAAAATGAGCCCAACCAGCTCGACCTAAAGAAATGGTAAAAATTATACATGTAGAAGATGTCCTTCAACCGTGATAAATGTGAGGTTATTTGAAGGATCACATACTCCTTTCCAATAAACAGTGCTATGCTTCATTAGTCTGCCCTAAATCAGAATACTAGTATGCTAGCTCCTTTGGGACCTTAACACTCTGCATATCAACAGGTCCAGTGTGAAGCAGCCAGATACCTTCTGAGTGACTACAGTCGTACCAATACTAGATATTTACCAGTACTTACCAAGTGTACTCTTGGTGTTTCCACCTTGTTAAACTTAACCTACATAGTATTAACTAAAGCAGGTACGTTGTGAAGCAGCCAGATACCTTCTAGGTGACTAGTCACTACAGTAATAAAAAAAACTACATATTTATCGGTACTTACTAAGTGTACTCTTGGTGTGTCCACTCTGTTGTACTTGACCAGCAAGCATTGATATTCTGATGTATTTATCGGTACTTACTAAGTGTACTCTTGGTGTGTCCACTCTGTTGTACTTGACCAGCAAGCATTGATATTTTGATGTATTTATCAGTACTTACTGAGTGTACTCTTGGTGTGTCCACTCTGTTGTACTTGACCAGCAAGCATTGATATTCTGATGTATTTATCGGTACTTACTGAGTGTACTCTTGGTGTGTCCACTCTGTTGTACTTGACCAACAAGCATAGATATTCTGATGTATTTATCAGTACTTACTGAGTGTACTCTTGGTGTGTCCACTCTGTTGTACTTGACCAGCAAGCATTGATATTCTGATGTATTTATCGGTACTTACTGAGTGTACTCTTGGTGTGTCCACTCTGTTGTACTTGACCAGCAAGCATTGATATTCTGATGTATTTATCGGTACTTACTGAGTGTACTCTTGGTGTGTCCACTCTGTTGTACTTGACCAGCAAGCATAGATATTCTGATGTATTTATCGTACTTACTAGTGTACTCTTGGTGTGTCCACTCTGTTGTACTTGACCAGCAAGCATTGATATTCTGATGTATTTATCGGTACTTACTGAGTGTACTCTTGGTGTGTCCACTCTGTTGTACTTGACCAACAAGCATAGATATTCTGATGTATTTATCAGTACTTACTAAGTGTACTCTTGGTGTGTCCACTCTGTTGTACTTGACCAGCAAGCATTGATATTCTGATGTATTTATCGTAACTTACTAGTGTACTCTTGGTGTGTCCACTCTGTTGTACTTGACCAGCAAGCATTGATATTTTGATGTATTTATCAGTACTTACTGAGTGTACTCTTGGTGTGTCCACTCTGTTGTACTTGACCAGCAAGCATTGATATTTGATGTATTTATCGTACTTACTGAGTGTACTCTTGGTGTGTCCACTCTGTTGTACTTGACCAACAAGCATAGATATTCTGATGTATTTATCAGTACTTACTGAGTGTACTCTTGGTGTGTCCACTCTGTTGTACTTGACCAGCAAGCATTGATATTCTGATGTATTTATCGGTACTTACTAAGTGTACTCTTGGTGTGTCCACTCTGTTGTACTTGACCAGCAAGCATTGATATTCTGATGTATTTATCGTACTTACTAAGTGTACTCTTGGTGTGTCCACTCTGTTGTACTTGACCAGCAAGCATTGATATTCTGATGTATTTATCAGTACTTACTGAGTGTACTCTTGGTGTGTCCACTCTGTTGTACTTGACCAGCAAGCATTGATATTCTGATGTATTTATCAGTACTTACTAGTGTACTCTTGGTGTGTCCACTCTGTTGTACTTGACCAGCAAGCATTGATATTCTGATGTATTTATCAGTACTTACTAGTGTACTCTTGGTGTGTCCACTCTGTTGTACTTGACCAGCAAGCATTGATATTTGATGTATTTATCAGTACTTACTGAGTGTACTCTTGGTGTGTCCACTCTGTTGTACTTGACCAGCAAGCATTGATATTCTGATGTATTTATCGGTACTTACTAGTGTACTCTTGGTGTGTCCACTCTGTTGTACTTGACCAGCAAGCATTGATATTCTGATGTATTTATCAGTACTTACTAGTGTACTCTTGGTGTGTCCACTCTGTTGTACTTGACCAGCAAGCGTTCTATTTAAACTCATCAGACTTTCTGTAATATGTTCTGAAGTTTTAGCTAAACCTTCTTTATTGTTTACATTTCTAAAATAAGAATGGTTAAACTGTTACTATGGAAACCGGCTTATAAATAAAGGAAGACAGAGAATGATGATTAAGCAAATACTCATGCTGCATAATTATAAACCATCTTAAAATAATTAAAAAGTACTTTCAAATGCTCGCATATGGGTCACAGTGACTCGCCCTATACTGCCTACAATATAGGTATGAATGGTACTTCTGCAGATTCTAGTGTGAGAATTTTTTTTATTTGCTAGCTGAAAGTCATTGTTTTCTTTGGTACTCCGGTTTTCTCAACCACCTCCAAATGACAATCTAGATATTAGAATCATGATTGGGGTATTTAACGCAATTACTAGTACTCCTAGTACTTTCACTTACATCGGACAAGAATATTTTTGCTAGCTGTGAAACTCAACAAAACAATTTCTTCAAAATATATGTAAGATATTGACCAATGGCCAACATGCTCTATATAAAGGTATAAACATTTTTCCCTGAGTCATGATAAAAAATGTAAACCCCAGGGTTAAAAATTCATCAACGCTATCCCTATAATGCACTTTTCTTTAAAATCTTTGACATTAAAGTCATGAATTAGCCAGTCCTGCCTAAATGTTACCAGCCTCTGCTAAATTATATGCTCTATATTTGATCTGAAGTTGATGGATTGTACCTGAAGTAAAAATCCCAGGGTTACAATATTTGGGCTTTCAAACGATTGGAATCAAATGATCATTATCTTATCAAAATTATATAATACAATGTAGCAGGGAAACTCAAACATACTGATGGGAATTATGCTGACGAAAGCGAGACCGAGTGTTCTGGAAGAGTAAGAACCCCTTGTTTAGTTAGATAATCTGTCATCTCATGTGATTACTACAGTACCATATTTGATGCCATTAACTGATGTCAGTTGTTAAGTGATGCATTCAACACAGTTTTTGTAATATAAATATTTACAATAGGAATTGACATTCTTAGATGAACCTATTTGTTTTGCTGGCATTCAATTGCTCATGAATACAGTGTGGGTCATGACCTCTGATGACCTAACGTTTAACTGTCCAATTACATCATAGAATATCATTCTGTAAGGCCATGTATTGTTTGATTGGTCAGAATTCTAACCTAGTTCTGACGTTTCTATCCTTATCTGGAAAATGGCTGTTCCGTCAATCTCATATCTGTCGGAATCTTGGATAAAGTAAATAATTGTAGCGATTATTTTACATTTCTGTCATGCTAACAATATTTTTTATGATTTTAAATGTAAAAAAATAACATTATATTTGAGTGTATTCAATCAGTATTATGAATAAATACACTTAAATAGAATGTTATTTCTTCACTGATCCTGTTCCAGGGGTGGAGTAGCGTAATGGAGTTTTATGCCCAAGTTAAGATTTGTTCAAAGCAGTCAGTTCAGGGATATTAGAGGGTGCCAGAGAAAACCACCCACTTTCAACAAGTGAACTGACAAACTTTCTCACACTAGAATAATCTAGTCCAGAATGGGATTTGAACCCTAGGCAGTGAGACGTCCTGTGATAGGCATGTGCTTTATACCACTCTGGCACTGATATATGCCATCATTTGACAAGATTTGCATATCTAGCGATTGCTTTTTTAGAGTGAAAACCTGTATACACATTATTAATAGGTGTATATCAAGTTTGTGCTATTTTTGTGGCTGACTTGAAAAAATTCCTATGGAATTTAAGAGAACTTGCACACTTAAACCAAAAACTATGTTTTTATTACAAGTTGTGCATTCAATACTGATGGCATAAGAGTTCATATACATGTATCTACTATGAAATTATTTATTCTCGTGGTTCAAAGAAAAATACCATTGTGGGATGGTAAATTCCTGGTTTGTGGTTTTGTTTAAGGTAAATTTGTAAATATACATTGCACCATTTCGTTGATATGAAAATTCACAGGGCAGGGTAACAACAAAAACAATGAAAATCGAGACCCTGTGATAATTAATGATTTTACAGTAAATGTATGTAAAAAAGACCTGGAAAAATGTTGAAATGGCAATTATTGAAAAAAAAAGAATGAATTTTATTCAGAAATGAAAATCTTTTATTGTGAGATATTAAAATCAGGGCTATCAAAATTCTTTAACATCGATAATAAATACTGAAAAGGCCTGCAAAAGTAATTATAATAATATAAAATAATAGATTACCTTTTTCTAACTTTAACACCACCACTCAGTAGCTGTTCCTTTTCTTGTTTTTCAATATTAAGTTGAGCAGCTAATTTAGTTTTACGTAAACTTGTGGTTGTACTATTAAAAAAATAAAATATTAATTAAATTAAGAACTCAAATCAAAGTTAAATAGTAAAACACATTCATGGCTTATAAAACTCCCAACATTGGTGTGGTTACACATTGTAAAATCACAAATGTGGTTTATTGATTAAATGAATGGTATTTTACGTCCAGTCAAGAATATTTCTTTTATATCAGGATGTCACATGCTATAGGTGAAGTGGCAAAAATTTTTACCTTGCAATGTGCTCAGCACAATGTGCAGGGAGGGATCTTTAATTTGCCACGCCTGCTATGACATGGTTAATCTGGTTTTAAGGTCTCTTCTGAAATCACCAAATTTATCCACATTTAGATTTTTAAACTTTATTGGGTGATTTCTCCTAAAAGATTAATTTCTATGAAATATGGTCAAATCAAGACACATATTTCACATCTTGGCTGAATGAATACACCTGGTTCTACCATAGTTTTTTGTTAATCTTTTTTGAATCTCAAAACTAGGTATAGTTTTTTATTTTATTTTAACAAGACCTGCGTTCTTCTTCATATGAAACATGAAGAAAGACAGCCGTGGTATAACAAACGATATACCCATCACTGTTCCGTTTTAATGACATACTCCCTTGTTTATGTTATGACGTCATGTTATGTTCTGTGAACAATGGTTGGACATAATTTTCATTCATAAAATCATTTATTTCAATGGATGTAATCTCAACAGCCGCAATGTTTCAATGGTCCATTTGCAAATAGATAATAAAATGTACTTCCGAAGAAAGAGTTCGCAATGTTTATTTGAATTTGTTTTATTTAAGTCATGTTAGAATTGAAATGATCAACATTTACCCGTGGTATATTGTCGAATAATACACTGGCTGTCGTTAACATGCGGTCAATACATCACTCAGTGGCAATGCCACCTCGTGATATATTCTTCCGCATGTGAACTCCGGTCCATGTATTATTCAACGATTTACCACAGGTAAATGTTGATTATTTCATAAATATAACACAGGACATTCATAAATACAAGTACATGTATTAAAATAATTGGTATCTATCATCTGTATGGGAAATAGGCTGAAGTACAGACTGTTGAAATTGAAAATAGACAGAGAGCTACCTACTTTAACAATCTTTGTCTGTGGTTTTCTACATCTTTTAATATATCTTCTACATTATCCTGTTCTTTTCCGAGTCTTTCCAATTCCTATGTATATAAATATAAGTATAGTAATCATTTTTACTAAACCTGTTTCAATTTTGCAGCACTAAACAGCTTTTACAGATTCAAATTTATCGTAATAATGATTCATCAGTAGTGCTCGGACCAAAATTTTGAAAATCAAAATATTTTTAAAATGCTGAAATGAGAAAAATAAAGGAATAAAATGTATTTTACCAAATAGTTCAGATAATGTGACATTTTTTGGTCTGCACACTGTGACACAACATATAATATATGAGTGGCATTTTACATCCCAGGCCAGTCAAGTTAACTCATTAATAGAATCTATCACTACCTATTGTGTGAGATAGAGAAATCTTAACCTGAGCTTATTTTTTGTCCAGAATGAGCTTTAGCGAGTTCTGGACTTAAAAATATTAGACTGAGGGTTAAGATTTCCCTATCTCACACAACAGGTAGTGGTTGATTCTTTTTCTCCCGTACATACAAAACACTGTTATATTAGATCTGTAAGTATTTTAAAATTTCTTGACATAAACAAACCCACATGGCTATGCGCAATGACACAATGTCAATTTCTGCATATGATTATCTTGTGACGTCACAGCGTGTGTAGCTGTAAGACAGAGATATCTTACACTTAGCAACCAACGGAATAACACAGTGAAGTATGGGAGAAATTGACCTCCCTACCTATCTATCCTCATATCTACACAGAGGTTCAAAATTATGCTTTGTAATGGAAGGCCCTGGACCTTTTGCCTTTAATATTGGCAGGTCCCACTAAAAGTTTTGAAAGTCCAATATCATCACTGAAAGATCCATTTGCAATGCATATAGGAGATGTTTTATTATTCTGGTAAAAATGGCAGGTCCATTAGACTTTTATAGCTTAAATATCAAAGGTCCCAATGTAAAATCAATTGGACCCGGACCTTGGACCTGGAGAATTTTTGACACCTGCTACAGCCAGAGCATGGGGGTCAGCATACCATCTCTCCATTTAGAACAGTTCTTTGCCTTCTATTCCGTTTCAACTGTTGTCCTTCTTAGTTCTTATATTAAGATGTCAGATATGAGATGATGGGGGAAATTGAAGTGCCCAATGAAAACCACCCTTGTTAAGCAAACTAACAAACTTTCTCATATGATCTACTGAGTGAGATATAAACCCAGAATCTGATAGACCAATTAGTTAGTGATTTGAACCATCTAAAATACAGTTGACACCATAGAGTCCTTGATCCTAGTAAAATGTCAACTGCAATGTCTTGACCAGTTATAGGTGACATAATCTTGTTTCAGGTATAAAGACTCATTCAACTAACATACAGTAATTAATTTATAATTGTAATTACTGTATGTTGCTTTGTTATTTTCAGTTTGACGATGCTCAGTGTATTCGTGATGTCAAATTTTTGCAGTCTTATCTTGTTAAAGGGAAGGAAGTGAGTGAGAACCTTAAATGTTTACTGAATACATCAAATACAGTCAAATATGTCTATAAAGGCCACTCAAGGGAATCAGTAAAAGTGGCCTTTATGGAAGGTGACCTTTATATACAGGTTCAAATAACATGAATTAAGAACAATTGGGATACAATTCTGCTGACCTTGATATAGAGGTGGCCTTTAAGGCAGGTTAGACTGTACTTTATTTTCGTGGGAATACACTGGACCATGAACATAGTGAAAAATAAAACTACAGCAAAATAAGCATTGTATATCTGACCTCTACTTTTCTTCTTAATCTGTTAAGTTTTTCTCTGGCTTCTGTGTCTAGATCTTCTAAAATGTCTGTAGTAACGGCACATTCTCTTATGTCCTACATGCAAATAAAGCATAAAAACATTAACTACTGATAAATTTTACCCTCTGGTCAAAACTATGTTTCCATTCCTGGTAGCCCTATATTTTGGGTTAGAAAAATCCCAATTTAATATACATGTATCTATATTTCATAGTCAATCACTAAAACTAGGCATTTATAGAATGGCTAAATATTTTAGGCAATCTATAGAATGACTTGTCATTTCAGGCAATCTATAGACTGACTCATCATTTCAGGCAATCTATAGAATGACTTGTCATTTCAGGCAATCTATAGAATGACTGTTCATTTCAGGCAATCTATAGAATGACTCATCATTTAAGGCAATCTATTGAATGACTTGTCATTTTAGGCAATCTATAGAATGACTTGTCATTTCCGCAATCTATAGAATGACTGTTCATTTCAGGCAATCTAAAGAATGATTTGTCATTTTAGCCAATCTACTGAATGAGTCGTCATTTCAGGCAATCTATAGAATGACTCGTCATTTAAGGCAATCTATAGAATGACTTGTCATTTTAGCCAATTTATTGAATGAGTTGTCATTTCAGCAATCTATAGAATGACTGTTCATTTCAGACAATCTATAGAATGACTTGTAATTTTAGGGAATCTAAAGAATGACTGGATATATTTCAGACAATCTAAAGAATGACTGGTCTTTTCAGGCAATCTAAAGAATGACTGGTCATTTAAGGCAATCTAAAGAATGTCTGGTCATTTGAGGCAATCTAAAGAATGTCTGGTCATTTGAGGCAATCTAAAGAATGTCTGTTCATTTGAGGCAATCCATAGAATGACTGGTGATTTCAGGCAATCCATAGAATGACTGGTCATTCTATGGAATGTATGGAAAAATGGCTATAAATTGCCTAAATACTCATTTCAGATACAATTATTTACATTTTATTTAGATGTTTTGTACAATTCAAATGTGAGTTATAAAATAATTTCCTTTTTTGTACAACAAAGATTTGGGTGGCACTGATTATTACACAATTACTCATTTTTCGCACATAAACATCTTTGAGATGTGCATCTTGATTTTGCACTGGCAAGCACAGTTATATTTAATAAAACCCTGACCATCTGGCATCACACACAGAAGATAATTTAACAGCCTTTCACAAAGAAAATGGATATATCAATGTCTTGGATACTGAATCTGCGACTTAAAATTGTTTTTGCTAATAGTAGCCTATCAGTAAACCTTGTTTAACACCAATATTACCGGTATACAAATTATCCATTTTTTCAATAATTATTGCCATGACATTTTTGATCGTTTATCACAATCTACTTTTTTTATTGAAACAAATTGTTCTGGTGTATTCTTCGGAAAATACTAACTTAAGGACTTCATTTAATCAGCTTGTATTAAAACGAAAAAGTGTTTGCAAAGTAATGCAAACGTTCCTTTAAAATATTTTTGCACTCGCACAACCATTACAAACAACAGGCTGACAATTATCTTCTCCATTTTCGACAAAAGAACAAATTGCATGTACCGGTACTTGAGCTAATACTCCACACATTGAGCATCTTCACATCCAAACAGCTTTTCGACACATTTGAAGCAGTCTGGGTAGCTCAGTGGTAGAGCACTCGCCTATAGTGTGGTAGGGCCATTGTTTGATCCCGGTCCAACCCTGCATTTTTCTTTTTCCTGTTACATTTGGGGGCTCGTCCGACCCTGGGAAGTGGCCGACCAATAGGTTGGTCCCAGGTTGGAACCTGGTGGTTTCGATTCAAGGGTGTTGAATTGAAAAAAAGGAAGGGAGGAATGTAGCGGTCTAGGTAGCTCAATGGTAAAGCACTCGCCTATAGTGCGGGAGGTCCCGGGTTCCATCCCCAGTCTGAGCCTGCATTTTTTCTCTTTCCAATTACACATAAAACAAAGCCATGCCTCAAACACTTCATCATTACAAACACTCTGTCCATCTCACTCTCTCAAGACTCTGTTTCACACATTTCACTGTCAGAGAACTAATCACTATTCAGAAGTCACCTTGTAACATACAATTTAAACTGCTGTCATTATTCTAGAAAATGTCTAACACTCATTAATTTAGGCGCACTTTATAATTTTACAATTTATTCCAGACTTTCTATTCAATGACTACAGAATTTCAAATATTCTATAGCATGGTTACTCAAATTAGTTAAGTGAATTGATCAGCTGTTGATAACATGTTAACATTTATTTTTTATTTCGAACAGACACTTGTGCTGAAATAAAAGTACTCACCTGAATTAAAGCTTGAACTTCAAGATCGAGTTTAACTATTTCTTGTAAGCACAACTTTACTTGGATATCCATTTTCATGCATTGAATTTTTATTCTGCAATTTTGTACACATGGCCGGAAGTAAACATTAGGATCTACTTTTTGATAGAGCGCTTTGCTATTGCGACATTATTTTCCAAATAATTTTAAATAAAAAGTCTTAATGATGAAATAAATTTGCCTACATTGAACATAAATATATATTCTAATGACTTGATGAAATTTGTGTTATGATAAACTGTATTTAATTTTTTTTATTGTCGCAATATATTTAATACCTATTTTTGATATGCCGCATGTTTACTTCCGGTTTCCACGTTTCTTTCCAGGTTTTGACATTTTTTTCATTGCCTTCAGAAACAGCTGTAATAGACAATGCCTATTTTCTGTGGCACTTTTTGTAAAGTTTCAGGACTTGGTTATCAAGACCCTGAAAACAATATTGTGAAGCAACACTGGTCGTAACTTAAATCTGGGTTTATTTTAACCGTTCTCAGCGGGGATTAGGGTCTGCCTAAATCATGCCAAGGAGGATTTCATGCCAAGGTAGACGCCAAGGGAAATGAAATGCGCCAAGGAAGTTTGTGTGCAAGCTAGGAACTTATTTTTTTTGCATACTGAATTATTAATGAATAAAGAATATATTCTGAATTCTATTAGTCATTTTGTTGATTAATAATTGATTATTTAAATATTTATTATTGCACCGTTGACTGGTTACAATATGGCCGTTATTATGTGCTGTTATTGGTAAATCCCTCCTTATAATGGAGCATGCTCTTGGTAAATCCCTCCTAATAAAGGAGCTATTCATGTGGTTTAAGACTGCTGTTATTTAATAACACATTAAGAAGAAATCAAACAGTTGTGTTAATAATATTATTTGATTTAATTTTGAAATAAGTGTTTCAAATCTTCCTAATGAGTTATTAAATGTAATACAGTCATTTTCTTTTTGATAGAGATGGGTCAATATACAGCTATACATTTCATTACTGCATTCATATAATTGAATTATCTTGGCCGGTTTCAAAATCATTCCTTAGCTAAGATTTTCCTTAACTTAAGTTTAGCAAATTTTTGGAACTATTGATGAATATTTTTGTCAAAACTAAATGCAAATGTTTTAATCTTGATGCGATCTTAAAAATAACACCTTAAAAATTATGAAAATTTGAAATTTTGCCAGATTTAAGTTAAAGAAAATCTTAGCTAAGGAATGATTGTGAAACCGGGGCCGGGTGTTATTTAAATTAACTGAGTTATCTTGAGCGGGTTGTTATAAGAATTCATGTGTAGATAAGTGAATTATCTTGACGGGGTGTTATAAGAATTCATGTGTGTATTAATACACAAATATAAGTGAATTATCTTGCTGGGATGTTATAAGAATTCATGTGTGTATTAATACACAGATATAAGTGAATTATCTTGCTGGGATGTTATAAGTACAGACCGTGTACATGCTGGTCAATCACTGGGTTGAAAGAATCTTTTGACCATCAATTATCGGATTGACACCTGTTTATTAACCAGGTGTACTCACGCGACAGGTAATTACAGTTAATTAGCCAATTATGGGATTAACGCCGGTATACACACTCACGGCCTGAAACCATACCAACTCTTATGAGTCCCATTTTCCTGTTTAAATATGTTACGAAATACTCATTTTTTGGCGAAATAAATATAATTTATTTTACAATTAATTATATAATAATTCTTTTATGAAAATATGACGATAGAGTTTAATAGCCTTAAACATAATTAATGATCCCCATTTTTAGGGTCCAATCAGTAAAAATTGTAAATGTAATAGGCTAAAAATACGATATAATAATAATTTAATAAAATTAGAAATATATTTTCAATATTACATACACTGAAAACTACTGATAAAAAATGTAAATACAATAACACATTCTCTTCTTTTAATTGCAAAAGTTAATAATAATGGTCATTATTAGAAGACAACAAAGAAACAACATTATGATTTTTATTATTTGATAATAATATTAATAAGATTAATAATAATAATTATAATTTGAACAATGACATTCCATTGTTAAACCAGTTCGACTATATACATGTATGTAGAAAAACTAGAGTTACCTCTCTTTCGTCACAGAATTTACATGGACAAGGTCAAAGTTGGAATAACTCGGCTTTTTACCGAAAAATCATTTCCATTTTTTCAGAAAATATACTTTATTCATTAATAATTCAGTATACAAAAAAATAAGTTTCTAGCTTGCACACAAACTTCCTTGGCGCATTTCATTTCCCTTGGCGTCTACCTTGGCATGAAATCCTCCCTTGACATGATTTAGGCAGACCGTTCTCAGCTGTCATTCAAGTAAGACTCCTACAGTAGTCCTACTGTCCTATCCAAAGTAAATTTAGATTTAGTATATTTGCAGCGCAGTGATGATTTTTCCTTAGTGAAGATTTTGTTATTTCTATCCGAATAGATGGCAAGGTAAGAATTGATTAAAGAGTTTCACATAAGTAATAAACTGTGATTTTGCCAAACTTTATCGGATTATCCACAGCGCCACTACTGTTTCCGTGTTTATGCATGTTCCGATTTGTGTATTACTTTGGTGTGTAGAACTTCCTTCAGTAAAGGTTACCATCTGAGTTACAGCGTTTATTATCACTTTGGAGTCACGACCCCAACAGGTATTATTGACCAGTTGACTTTAACTAATACTGGCGTGGTGGCAGCGTACTGATTCAGAATCCACGCCCGCACAAGATACAGTTTGTGTATATCCAATATACCTGAAAGGTTTTGTTTTTCAAACACGTGGCTTTCGGTGTGTACCTACAGTAACTAAGTAATGGCCAGTGGTAACCCTAAGGCACCGAAACAGTGGTGCTTAACAAAAAATGAAACTGTTAACTCCTTTGAACTATGGCGACAAAATCTCTTATACACGTTATCACTTGATAAGCATTTTGCCGAGTTCTTAGTGCCAGGGAAACAATGGGATAAGCGGTCAAGGGGCTCACCTTACCGCGGACTAGTAGATGATGGAGAGGAGATTCCCCTTGCGCGGCGACAAACACGCCAACAAAAAGTTAACATGCTCGAACTCATGCTGGGCCAAATCGCCAATTTCTGTCCCGTTATTTCAAGAAATACTATCGTTAAAAGCTCCACTTCTATAGACAACATATGGCAAACTATTCGCATGCATTTCGGCTTCCAGTCAACAGGGGCTCATTTCTTGGATTTTTCTTCTATAAAATTTGAGGTTAATGAACATCCTGAAGATTTGTATCAACGCCTAATGGCTTTTATTGAGGACAATCTCCTACGTCCAGATTTAAACCTCACACATCACGGTGAAGCCATCGCGGAAGAAGAAGAGTTGTCTCCTAGTCTTGAAAACCTTATCGTTTTACAATGGCTCAAGCTTATCAACCCGGACTTGCCAAAGCTAGTTAAACAGCGCTATGGGACAGAACTACGTTCACGCACACTAGCTTCTATCAAACCAGAGATTTCACAAGCAATGGACTCTCTACTTGATGAATTACGTGCTACAGAAGAAGCCAAAAGCTTACGTACTGCTGTGTCTCGTATGCCTACTTCCCCAGACTCAACATCGTATGCACGATATCACAAAGCAACGTTCTACTAAAGCTTGTCCTTTGTGTAAAGCTTCTAATCGTCCTGACAATCACTATTTGAGTAAGTGCAAATTTTTACCCAGTCAGGATCGTAAGTATATGGCTAATGCCAGAATTGTCGCTGGATTTGATCAGGATTCAAGCGATGACCTTTCAGAACCTGAACTGGACGCATCTCATACTAAAGTTAATCGTGTTAAGATATGCCAGTCTCCATATATAGATGTCTTTTGTTCCCACCATTCTGTTCGCCTCACTATTGATAGCGGAGCAACAGGTAATATGATCCGGGAATCAACAGCGTATGAATTAGGCGCTAAAGTAACTAGTAGCTCACAGTCAGCGCACCAGGCAGACGGTTCGTCACCGTTAAAAATTGTTGGTGAAACGCGCCTTTCGTTTGAAAGAGACAATCATAAGATGTATTTCGAGGGTCTTGTAGTTCAGAATCTTGATACTGACGTCCTAGCTGGAATTCCATTTATGGAGCGCAATGACATTGCCATTAGACCAGCAATGCACCAAATTCTTATTGGTCAAGATTCCTCCTACTCATATGGCTCTGATAGTCAGCAACTTAATAGACACGCAGTTAGACGAGCTCACGTTTTACGCATTTCGGAGTCCACTACAGTTTGGCCAGGTCAGTTTATCGAAGTTAAGCTTCCTGAAGATATGTCAACAGAAGACGAAACATTTGCTATCGAGCCTCATTCTCCTTTGACAGGAAAAGATAGGTCGCATTGGCCCATTATGTCCCTAGTAGATAGTGTTTCAGGAAAAATTCGTATTTCGAACCTTACAGACCAACCGTACTCTTTAGTAAAAAATGATCACATATGCAGAATACGTTCTACCTGCCTGGTTGATTCTGTCACGTCATCTAGCGCAATAAGAAGTGATATTTCATTAACCACACAGCACAAAGGGAGTACACCGTTTTCCAGACAAGTATGTCTCGACCCGGACAACATACTGCCCCAAGAAATAACATCACGTTTCAGAGATTTACTCGACGAGTTTTGATGTCTTTAGCCCTGACTTCAAAGGGTACAATGGAGCCCTTGGTCCATTTGAGGCAAAGGTCAACATGGGTCCAGTTCAGCCTCCCCAAAGGAAGGGTAGAGTCCCTCAATACTCGCGTAACCAGCTCAATGAATTACAAAAACAATTCGACGACCTTGAACGTCTCGGTGTTTTTAAGCGTCCTGAAGATGTAGGAGTCTCTGTGGAGTACGTAAACCCATCCTTCCTTGTTAAAAAGGGAAATGGTGGATTTCGTCTAGTTACAGCATTTACCGATGTGGGTCGCTACAGCAAACCACAACCGTCATTATTGCCGGACATTGATTCTACCTTACGAAGTATTGCTCAATGGAAATATATCATTGTCACTGACTTAACTAAAGCTTTCTACCAAATCCCACTGTCTCGCGAATCAATGAAATATTGTGGCGTTGTAACTCCATTCAAAGGAATGCGAGTTTACGCACGTTCAGCAATGGGAATCCCGGGTTCAGAGACTGCTCTCGAGGAATTAACATGTAAAATTCTAGGCGACCTAGTTCAGGAAGGGATAGTTGCCAAAGTTGCTGACGATTTGTACATTGGAAGTAACAATCCGCTCGATTTACTTCAGAATTTCAAACGTGTATTGCAGGCTTTACAGCAATGTGACATTAAATTATCCGCTTCCAAAACTTCATAGCACCAGAACAAACTACAATATTGGGTTGGATTTGGAAACTTGGCACTATACGAGCAAGCCAACATCGTGTCGCAACCTTGTCCACTTGCAAACCACCCTCGACTGTGTCGGTCTCAGGTCATTTCTTGGAGCATACAAAATTCTCGCTCGGGTTATAAAAGACTGTTCGCACGTTCTTTCTCCATTAGAAGATGTAGTTGCAGGGCGAGATTCGAAAGAAACACTTAATTGGTCAGACGACCTTTGTACTGCATTTGCAAATGCGCAAAAGACTTTGCTATCAAACCGATCTATTGTTTTGCCTTGCCCAGAAGATCATCTGTGGATTGTAACTGATGGAGCAGTAAAATCTCATGGGATTGGTGCTACATTGTACGTGTCGCGTGGTAAATCAGCTTCTAGCTGGTTTTTTCAGCGCAAAATTAAGGAAACGTCAAGTCACATGGCTACCATGCGAAATTGAAGCATTGTCTATAGCTTCTAGTATCAAACACTTTAGTCCTTACATTATCCAGTCCGACCACAAGACCAACGTACTAACGGACAGTAAACCATGCGTACAAGCTTATGAAAAATTATGCAGAGGCGAGTTCTCAGCCAGCCCGCGCGTATCTACATTTTTGTCTGTTGCTAGCCGATACCAAACATTAATTCAGCACATTTCAGGATCTTCTATATTACCGTCCGATTTTGCCAGTCGAAACGCTCCTGATTGTTCTAACTATACATGCCAAATATGTTCTTTTGTCCGTGAAACCGAGGATAGCGTTGTCCGTAATGTCAAGGCACAGGATATTATAGATGGCAACACTAGCGTACCATACACAGGCAGAGCTACATGGTTACAGATTCAGTCGGATTGTCCCGATCTACGTCGCACACATGCACATTTACGTCAAGGTACTCGACCCTCCAAGAAAGTAACTAACGTCAAAGACATTAAACGGTTACTTCAAGTAACGTCAATCGCCAAAGATGGATTACTAGTCGTGAAACGATCCGACCCGTTTTCACCAACACGCGAATGTATCGTTATTCCACGTCAGGTACTCAACGGATTTGTAACATCCTTGCATATTAAGTTAGATCACCCTTCATCACATCAACTTAAGTTAATATTACGACGCCGTTTCTATGCTTTGGACATGGATAAGACAGTTGATTTCATCACAGAATCATGCCACTTATGTGCTTCCCTACGTAAATCACCAAACTCTGCGGTTCCACAATCAACTGGTGAACCAATTGCTGCTATCGGCCATTTATTTGCAGCCGACGTCATCAAACGCAACCGCCAATTAATATTTGTTTTACGAGAATGCGTTACATCATTCACTGTTACATGCCTTATTGACGACGAGCGGCACGAAACCTTAAGGGACACGTTATTACGACTCTGCTTAGAGTTAAGACCATTAGATGGCCCACCAGCAGTAGTTCGCACCGACTCGGCCCCCGGATTCTCAGCGTTAGTCAATGACGATTTACTTACTACTCACAGAATTACTCTGGAATTAGGCGACACTAAGAACAAAAATAAAAACCCCGTGGCAGAGAAGGCAATTCAAGAATTGGAGGAAGAAATACTCCGCCAGGACCCAACAAACCGTCACACTACTCCGTTACTACTAGCTATTGCAACCGCACGCCTCAATTCACGAATTCGAGGCCGAGGCTTGTCTTCACGTGAAATGTGGACACAGAGAGATCAATTTTCCAACCACCAAATACCTCTCAGTGACGAAAACCTTGTTATGCGTCAACATAAAGAGCGCCTACTTAACCATCCGTATAGCGTCAAATGTAAATCATCGTCCGGAGAAAATGATTCACTTCGTCTACAAGTTGGCGATCTTGTATATTTACATTGTGACAGAAACAAACTCCGAGCCCGTGACCGTTACATTGTCACTTCTCTGGACAGATCTTATTGTAACATTAAAAAATTTGCAGGGTCACAGTTACGCCCTACGTCATACCATGTTCGTCAAAGTGATTGTTTCAAAGTTCCGGCACGTACGTCCGACTATATACGTTCGACACACAATGATTCAAATTCTGATTCATCTGATGGAGAGGACAATATAAATTCTACAGAGAACATAGAAAATACTTCTGTACTTCAACCAGTTATACCAGACGTAATCAGTGAACCTCCTGAACATGTGTCGATATAAGTGACAAATCTGATGAACCACCTAATACCGATATAGTGAATGAACAGTTGGTCTCACCAGCAGTTCCAACAAATACTAGACCAGTGAGACAACGAAAAATCCCAAAACGTTTTGATGAATATATGTTGTATTAGATAAATGGGGCAGAATAATCCCCTTAACGGTCGAGGACAGTCTATCCAATGACACCGTTAACTTTATATTTTCCTTTGTTTCTTTAATATTGTTTTTTCACTTTATAAGTTTACATTATGTCATGTTCTGTATATGTTAAGACTATGTAATCAACACTGCCATTTGTGAAACGGGACTATTAATCCCCCAACATGGGAATAATGATGACGCTTCGCTTTTTAGTTATTGATTACTCAATATTTTAATGCTTTATCCTATTTCGAAAGGAAAAAGTGGTGACGCCACTACTGTTTCCGTGTTTATGCATGTTCCGATTTGTGTATTACTTTGGTGTGTAGAACTTCCTTCAGTAAAGGTTACCATCTGAGTTACAGCGTTTATTATCACTTTGGAGTCACGACCCCAACAGGTATTATTGACCAGTTGACTTTAACTAATACTGGCGCAGGACCTTGTAAATAATGTCTAAACTATACTATCCAGACTTTCTATACTATCCAGCACCAAGAAATATTACAAAGACAGACACTCGATCTTCCCCAGCCCGCTTCAGACGAGTTTTTAATGTAGTTTGGCCTCCCTCCCCAACTAAACCAGGATTTCCTCAACCCAGAACATATATTTCTTTCATTTCGTGACCAAAATCATTTCCATGACAATCTCCCTTGGACACTTGATTTTAAATATTTATGATATTTGAGTTTTTATACCCCACACAAACAAAGTTTAGGGGGTACATAAGAATCGCACTCGTCTGTCTGTCCATCCATCCCAATATCATGTCTGCTCCATATCTTTCATGTCTATGGATGGATTTTGATCAAACTTGTAACAAATATAAACTGACATGAGATGATGTGTTCATACTAAATGTGACACAAGAGACAGATCTAGTTTTATTTAGAATCATTGAAAGACATATGAATATTCATGAGGATTCTAAAACAAAATAACAAGATTAATGCAAACACCAAGTTAGGGATAATGAATAAGGCTTGCATGAGGTTGACTGGAACAAGACTGGAATCCAAGATGGCACCATGAAAATCAGGAATCCAAGATGGCTTCATGAAGGTAGTACAGTAAAACATGTTTATAAAGAAGTCCCTCGGACCCTTTCGTTTTAAAGTGACTTCGTTATATTCTTATCAATAGACTTGCATAGATGAGTGGTCAGACCCAATATTTGACTTTGTATTATCCATGTATTTATTGTAAGCATGTTTGTTATATTTGTGTTTTACTGTACTAGTAACTAGAATTTTTGTTTATTTTACAGAATATATTTCAACATTCCAGCATGGTTACAGTGGAACAAGATTCACTCCAGTTTCACAGCTAGACATGTCATTGCTGGGATATTACTTATTACTCTACTGGCAGTCATTCTCTTTACTTTAATAGAATTTTTTTTTCTGAATTCTAACTACTCGCTTAAGTATGAGAATTTTTCTCCTCATAGACATTTACATGATATCAGTTCTCAGTCATCAGAATTCGGACCAGATGTGCATTATGGGATTGTGATTGACTGCGGAAGCAGTGGAAGTAGAGTTTATGTTTATTTTTGGCCACCACATTCTGGCAATCCTAAAGATTTATTGGATATTCAACAGTTAATTGGTAGTGATGGTAAACCTGTTGTCAAAAAAGTGACACCAGGTAAGTTAAATTAGTGATTTGATTTTGTTTTATGGTTTATCGGTATTTATGCATTATGTGTATGACTTTTTGCAATGTCACCATCTTGTAACTGGTGATGCCATGAATGAAATATTACAACTGCTGGAGCTCAGTTGGTAGAGTGCTCGCTGCGTAAATGGGAGGTTGTGGGTTCGAACCCAGACCGGGTCTGACCCAAGACTTGAAAATGAGTAGTCACTATTCTTTCGCCAAGCACTTGGCATCATGAAATGAAAGTCACTTTTTTTGGATGGGAACTTAAAATAAACAAGGTCCCTTGTCACGGTGGGCTTGGCATGATATAGAACCTTGCTGTAAAATGCCATCAGCGTCATGCATAAGCAAAATTTCTGCACCTTTGTCTGTAGCTGGTGACATCTCGATATAAATGGAATATTCTTAACTGGGATGTTACACACCATTACTCAACTCAACTCATGAATGAAATATTTAAGTGATCTTTTTAATCTGGACTTGGGCATCAGATCAATTAAAATCAATCCCAGACACTTGGTTGGTTAGACTTCACTTCACTAAAGGAATAACAGAACATAATATAAAATCAAGAACAAGAAGCTTTCTACAAGGTAAGCTATTAAGATGTTTTGTCTGTCATCCATTATCCATGGTCCCTGAAAAAAAGGTTTGTGAATATTTAACTATAAATAAAAAGTTTAAAGAAAATAAAATCCATCCAATTTTGTTGTTGCAATTTTTTTAATTTGTTACATTTTAGATTTTTTAAAGAATGGTCAGAAAAATCTGATAAATTTATAAATGACATTTTTCAGGATTGGATACATTTGAAAACAACCCTGGAGCTGCCAGTGATTACCTGAAACCTTTATTGAAATATGCTGCTTCACATATACCTGAAAAATATCATAAAGAAACATTATTGTTTATACTGGCCACAGCTGGGATGCGACTAATTCCTCAAAAGTAAGTATTATTTTTCGTAATGGGCCTCATCAATGCTCCACATAAATTCATCATTTATTGTGTGTTTACAGATCACAGCTTCTCTCACTACCTGTTTGTTTTTAAGTTTGCTTGCTAAAGGTCTGTAATTTTCCCCCAAACACTCCATATTTCTCTACCATACCAGAACTGACCTGCTGATAATTATTAAAGAGAGAATATTGAACTTTATACAACAAAGCAAGCTGGTTACACATAATTGTTGATGCAAGGATATTACATGCCCAAGCTTATCAAGGTCCTCGAAAAGTTTTGGATGTTACAAACTTTCCCTCCACTCCACTCAAAGTGGATTTTCCAAACCCCAGTGAACAGCTGGCCTCCAATGAGTTTCACCAGTGTATCATGCTATATAATGTACTCCTTAGTTTGTGTGGAATAATATAAAATAGCATAATTTGATGTTTTCCTGTAAAATTTACCTTCTATAATAAAACAACATTGACTTGTTCGCTTGACCCAATATATGAGTAGGTTTAAGAGTCGCAGTTGTTTCATATGCAATACAGATGCTTACTCTAAGTTTTCAATTATATTAATATAATATTTAAAAGTCAAGCTGACAGGTCAATGTTGTTTGGGATATACCAGGAATCTTGAGATGTAAATATATTCTACATTAATTTCATGGGATAATGATGACGATGATGATTTATGCTTGCTGCTGCTGATGATAATGATTTTCATGTTTATTCAAGAGATTTTATTTTTAATTTTATAACACTAATGAAAGACTACATTTGAAACTGTATGACAAACATGATAACTTCAATTTTTCTTTTGTCAACTTTACTTTTCTCTGCAGCAATATACCTCTTCTCCTATTTATGTTGTATTTTCTTCACATTTGTTTCACAATTACAACACTATGGTAGAGCTTGTTCCCACTACACTAGGGAAACTTTAATACAACGAAGCAAGCTGGTTACACACACAAATTGTTGATGCAAGGATATTGTAGGCCCAAGCTTATCAAGGCCCTCAAAAAGTTTTATGTCTGTCATCAGAATATTGTTGATAAATATGATGTTTCTGTATCCAAAATTACCCTGGATATATTTGATGTCCTATAGTTCCATGTTCCTTTCATTCCCAGTTTTGATTACACATTTTTATCAGGTTTAGCTAGCCAAACGGGTGCTTACCCTTCTGGAACACACAGGCCTCACTTCCCTGGTGAAAGTTTGGGTGTTAACCTAATTTACGAGCTTCAAAGTTTCTGCTTTACTTTAGAATTATGGTTTTGGCATGGATTGGTATGTTCGTTTTTTATTTGTTATTCGCGAAGATCTTGATCTTCTCGAATGTAGCTGTTACATGCAGATTTCTCAACCCGAATATTCTTCCGTTACAGAAAATCAACTCTCTCTCGTATGTAGGTCGAAGTTTGAATAAAGGGAGATAATTCAAATTTCAATAACTTTTGTATTCTATGGATTTGATGGGTAAATTGTCATGTAAATGGGGTTTATTTATTGAGTAATATTGATTTAGTAAGAAATTGATACGAGATTGAAAAGAGAACGCTGCATTTTGTTGTATTTGAGGATAGAATATGTTGATGACGTCACGCGGATCCCCCTCCCGGTCAACAGATTTTTTTCCTTGTATATATTATAATCTGAAATCTGATTGGTTGAGATCGTCTTCTTGACCCAGATGTTAGCTATTTTTAGCAGTAATTAACTTTTAATGGTTTTATCATACCTGCCAACCCTCCCGATCAGGGATTGAGATTAACCCTCTTGCTGCCAGAGGTACCATATGTGGTCTCTATCGGCTCGCTGCCAGAGGTACCATATATGGTCTCTAAAACATGTTTCATGTACCTTCCAATATTTTGTTTATATTTAAGGGATAAAAGGACAGTTTTGAAAACAAGTAACAAAAACGTAATATTTGAATATTTTTGCTCGAAATCAAGCGTTACATTAGTGACGTCATCGAAGTATTGATGACGTCATATCATTTTGCGTACTTGCGTTGGATGAAAAATGGATGAAGAAAGTCTTTCAGTGATTGGGGGATATAGTGTCACCTTTACTTCGTCCTCGGACTGTATGAATCTCTGTCAATGAACCACAAATTATAGCCGCTGTTAAGTTATTATTTATTTATATATTAATCAATCAATTAATTTATTTATTTATTTTGTCATTAACATCAACAAAAGAATGGTATAAATTTACTTGACATCTTGGTGACCAAAATACTAGGTATACTGCTCAAAAACTGAAAGAACATTTAGGGAATTGAAAGCACAGTAAAAAGTTGACATGTTGAGATACTTATGTCGACTAGTCATGGTAAATACCTCGACATAAGTATCTCGACATTTTGTGCTATTTGTCGCAACTTTTTATTTTACTATCACAACTTTCCGTCATATTATCTCGACTTGTCGTGATTTTAAGTGAACATGTCGAGATAATTTTATGTCGACTGAAATTATCTGGATGTCAGAAATAAGCCACCATACACAAGGATTTATTTGAGATGTAAGTAGCAATTGGAATCCTACAGAGTGTGTAAAAACGTATTTCGTATATTCCGAAATCGTATTTTCAAATGAGTATTTAGTATATTCGCAATAGTTATTTGTTTTTTCGCAATAATTATATTTTTATTCGAAATATTCGAATAAGTATTTTACGCGTACAGAAGCCTGTTAGTGCAAGGTCATGAGATATTTACTATCTGGGATTTTATTTTATCTTACGGCTAGATAAACATCATAAAACTGGCCAGACTGACTACTTGTAGAAGATAGTCGGTTGGGTAAGTGTTGTTTTACGTCGTATCAGCTATTTATATTGATCTTATTAACCACATACTAGTTTGTGCGGTGCGTGAGTCTGTGCAAGTATGGTTCAGAGCTACTATAGGTATTTCACAATCTGTTGACAGCTGAACATCCGACGGACTTATGAATTATAAAAATTACATCTTATCTGAAACGAAACTCCGCTGTGGGCCTATACCCACACAGAAAACATGTCTTGCTTCAAAACTTAAGAGTAAGAGTAGATTATCAATAAAAACAAATCAATCGGCCAGAAAGTCAACAAGCATAGTACATGGTGATCTCTATCAAGTACATGGTGATCTCTATCAACAATATAAAGTATCTAAATGACTGATTGGAAGGCAAAGGTCTCGGGTTCGATTCTCAAGTTTCAATTTGTCAAAATACATAATAATAAAGTGTTTGTCGGGACCATATCTGAAGTGCGTTACTTATTCAACATTCGATAATATCACGGTTCCTTTCATTTGTAAAACATCCAACCAAACGATTATTATCACATTTCACGATGAATTGTCACTACCAAGTATGGTAACCCCCAGTGCCTCGGAACACATTGGCTTAAATCGTCAATGTAAGCACATACAATTTGACAGTATATTTCATATAGACTGAAAGTATAGTGCCTGAGCAAAGTGAAGCTTGCACTGTGCTGGGAATTTGAAATATCATTTTGTAACACTATGCTTTAATCCAATATGTTCCGAGGCACTTGGGATAACCGTACTTGGTAGTGACATTGCCTACAGAGTATTACAAAATATATACTTTGAAAGATTCAGAATGCTCGAATACTTTACTCTCCGAACATATGAAATATCCCGTGTGCTGATACATGTGCTTACATTGATGGTTTAAGCCAATTTGTTCCTAGGCTCTGTGGATGACCATACTTGATAGTGACATTGCATAGAATTTAATCGAGTGGAATACATATTTTAATAACTTTTTCCCAGAGGTGACTAACTTTTTTTCCACAAGTAACTGCATCTGATGTAAACTTTGACGCACGCATACGAATCATGGTGCCTCTTATCACCTAGGCCTAATGGATAAGACGTTAGTCTTCAAATCCAGGGTCTCTCACCGCTGTGAGTTCGAGTCCCGCTCGGACCACATGTGGGAAAGTGAATTTTCCTTACCGTTGGCCTTTACTGATTCACCTGGTATCAGTATAATGGACTGGGGGAGTGGTATGTTTGTCTGCGGCGTGCTGACTCTATGAGCTAGCACGGTAAAGTCGCCCTGAGTGCGCGCTAGTACAAAGCAGACCATACAACACACTCGCACTTCACATGCAAACACAAAAAATTGTTCATAGATTAATCTATAGAGATTAATCAAATAGTTCTCGTCGCGAATAGCTGAAAAATTGCTAATGCGACGTTAAGCAACATTTAACCAACCAACCAACGAACCAATCTTATCACCTAGATTTGGATCCAACTTGGACAGATTCTAGTATAAGGAAGTTTGTCCGTTCGTTTGCCGCCGAGGTCGGTGGGTTTTTCTCCATATTCCGGTTTCCTCCACTATCTCAAAAATGACCACCTTGATATGAGTGATAGAATCTTGACTGCGGCGTGAAACACCATTACTATACTCCAATCTACTTCAATGGTAACCGGTTGTAGCGAGCTTTTCTTTGCTTGTCTTACAAGAAGTAAGTTGCATATAATTAAGTTCCACCGCAAGATAATAACTTGCGGTCGCAAGATAAAATATTTTCTATCAGAAATATTTTCACAACCTTGCACAAGCGGCCTTCCGTAAATACTAATTCGAACATACGACAAACCATTTCGTAAATACGATACAATTCCTGCGAAAATACGAAATAACTATAGCGAATATACGCAATAGTAATTCGGAAATTAAAAATACTATTTCTTCGAAAAAACGAAATTACTATAGCAAAAATACGAAAAACTTTTTTCAAAAATGCGATAAAACTATTGCAAATATACGATATGCTATTTCGAATATACGAAATAACCATTTTTTACACATGTCACCTTACGGGCTCCGTTGAAACCCCATACTAAGGAAGGAGAATTTAGATGATGTATACTACTAATTGATGTATACTACTAATCTTAACTTAATTGTATATTGTAGATTATACAAAAATAAGTCTGATAAGTGATGCAAATCCTGAATTACGATCACTCGAAGTCCAAGGTGAATCATCACAACAGCCCCTGTACCCCTAATTTATTTTAATAAAACTAATTTATAGCCTTTTTAAAACTATATATATATATCTATAAGATTTAAAACACTTAAGCTCAAAAGAGACTTTTGGTGGAGAAAGTTTCAATTAATGATTATTTAAAAATGATGTCATAGCGTTTCACGGTATGGAAACAGTAGTGTTTACAAATAAAGCAATAAAAAGTGTCCTAAATTAAGTCACGTGGTGATAAAATTCACACAACACATATTCCGTAACATTATATATTGGTATCAGTGGGGAAGTGTGGCGGCGTACCAGTTGACTCGGTGATCTAGCAACTTAAAAGTCGCCCCGAGTGTGCGCTAGTACAAGGCAGACCATACAACACACTCGCACTTCACAAGCATACACGAACTTGTTCATCAATTATTCCATAGAGATTATTAAAATACTTCTCGTCGCGAACAGCTGAAAAATTGCCGATGCGAGAAAGAGCGTATTAAAAATTAAACTCTATGTTTAACATTTTTAATGCTGGAATTATACAATTCCCTAAGATTTACTTTATGAGAAAGATCTGCAAATAATTCTGCCTATAATACTGAAAATTTCATAAAAATCGGTCGAATAATAACTTCAGAATAAATGTTTTAAATACTGTGTATTAATTGAATAAAGACAGGTGCTGGTTTTTTTCTGTGGTCATTTTTTGATGACGCAGTAATGATGACGTTACAATCTCGGCGCAGCGTTGACGTAATTTGAACTGTTCCGTGGCAGCAAGAGGGTTAACGGGCGCCCAGTTTTTCGCTCTGGGCGATAAATGTATCATACACAGGTCGCCAGGGCTGCCAGGTGGCGATTAAAATTTTCAGTTCGGTGTATTTGACATTTACCGATTTTCTGTTTATTTCTGACTGGCGACAATAATAGTAAAATTGAAAAATGGGTATCATATAGTTAACAAGTGTAAATGGACCGGTGTTCCGACCGGAATTCAAATACGGTGCCATTTCGTTTCCTTTTCTGATATTTATGTATAAAATGATACTTCTGGCTTTCTGCCATGTGGAAATTTTTAGGAGCATCGACTCCAAAGGCTAAACAAGGACCTGCAGAAAAACGAAAGTACTATCAAGAGTATGATAAGTCCAAACGCATCGGAGCATATAAAAAGCCATGGGAAGATGGCAGGCCTTGGTTGTATGATACGCAGGACGGAATGAAGTGTTTCGATTGTGTAGAGTTCGACAGGAAAAAAATATGTATTTACCGAGGGTTGCACTAGTTACAAACTTGACAGTGTAAATAAACATGACATTTCTGAATCTCACAAACAGGCCCAAGCCTTTAGTAATGCAAAACAAGTTCCTGCTCATAAATCAAAATCTGCCAAAATTATACAGTCATTGACATTGGCAGTACCTATAGATCAACATTTTCTGCAAAACCATTCGTCAATGTAATTGCAGATGTTGAATATCGAAAAGTAAAGCAAGGGATAGAATAATCCAAATGTATATGCCTGATATATTCAGATCAACCATCACTCTTGACAGTTCATTGTATGGCTCATCGAAAAGTTAAGCTCAATCCCTGCTGATGTCAGGAGTCTCCCCTTGGAAATTTTGGAATTTTGTGCTATCATACTGCTTTTCCCATTTTTCACAGCATTCTGTGAAGTCATCCTTAAAAAATTATAAATTGATTAGATTGAAATCTGGGATAGCAATCGCCTTTGTAGAGTGGTCATCTGTCAACTACATTTTTATCATGTACAGAACCTTTGTAGAGGGGTCACCTGTCAAACCCAGTCAGCGGGGATCCTAACGGCCACCCGATTGAAAAAATTGTTGTTTACAAGATTTACTAAAATTATGCTGGTCTCGGGAATAAAAAGTCTTCCAAAAATTATCGAATTCTTAAAACACAACTCTGGTGATATAAATAATAATAAAATAATAGTTAATTTTTTCAAGTTATTAATTGATTTTAAAAAATATCCTCAATTATGACATGAAAGATATCAGAAGCTTATTAGCTCACCTGAGCCAAAGGCTCAGATGAACAATTGTCATCTATCTTCATCCGTCTTGTATAAACTTTTTAGCTCACCTGAGCCAAAGGCTCAGATGTGCAATTGCCATCTATCTTCGTCCGATGTGCGTCATGTATAAACTTTTCACATTTTTTATCAATTCCTCCAAAACTACAGAGCCAAATTGGATGATATTTGACAGTAATGGTCAAGTAAGGGGTTTTCAGATTTGCACAAATGCAAGGATTATGTCCCCTTGGGGCCCCATAAAGGGGAAATTTGTGAAAATCTTTAAAAATCATCTGCTCTGAACCTACAAGAGATATAACTAGATATTTCATGTAAAACACTATTGGCACCTAGTTTTAGATTTGCACATATTGTAGCTTTAGGGGCCAAAATGAGATAATGGCAAGGTACTTGAGGGGGAAATTGCAAAATTAATGTATTTGTCAATATATTTGAAAACTATAAGCTTTTTGTATGGGCATCATCATCATGTGTATTGGAATACTGTAGGCATTTGCACAACAGTCATTTTGATATATGAATTGAGGTCATAAGTTCAAAGGTCAAGGTCATAGATGTAAACGAATACTGAAATGGTTAATTATCTCAAAAACTTTGAACTTTTTGTGTAGGCATGTATATTAGAATATTGTAGGCATTTGCCTTACGGTCATTTCCATATATGAACGAAGGTCATAGGTTCAAAGGTCAAGGTCATAGATGCAAACAAATACTGAAATGGTGAATTATCTCAAAAATGATAAACTTTCTCTATAGGCATGTATATCAGAATGTTATAGGCATTTACACAATGTTCATTTTGATATATGAATGTAGGTCAAAGGTCTAATGGTCACGGTTATAGATGCAAATGAATACTGAAATGATTAATTATCTTAAAAACTATAAACTTTTTGTATAGGCATATATGTTAACATATTGTAGGTATTGGCCTAACGATCATTTTGATATATGAATGAAGGACATGAGTTTAAAAGTCAAGGTCACTGATGCAAACAAATACTGACATGGTTAATTATCTCAAAAACTATAAACTTTTTGAATAGGCTTCTAAATTGTAGGTATTGACCTAATATTCATTGCGATATTTAGATTAAGGTCACGGGTTCAAATTTTTCTTTACCTTTTTAGTTGTTTATAAACAATATATTGTAGCTAGATTTCAGATATATTATATGTAGCACTCTTATGACTAGTTATGTTATAATAAATTTGCAAAAAATCCTTACATATAATTGGCCCTTACTGCTGAAAATTTATTTGGACATTCTCTTTAATTAATGTCAATGACCATTGAACCTCTGCATGAGATATGTACTCAGCTGCATGTGAGCATTAAGGCTCATGGACCTCTTGTTTAATATTAGGGTCTCCATGACGATGGAAGTAACTTTGACCATCCTTGATGGTTCCATACATGCATTTATTCGGATTGAACTATTTCCTACATGAATCCTTAATATTGGTCCAATGTGTGAATATTAAAACAGCCCCATGCTCATAGTCTGCACATTGCACACTACATGAACCCGCTATGTTGTGTTTGGAGCAATGCAAGGTGAACATAACAACCTCCTTTCAGTTACCTGACAACTTCATATACCTGACACTACATTGATGGAGACACTGAACTCCCCGTCTTTCTAATCTTTCGCGAATTTTAGTACTTTCAGTACTTTGATTTAGTATACTATGACTAACTGTTTGCATGAGTGCAGGCAAGCTTTGTTGTTTTCTGTTTTTGCACACATTAATTTACTGTTCATTATTATTATTTTGACGGATGGTTATCTTTATCTGAGTCACATACTTGTATGTTATTTTACAGAGCACAATTAAATATTTTAGAAGATTTAAAGGCAGATATTCCCAAAGAATTTGATTTTGTAATATCAGACAGTCATTTTGAAGTTATAACTGGTAAAATGGAAGGTGTTTATGCCTGGATTGCAGCTAACTATGTCCTACAAAAATTTGGACATGGTGCTGAAGGTAGGATTGTTTGTTTAACATTTTTATGCCACCACAAAATATTTTATGAGAGGCACATATTGTTTGTCTGTCTGTAATACATGGGTCCTCACACAACAATAAAGATTCTTGGATGGAATTTCATAAAATTTAAAACATCGATAAATATTCTTGAAAGAAAGAAGCCTGTTGATTTTGGGGGTCAAAATCAACGGGCTTCTTTCTTTCAAGAATACGAGGGCACTTCAAAAAGTTTTGAGACTTACTGGCTTCCATAAAATTGTAGTGACACGTATGTACAAGATAACCGGGATTGAATAGGTAAAATCACGGGTGAAATACGTATGAAATTTCGTAAAAAAATATTTAGTAATTACAGAGATATTTGGACTTAAACAAAGGTTAGTCATATACACTAATGATATTTTGATGTAAAATGAAGCCTGAAGAGAAGTCTGAAATAAGAAGCTATATAAAAAACCGTTGTGCTTTGTCAATACCAAGTAAACAGATATTGAGTGAACTTAAAATAATTTATGGAGAATCGTCTGTGTCTAAAGCAACTGTTTATAGATTGGTGAAAGTGTTTACAGATGGGAAAGGAACTGTTAAAGACAACCCTCGTTCAGGATGTCCAAAATCGTCATCGTCTGAAAAAAACATTGCTGCTGTTGAAGCCATGGTGAACGAAGACGCTAGGTACTGTAAATCCGGTTTTATTCGCGAGAACGTAATTTTCGCGTTAATTCGCGATCTCATTTAATCGCGAATTCAACATTCTTGCGTAATAAAAGTATGTATAACATATAAACAACATAACAAAGTTTTGTTAAATTACAAAGTTAAATCAGGAAACCCGCTGAATTAATACATAACTATATAAATTCGTTACATAAAGATTTTATTAAGATCATACACATATTTTATTTATTTAAAACCACAAATTAAAAAAAACTTTGGAATAAAACGGCAAGTGATTACGGTATTACTTAGTATATCACGTGATATAGTATTTGAGCATATAGTCCGTTTCACAAATTTTTGGATCCCGGCCTTCTGTATAGTTTCGAATTGTTTTGAAGTTACAACGGATAAATGAAGGTCAATTTTAACATCAGAAATAGCAATCCCGTTTTTCAACTGATCGGACACTTGTAATGCATACCAGTCCTCAAAACACTTTCATGTAGGATTTAAACTTTCCGTTAGGTAACAAATCAACAATTTTAAACAAGTGCATGTGCGATAGGTAATAATTTATAGTCTGTTTCACACAAATATTTAAATATGGTATGTTACAAGTAATATACTGGTATGTATTGAAACGCGAATTCATCCTCTCGCGAATCAATCTCCTAAACATGATTCGCGAAAATAAAGTGATGCGAAAATTACCGGATCTACAGTATACAGTTTCTGATATAGCTTCGTGTCTCGGTATTTCAACGGGTAGTACATATCAAATTTTAACAAAGCACCTGAAATTGAAAAAAGTATGTGCACGTTGGGTACCCCATCTTTTAACAAAAGAACAAAAAGCACAACCAGTTAAAAGTTGCAAACAAATACATGTATTGAAAAAAATACAAAAATACTGGTGTTAGGCGATTAAGTGAGTTACTAACAGGAGATGAAACTTGGATACATTATTTTGAGCCCCAAAGAAGGATAAATAATAAGCAGTGGTTGAAAAAAAGACAATCTAGACCTGTAATAGCAAAACGACTTCAAAGTTCAAAAAAGGTTCTGTACACAGTCTTCTTCAATTCGAATGGCCCTGTTGTTCAGATTCCTTCTCCGCCAGGTAAATCTGTTACTGGGATATTTTATAGGGACAAAGTGTTAAAGTCTGTTAAAAAACACTATAATAATTTCCGCCCTAGAACTGGTTTAAGAGGCATACACATCATCCATGATAATGCATCCTCCCACAAGAGTAATGTAGTGCAGCAGTTTTTTCACGATGAAAGAGTAATACAACTTTCACATCCCCCATATTCACCAGATCTAAGCCCATGCAACTTTTTCCTTTTTCCTACCTTGAAAAAGATGTTCGCAGGTTGTCGGTATAACTCTCGAAGTCAGCTTGGTAGTGCTGTGCATCAGTGTCTAAAGAGGATACCCAAGTCCGACTACTCTGCTGCTTTCAAATCGTGGATTTCTCGGATGGAAAAGTGTATACATGTTAAAAGAGAGTACTTTGAAGGATTAAAATAAAAATTACAAGCAAAATAATGCTTTTTCTTATTTTTCCTCTGTTAGTCTCAAAACTTTTTGAAGTGCCCTCGTAGTAAAATAAAAACTTGATTCACCATCATCATCAGTCAAATTTTGGCATTATAAAGGGGGTTGGTAATAAATTAAGGGGACTTATAGAGAAAAACATAAAAGAAATGGATTTTGGTACTTCAATATACTGTAGCGCAGTGTCAAAGTTATCAAGAGGCATTATAATGAGGTTTTACTTTATTTTATTTTATTAAAAACAGATCATTCATTAGTTGTGGTGGAATTACCAGGTAAAAGGACTCATGTCCGTAGAAGAACAGTTGGTATGATTGATATGGGAGGGGGATCACTACAAATTGCATTTGAAGTCACCTCAAAAGTAAGTACCATCAAACCTGTCTATAAAGACCACCAAAGGGAACCAGTAAAAGTGGCCTTTGTGAACTGGCAGGTTCAAATAATATGAGTAAAGAACAATTAGGATACAATTCGACTGCCCTTTATAAGCAGGTGGTCCCTATATAGAGGTGGGCTATAAGGCAGGTTTGACTGTATAGTCATTGGTCAACAATGTTTGTTGTTAAATATATTCCATGTAATTCCTTTAGAATGCTATATTTGGGTCTATTTAAATTGATTATGATTATTTTTACTATTGAATCATTTCTACAGTGACATTTGGACTTTCTTACACTTTTACAAAATGAAAGCTGATTGGTGTACGATATTTGACACTATTGAGTGGTGGAGTTATGTGACATAATATTTTAGAATTTCTTGCAGTGTTTTTATTTCGTTAATTTTCATAACAAATTTATCTGTACCTTATTCCAACATGCCACAATTTTTGGAAACTAAATAATGTTTTCTTTATTTGTTTTCAAAATGTATTTTAATCATACAACAGTTACTGATTGTTGAGAGGTACATTAACATTATCGGTCCTTATCAGTTGCTGATATTATACATTATGTCACTTCCTGATAAAACAATGCCACTAGTAAACATAGTTAATTTTTGTAAAAGGTGGCTACAATCTCTGAAAACAGGGTTATATATATTTATATAGTTTAACTATTTTCAAGTCTTGGTCCGATCCCTTCGGGAATGAACCCACGACCTCCCACGTAAGAACCGAGCACTCTTCCAACTGAGTAACCCTAGTGGTAGAACAACAAAAAAATGTATAGAATATTAGATCTACTACTGTTAATCTAACCATCGTAAAATTAATTTTGAATATTAACTTTCAGGTGGATACAATTCCAAAGCATAGAATTGCTGAATTCAATCTAGGTTGTCAGAATACTGATATTGATCATAGTTACAGGGTGTACGTGACAACGTTTCTCGGATTCGGTGCTAATGAGGCTCGGGAACGATATGAACAGTTAGTTATATCTAATACTGCTGATGTTAATATTTATGACAAAAACAGTACAGCTAGTTTCTTACAAAAGAACAACACTAATTTAATGAGGTAAGTACCATGTTATATTTTTATTAGCCTTGTGTATTTCCTATATCTTCCAGTTTGAGACTTTTGGCATTCATAGGACTATTAATGGAAGTGGATGGAAAGATGTAATACAATTCAAATTATTTAGTGTCTTGAAAAAGGCTTTTTAAAGCCGAAATATTGACTATGAGCCAGTTTTATATTGCCGTTTTTAAAAAGGATTTTCCCCTCAGGGAATAACACGTTAAATTTCCATAGCATCAAAGTTTTTTTCTGTGCAAAAATATTCTACGCTAATCCCGGATGCATATACAAATTACCTGTTACGAATAGATACAAGTGAGTGAAAAATATCAATCTTTTTTCCAGTTTGGAAATAAAGCGTAATTCATCAGGGATGAAGCTTATCTATTTTTAGTTAGGGGTCCCAGCTCACTTCAGGAAAGAAGTTGTAATAGTAATAAATAGATAAAATGTGTAAACATTAAAGGGCCCAGACTGATTTTTAGCTCATCATCATCAAAAACACAATTGCTTAAACAATAGTATTATTTATTACTTACTTACTTAATCCTCTTTGTCTCAGATGAGACATAAGGCTGCAACTTTCTGCCTCCATTTGGGTCTGTCTTTGGCCAGTTTCTGTGCTTCTCCCCATGTCATACCACCATCCTGTAGTTCTGCCGCCACCGTCCTTCTCCATGTTGTTTTAGGCCTGCCGGGTCTTCTCTTGCCAGGCGGAGTCCATCTTAAGGCAACCTTCGGGTGTCGTTGTTGCTCCATCCTGAAGACATGGCCTAGCCATTTTAATCTCCTTTCTTTTATTTCAGTGCTGATCTTCCTGCAATTGGTCTTGTTTAGGAGTTCAACGTTTGATATTTTCTGAGGCCAAAATATTTTACAGATCTTTCGCAAACAGCCATTGTAAAAACTTTCAATTTTGTTCAAGTCACTTTGGATGATTCTCCAGCACTCTGATCCATATAATAAGACAGATTTGATGTTGCTATTAAACAGCTTAATTTTTGTTTTCAACGAGTACAAGTTGGAACTCCAAATTGGACGTAGGATTGAAAATACAGTCCTGGCTTTCCCTAACCGAGCCTTTATATCTTTCTGTGCAGCGTTGTCAGTGCTGATTAGACTCCCTAGATAGGTAAATTCTTCCACATATTCTATAGTTGTGTCATCGATTTTAAGATTGGTTGTTGAATTGCTGTTTATCTTCATGGCCTTCGTTTTCTTTGTGCTGATGTTGAGTCCTGTCTGTTGAGCATATTTGTTTAAACGATTTGATTTTTCTTGCATGTTGTTTGTGTTGGTAGACAGAATGGCTAGATCGTCTGCGAAATCAAGGTCCTCGAGGTGTGAGAGTAGGTCCCATTGAATCCCTCTTGGTCTATCTGATGTTATTTCTTCATTACCCAGTCAATGGTTACAAGAAAGAGGATAGGTGATATGATACATCCCTGTCTTACTCCAGACTCAACCCGGAACCAATCTGTTGTTGTGTTGCTTAGGATGATACTGCATTCATAATTTTCATAGAATTTCTTTATTATTGTGATGACTTTGGTTGGTAGTCCATAATGCTGCAATATTTTCCATAAGGTGTCTCTATTCACGCTGTCAAAGGCTTTCTTAAAATCTATAAAGTTGATATGCAAGGGACTGTTCCACTCGATACACTGCTCTATGATGTTTCTGAGCGTAAATATTTGGTCTATACAGCCTCTTCCTCTCCTAAATTCAGCTTGTTCCTCTCTAAGTTTATCGTCAATATCTGCTTCTATTCTTGAGAAAAGCACTTTTAGAAAGACTTTACTGGGTGTTGACAGCAGAGTAATTCCTCGCCAGTTGTCACATATTATTATAATTATAATTGCTCATAAATACTAATTTTGTAGGATGAACACTGGGAAGCAGTTAAAAAGGAGGATTTTCTACAAAATGAAGGTAGCTTCTATCGTCTTTGCTTTATGCTTGATTAAACCACAGATTTTGAAGGGACTTTAGATTCAAAGATAGAAACTAAAAGCTTACTTTTTATATTTCAGCCATTTTGGTCATCACCATGGTAAAAGAGTGATTCCAGATCCCTGTTTACCAGTAGGACTTTTACAAGAGTCCTTGGATAATTCTCATTTCTTCAAGGGAACTGGTGAATATAAAGTGTGTCAGGCCTCATTAGTTCCTTTGTTAAATGTAACGGGACTTTGTGAACAGAAACCTTGTTCTATGAATGGAGTACATCAACCCGAGATCTCATTCCATAATAACGAATTCTATGGATTTTCTGAGTTTTGGTACACCATGGAGGACGTGTATAGAATCGGAGGGTTGTATGACTCGGAAAAATTTGAAACAGCTGCAAAGGTAATGTGTTTTTCATTTACAGGTACTTGTAATTGTTACTGTTCAAAGTTTAAAGTTAAAAAAAAGGAAATCAAAATACAAATGTACATATTACAAAGAAGGACAATCATTTAGTCAGTTGCCACAAATTCTTTTTTACACCTAAGTTCTTTCCAAGAAAGCAACTAGATGCCCCATAGCCTTTAATGTTGATCAAACATTAATTTTGTTTGTCTAAATTACTACCTAATAAAGGTAGCTTTCCCTGAGGAAAAAAGACAAACATTTCTGAATTTGACCATTAAAATTCACAAAACCATCAAATTAAATCTAGTTGTCCTTACCCACAAAATGTTAGATATTGTAGTATTTAACATCTTTGTATTGAGGATCCTAAGCTATTGCAACCATGGCATAAAGCGGTGTACTGTAGTTCCGAAAGTCAAATTTTCCCAATTTAAAAGGCAGAAAAAAGTTTTTTAAAAAAAGTAACAAGATTACTTTCAAGTTATCCATTACAAATATGAAATTTCAATGTTTTTCTGACAGTTCTTTGTTCTCTCCCCCACTGCCTTAAACAACCCCCAGTGTAAGATATTTAGTCATGTGGTTGTTTTGGGTACTCCTGTTTCCTCTACTCACCAGAACTTGCTGCCTCAATATAAATACTGGGTAAAAGAATCTTGACTGGAGTGTATAACACCATTACCTCATTCAACTTTTTTATGTCGTTCTAGTTCTGTACTTTTCATTTCATTCTAGGATTTTTGCAGCAAAAAGTGGTCAACTTTAGTTACTTGGCATGAACAAAAATTGTTTCCTCATGCAGATGAAGCAAGATTCAGGTAAATATAAAATTATGCTGGTGAAACTGGAAGGGGACTATAGGTTTTTCCTTCTGTCTATCTGTTTGTATGTCCTTCTGTCCTCAAAACGTTTTCCACACTATTTTCCTTTTTTTTGTATATTGGAGTCATAATATTTGGTATATACCTTTATCATGTTTATATAATTGAACTGACAGTCAAGTTCAACTTATCCTCAATTTCAATCAGTTTTGACTGAGTTATGGCCATTTGAAATTTTCACTTTTTAGCTCACCTGGCCTAAAAGGCCATGTGAGCTTTTGGCATCACTTGGCATCCGGCGTCCGTCCGTCGTTAAAGATCAACTCCTCAGAAACAGCTGGGCCATTTGCAACCAAACTTTGTCACAACAGTCCTTGGGTGGTCTACTTTAAAAAATTTGTCAGACATGTCCGCACCTAATCCAAGATGGCTGCCAGTGGGGACCATAGATTAACATTGGACCCTATAGGAAAATATGTTCAAAGATATTTTTCTCTGAAACTACTGAGCCAATTGGAACCAAACTTGGTCACAGTAGTCCTTAGATGGTATCTTCTGAAACCGGTGTTTTTAAGTCTTCACTAATCCAAGATGGTGGTCAGCGGGGAACTTGGTTAACATTGGACCCTATGGGAACAATATCAAGATCTTTTTCTCTAAAACCCTTTAGCCAATGGGAACCAAACTTGGCCACAATAGTTTTTGGATTGCCCCCTACAATATTGTGATTTTTGAGGGCCACACCAAATCCAAGATGGCCGCCAGCTGAGAACATATTTTAACATTGGACCTTATTGAAAAATACGTTCAAAATTATTTTTCTCTGAAACTACCGATCCATTTAGAAACAAACTTGGTCACAGTAGTCCTTAGATGGTACCTTCTGAAACCGGTGTTTTTTTAAGTCTGCACCTAATCCAAGATGGCGGCCAGCGGGGAACATAGGTTAACATTGGACCTTATGGGAGCAATATCAAAGATCTTTTTCTCTAAAACCCTTTAGCCAATGGGAACCAAACTTGGCCACAATAGTCTTTGAATGGCCCCCTTCAACATTGGGGTTTTTGAGGGCTGCACCAAATCCAAGATGGCCGCCAGCAGAGAACATATATTAACATTGGACCTTATGGGAAAATATGATCTTTTTCTCTAAAACCCTAAGCCAATTGGAACCAAACTTGGCCACAATAGTCTTGGGTGGTGTTTTTTTTAAGTCTGCACCTAATCTAAGATAGCTGCCAACGGGAAACATAGGTTAACATTGGACCCTATGGGAGCAATTTCAAAGATCTTTTTCTCTAAAACCCCTAAGCCAATTAGAACCAAACTTGGCCACAATAGTCTTTGGGTGGCCCCCTACAACATTGGTGTTTTTGAGGGCCACACAAAATCCAAGATGGCCGTCAGTGGAGAACATATTTTAACATTGGAACCTATGGGAAAATACGTTCAAACATATTTTTCTCTAAAACTACTGAGTCAATTGGAACCAAACTCGGCCACAATAGTCATTGGGTCTTTACATTTAATATTTTAAAGTAACATCTGCATTTAAAAATCAACTCCTGTGAAACCACTTGGCCAATTGCAACCAAACTTTGTGTGGTCTACCTGAAATATTGTGTCCAACATGTTAGCACGTAATCCAAGGTGGCCACCATAGTACATCAGTCAGGCTGCCTTATGGCTTTTGTCCTTGACCTTAATTTCATGGTCCATTGACCAGTTTTTGGATAAGGAAAATTTCTCAGGTATTATACATGAAAAGTTGTTGATACTTGGTATGTATTGTCTCAAAATTTTGAAATATGGTTTAGTTTTGAAAGGAAATAATATTTAAATTTTGTGATAGAAATAAATATTGTGTAATAAATTTCAAGCATTTATTTAAACATTTGAAAATCTGTTGATTTTCATTCTGCAACAACTCTACCTAGGTGAGCTATACAGGCTCCTTGGAGCGTCTAGTTTAACTGTTTGCCAGGAGTGGACATGATTCTGTGTGCAGGATTTCTTGTTGTAGAGATATCAAATAAAAACCAAACATACTAATCCATGTCTGAAACACAATCAAGAAGCAAAGTAAAAATTTGAAACTGACAAATTGTGCCGTAACTTCTTTGTAAGTTGACATCAACATACCATGTTTGGCATATGGTTGTATCATCAAGAGAAAGTGAGTCGTGTACATTCATGACCTAGATAGGAGTTCCAAGATGGCCGCCATTACTATAAATAGTAACAACACAAAAGAAACCACTGTGTATTCAATTTCAAACAATTTTGTTAAAATTTGAACTATAGAAGTAGATAGTGTGGCATTTAACATATTTTATGTAACCAGGGTTTACAAGAAATTTGTTGTTGACCCAATTTTCATGAATTATGCAAATGAACTGTAATAATTAGTCAATTCTTTGAAAATCTTTTTGTCTGAAACCCTGGGACAATTGACACCAACTTTATTATGGAAGTTCACCAGGTCAGTTAGATTTGTTAAGTTTGTTTAAATTTGAAATACAGTTAGAAGAACAGACCAATTATGGCCTGGACATGAATACGGGGCAGTGATGGGTATCTTGTGTTAGTTTTACTCACAGTATTTATAGTTAATGTATCATTATACAGTTATTTCATGGGTATTTTAGAAACAGACAAATCTTTTGCCCCGAGGTATCGGAGATGACCTGAAGAACTGTTGCCCGAGACTGTTAGGCTGAGGGTAACAGTTTCACAAGTCATCCCTGATACCAAGCAGTGAATTTGTTACATTTATTCAACTACCTTCTGCCTGGTGTTGTCATCGGTCCATGTAATCTCTATTTTGTGAATTAATAAGAACATAATCACTTACAACAAATTCAAAATATTTCATTGCTATAATAGTTGTAGTAACATTTACCCAAGTTTCAGTTGATTTAGCACCCAAGATTTAAAGGCATGTGCAGTTTTTAGCACCACCCAAAAAGTTAATTGTGACCCTTTGTTTCTGATGTTGTATTTGTAAAATTTGTTACTTTGTAGATCTCAGTGTTTTAAATCATCCTGGTTAACTACAGTACTACACAGAGGTCTTCGTTTTCCACGAGATTATCACCAGTTACACTCCGTACAGCTGATAAATAACAGAGATGTACAGTGGACGTTAGGGGCATTAATACATAGAACCAGACATTTACCTCTACGGTAAGGTTAATATTGGCCAGGGTGGAAACTTTGGTCTGGCCCATCGGACATTTATTCGTACAAGCAAAAGAAAAAAAAATAGAAGTTACCCAATTATCCGGACCCCTGTGACTCTCATCATGTCACCAAGGTTGGCATTTTCGATTAAATTCACCAAGGTGAATTGATGATTTCCAAGTTAAATACTCCAAGATGAATTTACAATTTCTAAGTAAGGCCATTTAAATTTAATTTCTAGATTTTTATAAATTTTTAGCTCACCTGACCCAAAGGTCATGTGAGCTTATGGCATAGCGCAGCGAGTGTATTTGCGTGTGTGCATGCGTCGTTAACACCTATTTTCGACATCTCCTCTGAAACTACAAGACAGATTTCAATGAAACTTAGTGAGAAGTATATATGGGCCGGTGCAATTCTGATTTGTTTGTGGCGTTGCCATGGCTACCATAACTAGGTCAAGGTGACCTAGGGGTTCAAAAATCTTAAAAAATCTCTTCTCGGAAAGTATTAATTGGAGAAAAAATCTGATGTGATATTTTATTCTCTAGGGTCTTAAGCCTATAGTTTGTTCATTTTGTGAAATTCAGACAAAAAATAGGTTACACGTTTTTGCGTTTAATTTTGAAAAAAATCGTAAAATACATGTAGCTTCAAATTGTTATAACTTGACTATTTGACCAGATAATGACATGGGGTTTTCAGTTTTGACATCTTCTTGTTAGTATCTTCAAAATGAGGTCAAGGTCAATTGTGAAGGTCATGAACTAATTTTTTTTACCTCTGATTATAATTATTTTCTCGAAAATTATAAACTTTTTGTATAGGCATGTATATTAGAATGTTGTAGGTATTGATACAACAATAATTTTGATGTATACAAAAAGGTCATGGGTTCAAAGGTCAAGGTCACAGATGCGAAACAATACTAAAATGGTTAATTATCTCGAAAACTATAAACTTTTTGTATAGGCATTTATATTAGAATGTTGTACGTATTGATACAACGATCATTTTGATGTATAGAAAAAGGTCATGGGTTCAAAGGTCAAGGTCACAGATGTGAAACAATACAGAAATGGTTAATTATCTCGAAAACTATAAACTTTTTGTAAAGGCATGTATATTAGAATGTTGTAAGTATTGATACAAGGATCATTTTGATGTATAGAAAAAGGTCATGGGTTCAAAGGTCAAGGTCACAGATGTGAAACAATACCAGATTGGTTAATTATCTCGAAAACTATAAACTTTTTGTATAGGCTTGTGTATAAGAATGTTGTAGGTATTGATACAATGGTTATTATGATGTAAAGAAAAAAGTCATTTATGTTTTCTTTGAATTTATCAGCTAGCCATTAGTTATCAGGTGAGCATATCAGGCCCATGGGCCTGTTGTTTTTTTTTCAAAATTAGGGGAAGGGAGGGGACTTAAAATTAATATGAACATACCACACAAGTCATCATTTTCATCTTATTTCTAAAACATACTAATTTTCTTTTCTTTTATATTTCAGGAATATTAAAAATTTAGAACTTAAGCATTATAGTGGAAGTTTGAAACATAAAAGGATGTTTTTCAATGAATATCTAGTAATTATATTGTGTTTTATAGTGGTTTTTACAGCAATATTATTATATATGAAACGCTTAAAACTTTGTCCAAAATCTAGATCAGATTTAAGTCGTGTACCGTCCATGTCTTATTTTATGACAGATGAAAATCAAGTGGAACAAGGTGTGAAATTTGTACAGGGATATGATTATCCATGATATGTGAATGTTCTCAGTAATATGTGAAAGTACACTGTGATATATGTGAATGAACACCATATGTGAAGGCACAGTTAAGTTAAAGGACATGATTATCATGATATGTGATTGTACACAAATGTACCTGGTATGTGAATGTACATCATTTGTGAATGTACACAAAGGTACCCGGTATGTGAATGTACAAGAAGGTACCTGGCATGTGAATGTACAAGAAGGTACCTGGTATGTGAATGTACAAGAAGGTACTTGGTATGTGAATGTACAAGAAGGTATCTGGTATGTGAATGTACAAGAAGGTACCTGGTATGTGAATGTTCAAGAAGGTACCTGGTACATGAATGTACAAGAAGGTACCTAGTACGTGAATGTACAAGAAGGTACCTGGTATGTGAATGTACAAGAAGGTACCTGGTATGTGAATGTTCAGAAGGTACCTGGTATGTGAATGTACAAGAAGGTACCTGGTATGTGAATGTACAAGAAGGTACCTGGTATGTGAATGTACAAGACCGTACCTGGTATGTGAATGTTCAGAAGGTACCTGGTATGTGAATGTACAAGAAGGTACCTTGTATGTGAATGTACAAGAAGGTACCTGGTATGTGAATGTTCAAGAAGGTACCTGGTACGTGAATGTACAAGAAGGTACCTGCTATGTGAATGTACAAGAAGGTACCTGGTATGTGAATGTACAAGAAGGTACCTGGTATGTGAATGTACAAGAAGGTACCTGGTACATGAATGTACAAGAAGGTACCTGGTACATGAATGTACAAGAAGGTACCTGGTATGTGAATGTACAAGAAGGTACCTGGTACGTGAATGTACAAGAAGGTACCTGGTACATGAATGTACAAGAAGGTACCTGGTACATGAATGTACAAGAAGGTACCTGGTATGTGAATGTACAAGAAGGTACCTGGTACGTGAATTTACAAGAAGGTACCTGGTATGTGAATGTACAAGAAGGTACCTGGTATGTGAATGTACAAGAAGGTACCTGGTACGTGAATGTTCAAGAAGGTACCTGGTACGTGAATGTACAAGAAGGTACCTGGTATGTGAATGTACAAGAAGGTACCTGGTATGTGAATGTACAAGAAGGTACCTGATTTGTGAATGTACAAGAAGGTACTTGGTATGTGAATGTACAAGAAGGTACCTGGTACGTGAATGTTCAAGAAGGTACCTGGTACGTGAATGTACAAGAAGGTACCTGGTATGTGAATGTACAAGAAGGTACCTGGTACGTGAATGTACAAGAAGGTACCTGGTATGTGAATGTACAAGAAGGTACCTGATTTGTGAATGTACAAGAAGGTACCTGATTTGTGAATGTACAAGAAGGTACTTGGTATGTGAATGTACAAGAAGGTACCTGATTTGTGAATGTACAAGAAGGTACCTGGTTTGTGAATGTATACCATGATATATGAATGTGCACCATATGTGAAGGTGCAGTTAAATTAAAGGATATGATTATCCATGATACATAAACATCCACCATGCTATGTGATTGTACAGTTTTTATGAGTGTTTACTGGTGTACATGTTCTTATAAAGTACTGTATCCATTATCAGTGACATAGATCACAACTCGGTTGTCATGGATACAGTTGTCATGGGTCATCTGTCACGGATATAGTTGCTAGTGACTACAGCTGTCACGGATATAGTTGCTAGTGACTACAGCTGTCATGGAAATAGTTGCTAGTGGCTACAGTTCCCATCATCATAGATACAGTTGATTGTGTTTACAATATTGAACATGTCCAAGACATGATAGGTAAAATCCCTAACATCAACAAATTGAACACATTCTAGGGATACAGCTAGTGGTTAAGATATTGAACAAGTTTCTTAATACCACAGATCCAGTTCCTAATGGTCACAGTATTGAACAAATTCAAAACATCTTGGATACAGGTACCAGTAGCTCTTATATTGAAGAAGTTAGACATGGTTGTCATTGGTAACAATATTGGACACAATCTTAGATACAGTACCATTACTATTGGCAACAATATTTAGCAAATCAAGATGCCTTAAAGAGGGCCCCTAGTGATCAAAGTATTGTGAAACTATTGTTTCCAGTTGTTTGTTAAAAAATGTCAGGACCATCCCAAAATAATGTCAGTTTTACACAATTCTTATTTCATATCCATTAGAGTGGATGAAGCAAGGGACTGGTAATGTTGTTAACACCCCAGTCAAGATTCTCTTCACCTATATGGGGGTGGTCTTTTCTGGGGTGGCTGAGGAGCCAGCTGTGTAAGAACATCACTCGGTCACTGAGGCAAGCCAAACACAAATAATCATTCTACAAAATTGTTGAGAGTTATTACATCATATGATGCAATAGTGAACCCCATTATTAAAGTAAGGCCATTCCAACTTTCATCTCCAGTTAAAATTGAACATTTACTGGACTATTTAAAAATTCAATCTACTGAGATAATTTTCAAACATTAATGCCAAACTACTTGCCTGTTAATTGTTTTATTTTATTTAGTATTTATCATTGTGTGAAAAAGATCATAAGTTTTAAAAATGACTCTTGGATTTTCAGTAGAGGCATTATAGTACATGAAGTCTTTTCTACATGTTAATTGAATGCTGTAAGAGAATATATTTGTACACATGTCCTTTTGTTAGGCCCCACAAATTATGTATATAATGAAAAGTTTTAAAATTGTGGTTGGATTTTCAGCTTTAATTATATACATGTAGTGTAAAACCTTGATTAACTACTAACATTCAGTCAGATTGTTGTTATAAAGAGTTTGACTCTTGAATTTTCAGTAGGGGTATTACAGTGCATAATGTCTTTTTTCTATATGTAATTTGAATGCTGTAAAGGGAATTATTTCCTCGGGGTGAAAATTTCACGATTTCTTAAATCTGACATTTCGCGTGGGTGTAACTTTCGGTCTACCGATATAAGTGTATTCTGTATATTGTGATATATAAACCTGTATAGTTGTCATTTTCGCCTGGGTAAAAATTTCGCAGTAATGTTTTTAGCGCGAAATAAGTGGAAATTTTACCCATGCGAAAATTTCCCCCTTTACAATATTTAAAAACAGGGCCTTGTTTGGTCCCAAAACTTCAGTGTTAAAATTGTGATTGCATTTTCAAGTAAAACCTTGTTTAACTACTAACATTCATTTTGATGTTATAAAGAGTTTGGTGGTTAACTGAGGATATGCAAAAAGAGCAGATGTTTGAAAATCACAACTGTGTCCACCATGGCTTCAGTGATATTAGTCCCTCTTGGACAATTCTAGTTGTTATTGTCTAAGTTGTTATAACACACTGCCATCCATTAATAAATGTACAAATTTATATTTGCCATAGGTTTGTAGTATAATAGTCATGTCAAATTTCATTCATAGATCTGAAATCTGTATTGAAGTTTTTGCAGTACAGTCAAACCTGCCTTTAAGGCCACATCTATATAAGGGTCACCTGCTTATAAAGGTCATTATATTATACAGTCAAACCTAAGCCACCTCTATATAAGGGACACCTGCTTATAAGGTCATTATATTATACAGTCAAACCTGCATTAAATGCCACCTCTATATAAGGGTCACCTGCTTATAAAGGCCAATAAAATTTTATCCCAATTCCTTTTTTTTCATGTTATTTTAACCTGTATATAAGGGCCACCTGCCCATAAAGGCCACTTTTAACTGGATCCCATGGATGTCCTTTATAGAGAGATTTGACTATTTGAAAGTGATACCTTGATTTAATGATATAAATGTTTCAACAAAATTGTTTTATTTTTTGGGATTTTATGAAATTTGGGTTTTTTAAAGTGATACCTTGACTTATTGATATAAATTTATGCAACAAAATTGTGTTTTTGTAATTTTTTAAAATTTGGGTAAAAATATAAAAATATGGGAAAATATATTTTATACTCCACTTTAATAGAATGATGTTTTCAACAAATTAATTTTGTGCAAATTCACTATCCCTAAAAATATGACCAGGTTTAAACATGTATAATAATTAATGGATGGCAGTGTATTGTTTAAATATTTTAAGTATATGTTTTTGTATTATACTGATTAAATTAAAATTTTATTGTTATTTTGAATTTAACAATGTGTATTAATTATTTTTACCACTACAGTAGTTCAGTTATAGAGTGCACAATTCGTATATGGGAGGTCTTGGGTTTGAACCCCGAAGCCGGGTCTGACCAAGACTTGAAAATAGGTAGTAACTGTTCTTTCGCAAAGCACTTGGCAATTAAGAAATGAACGTCACAGGGTCCTTCAGAAGAAACTGATGCCCTGTCTCGCGTTAAAGTCCCCTCCCTGCACATTGCCCTTAGCACACTGCAAAAGTAAAAATTTCTGTCACTTCACCTACAGTTGGTGACATCTTGATATAAGTGAAATAGTCTTGATTGGGATGTAAACACTTATTTATTTTACTGAGTTTTAGCTCTTCTGGACATGGATACAATACAGATGTTTGTGCCCTTTTTGTGCTTCAGTAAAATGAAATCATATATCAGGGTTCGCACAGTCTCGAAAAGTGCTTGAAAAATGAGCTCTGACTGAAAAAGTCCTTGAAAATGAGTCCTTGAAAGGTCCTGGAATTCTGTCTGGAAGAGTCCTGGAATTTTGAACTTATCAACCTGAAACTCGCAGTAAAAACGCAGCTGTAACGTTTATAATGAATAAAATAAAAACATTAAGTTATCCCTTCTGTCTCGGTCAATATCATTTGTGAGACTTCTACGACTTGTAATGGAAGAATTCCGGGTGGTGTTTCAATACAAGAAGGAAACTACAGAGAATAAGATGCACAATTTGATTTCAGTTGTCAAAAATACCAAATTTAGAGTCTTGAAATATGGTCAGAGTCCTTGAAATGTCTTTGAATTCCGCCAGGCATTGACTGTATGAATTCTGTATATACAGTAATCATTGTTTGTCTGTCTTTACACGTTGTTCTTTGTTATTATTTACACATTTTCCACTTCTCCAGAATCGTATATTTAAATAATTTTGTTACATGGTTCAAGGTCAAGGTCAGTACTACATCTACAAAAACTGACTCGGAATTCACAATCATTCCTTAGGCCTAACTATGATTTCCCGTAACTTAAATCGTACAAATTCGAAAGAGGTATGGCGGGTTTGATAGGCGCTTTTCACATTGTCCCTGCTTGAATGGATGAATAACGTAACGGTGTATTTTTAAACACCTGAGGATTTCGCGTTCTATAATTAGACCAGGTCTATGAAAAACAACCGCTTTGTTTGTGTAAACTTGTTTTTCCTTGAAGAGCCGAAGATATTGAACAAACCGTAACATCCATAATCTTCATTTTTCATCTTTATACAATAAACAGCACACTTGAAGAATAAAGTATTAACTTACATCTCGCTTCACTAAGAATTCACGGGTGATATGCGTAGATTTATTGTATAAAAATGTAACCTGGCTTGATCTGCTAGTAGTGTTTTTAAAGAAGATAATGTTCATTTTTAAAAACTAATATTTGTAAAGGAAAAATCTAACAATAGTATTTTATAAAGATAAAAATAAAAAATACAAGAAGAAGAATAAATTAAAAGGGTATCCGGGTGGTATTTGAACCCATGCCGTACATGTTGCAAAGCGTCCTCGCTACCGACTGAGCTAACCACAGCAGTAAGTGCCAGCCGAGTTAAAATGCAACATCAGTTATATGTGCAGTGATCAGTTTTAATTTTCCCTAATTTTCAAAAATTGACCATTTTCTCCTAAGAGGACCAATTTTTTGAAAACTCGTAATGATTGCATTTTGAAAATATTTCAGAAACAATAACATAAAAAATGGTCTTCCGAGGAGAACACTTTGAAAATAATTATCAAAGACTGGAAAACCCCTTCATTTTTCATTTTTTAGCATAATAGAGCACAAAGATGAGCTTATTAAGAAAAATACCAATAAAATATACCTTTGTATGAGGCAAAATCTGAAAGTTCACATAAAATACTGCTGCTTTATAAATTAAGTGCAAGAATATTTAGACTTTTATTTTTCAAAAACCAAAACGGTCCATTTAGGACAAAATCACATCAAACCCGCCATACCTCTTTTAACAGTTTTGCGAATTGTTAATATATTTAAGGGTGTTATTTTGAAAATCACTTCAAGCTTAAGTTTATAACATCTGTATTTAGTTTTTTTTCTCAAAATGTACATCCATAATTCCAACCGTGAGAGTTTTCCAAAATTTTCAAAAGGAACTTTAGGAAAATCTTGGATCAAGGAAGGATTGTGTAACTCCGATTTCATCCATATTCTAGACTCAGCAACTTCAACCCGAGTAAAATAATCTTGACTTTGGTGTAAACAAAACTCTAAGCCTCTCTGTAACTGAAAAACATACACTTGGTAATAGCAAATGTCGCCAAGGACAATAAAACAGCAGCCAAACGAGACCATAAAAAACGCTTATGCAAATAAACTGAAAAATAAAGCCAATATTCGAAAATCTAAATGGGTTTGAATGGTAACGTCTTATCACTCTTCAGATTGATGCTCTACCACTGAACCATCGAGGTGGAGAGAGAGAGATGCTCTGAGTTGTTGATCTGGGGAAATTATTAGCTCCATCACAAGAAGAGTGGGGACACCACCAACAACGTGGGGATAAATCTTGTGTCCCCAGATCTACAGTAGGTTAGTTGCAATGCTCTAAAACGTTATTTAGAATAGAGTAGGGTTAGGTTAGATGGTGATATTTCCTCATATTGTAGGTAAAATGTCTTAAGAATCTCGCATTGTTCCCACTATTTATTCCACTTGTCCCTACTTTACACTGTTGAAAAATATTCATGAACACACACACCCAGAGAGAGAGAGAGACTTGAGCCCTGTTCATGCGGCGAGAATTGCTTACATGTGTAACATTACATAGCATGCAAATTTACGTACATATGCAAAAGTATATTTGCTTATCCATGTGGTAAAAAAAAGTACCATATGCAAACCTTCAGAAAGGCGAATTGTCTTTAACTCAAAAACAAGGTATAATTTCAATACTACCAAAAGGTGATAAAAGTAGAAATCTCGTAAAAAACTGGAGACCAATCTCATTATTAAATGTAACTTATAAACTAATTTCAAGCTGCATTGCTAATAGATTGAAGTCTACGTTAGATTATTTAATTCACGAAAATCAAAGAGGTTTTATAGCTGGTCGCTTTATTGGCGAAAATACTAGAATAATTTATGATGTTCTGCAAATTACAAAAGAAAAAAATATCCCAGGTGCTTTACTTCTAATCGATTTTGAAAAAGCGTTCGACTCAGTATCGTGGAAATTTATATTTAAAACATTACAATTTTTTTATTTTGGACATGAATTTATAAAATATGTTAAAACTCTTTACAATAATGCTGAATTGTGTGTTATACAGAATGGAATTTTCTCTCAATTCTTTAAAATATCTAGAGGTTGTCGCCAAGGGGATCCCATCTCACCATATCTATTTATTCTTTGTGCAGAGATAATGGCAAACATGTTCAGACATAACAAGAATATAAAGGGTATAAACATTGACAATACTGAAATTTGCTTATTACAATATGCTGATGACACTTGTATTTTTCTTGATGGAAGTGAAAAAAGTCTTAAGAGTTCGCTAGACCTTTTATTTCAATTTTCAAAATATTCAGGTTTAAAGCCAAATATTGAAAAAACTAAAGCTATATGGATAGGGTTAAAAATTAATAGTAAAGATATGTTGTGTAAAGATACCGGTTTAGAATGGACATCAGAAGCATTTACAGTTCTTGGTATTAAGTACACACCAGATTTGGAACATATATCAATCAGTAATTATAGCAACAAGTTATCTGAAATTCAGCGTGATTTAAAATCCTGGTCAAAAAGAAACCTTACCCTGTTTGGTAAAATTACTGTAATAAAAAGCCTACTCCTTCCTAAACTAACACATCTTTTCACTAGTCTCCCAAAACCAGAAAATAATATTATCCAAAAATTAGAAAAAGCATTTTATAACTATTTATGGGAGGGTAAAATAGATAAAGTAAACAGAAAGCTTATTATACAGGATTATGAACGAGGGGGGTGCAGAATGGTTGATATAAAAAGTTTTATCAAAGCACTTAAGTTAAGTTGGCTTCGCCGACTACAGCTTAGGAATGATAATATTTTTAGATTGTTTTCGACAATAGTAAATGTTAAACTAAAACATGTTGATGACTTCGGAGACGATTTCTGTCAATTAAAAGCGAACTCTTTGGAAAGAAGTCTTAACATATTTCGCTGAATTCAAAAGAATAACACCAAAGTCAAATAAGCTATTTTCTGTACTTGATCATAGTTTATGGTATAATTCAAAGATAAAAATGGATAAATCCACTATTTTTTGGAAAAAATGGTATGAAAAAGGAATTGTAAAAATTAGAGATTTATTGAATGGAAATAGAAAAATTATGGAATTAAAAGAAATTGAAAATAAATATGACATTAAAATACATTTTACTAATTATGAAGGGATAAAAAGAAGCATAATATCGACTCTTAATATCAAAGAGAATGATCAAAATATTGATAACTCATATATATCCGATTTAAAATTTATTAGTAAGTATTCGAAAGTATGATGTATTTATAAAAGAAATGTATATTAAACCAAAAATTGAATCAAAATGGACACAAGAACTCAATTTACCAGAATCTTTTAACTGGAGTAACGTGTACACAAATTTGTATAAAAATGTAAAAGACCCTAAATTAAAATGGTTAAACTTTAGGATAATACATAGAATATATGGTACGAATGTTTTTCTTCAAAAGATAAAATTAAAAAGTTCATCGCTTTGTACCTTTTGTAAAACTTACGAAGAAGACTTATGTCATTTTTTCTTTGACTGTCCATATGTACGAACTATTTGGTCTAATATAGAAGAGTGGATAAGCAATAAAGTGAAAATTACACATAATGTAACAGTAAGAGATGCTATTCTAGGTAAATATGGGAAAAAAGAACAAATTATAAATAAAATAGTAAACACCACAAAACATTACATTGCAGTTAAAAGACACAATGAACAATGTTTGAATTTTAATGAACTCAAACAACACTTTTTTTATTTATATATAACAGAAAAGAAACAATATCAACTTTCAGATAATTTAAAGATTTTTTAAAAAATATGGGGAGATTATAAAAACATGTTTAATGAGTAAATTATTTTCCTAAGCATTAAAGTTTTTTGGGCTTTTTTCGGACATAGTTAGTTAAGTTAAAGTCTGTCCCGAGCCATTAGGCCCATCAGGCCGGAGCTTATCCCGGTTTCCGTGGCGTTAAGCGACTGAGAGTACAAGACTCTCCCCTGAATGGGACGCCGGTCCATCGCAGGGTTAACCCCCAGCATTTTGCTGGTACTCATTTATTTTTCAGCTGAGTGAACTGGAACAACGTGAAATTAAGTGTCTTGCTCAAGGACACAACACATCGCCCGGTCCAGGGATCGAACCCACGACCTTCGAATCATGAGTCCAACGCCTTAACCACTAGGCCACGTGCTTCCACACATTTTTTTTTCGGACATGTTAAGTTTAAAAGTTTATACATGTACCTGTGTATGTATGAGTGTGTGAATGGTGTACTTAAAATTTTTGTAATATGTGTTAAAAATGAAAATAAAAAAAAAGTACCATATGCAAATTATTAATTCAATTATTGAAATGAAAGATATTAAGGCCAAGTGGTACAAATGGGCACTATCCTACAAGTTTTTGATTTTTTCCATATCTGTAAAACTTTTTGAGGCGCATCTGAAAATGTAAAAAAATATAGGGGTCACCTTTTTACTTTTTTAACTATAAAGCGTCAAAAATGTAAAAAAAAATGTCGGGATTTTAACAAAGGATTAATGGGAAATTGCATTTTTTCAGGCTCTGAAAAATTGGGAAAAGTGTTGAAAAATAACAGATTGTCCTACAAGTTTTTGAAAAACTAACATAATGTAGTTCTGAATTTAAATTTTCTGAAAATGTAAAGAAATGCATATGTCACCTTGCTTGATTTTTCGGTATAAAACCTTAAAGACGAAATTTGGTGCGAAAATATGACCAAAATTAACAATAACGTCATGATTTTGACGACATTGCTAAAGGATCGGCAAACTTGAAAAATTTAACGTTATCGTGTCGTAAACTATGGGTGTTGTGTTTGTGCTTCTCGCTGTTATAGTAAATATATTAATTTTATTATTTGTATACAAATTACTTCATCAATTAATTTATTTTATATTCCCAGTCACTATGGAATAATAATTATGATAGAAATAATAATATTCAGAAACCTTATTACTTTGAATAGCAGAAGAAAAAAGCCTAAGAGTCAATGATGGTACTTCGAAAATGCAAAAACAAGGGTCATTCAGAGTCAAGAAAATATTATGAATGGCTACATTTGAAACATGAAAAAAATATTGCATTATTGAGACAAAATCTTGACTACAGTGAAGAAATCATTATAATTTAAATCATTTTACTTGGCCAAAAAGTCATAGTGTATGAAAAATATGAAAATCTTTAATTTTTAAAATCTGAAAGAATTTTGAAAATCGAAACAATATTAAAAAAGATATCATCAATTAAATTTTGTGAAAAAACGTCTTTATCAATTGAAGGTATAAAAAGGCAAATCTTTAGTGAATCACTGGTATCTAGATCTGTTGAATTTATCCGTGTATCGTATTTATGATATTTTTCTTGTATATTTTCATTAATATTTTTAATCGATAGATATTATGTATTTTATTCCCTGCAAGTTATTTATCAAAATTATTACAGTCCCTCTAAGTTAGGACTTAGAATACATAGATTTGTACACGCCGTGCGTAACGTCAGCATCTATTTGTACCACTTGGCCTTAAAAGCATAAATGGATAGACAAACAAGACCCAGAAGGCATATGTCTTACTTTCTAAACACAGATAGGTCTAACGAGACAACAATCAGTGTGTTAAGAAGGCCCAGATCAGAACATGGTGGGAGGATGTTGTCAAAAAAATGTTTTAATGATGACCAATGGCTTGAAAAGTTTCGTGTGCGGAAAGAGACATTTACTTATTTATGCAGTCAGTTGAAACCAGCGCTAAAGCCAGATAACAAATTACATCAGATCCTTTGGCAGTTGCCATCACAGTTTACTGGTAGGCTTCATCCCCTGAGAATTGGGCAGTCTGTATTTTTAAGGGTTTCAAATTCATTTTCCACAAGTAAAGAAAACTCTAGGCAATAATAATAATAATAATAATATTTTTTGTATTATTTTGTCATCATATTGTATCAATTGTAAATTTAACATAAGTTATGCATAATACAACAAATATATCATAATTACGTCCCCCAAAAATAAGTTGGGGGGGGGGGGGTTGGGGTTGGAGGTTTAGCCTTTACTGCATTTCTTCCGTCAAATTTTGCCATAAATTACTGACGTATCTTGATGAATATTCATACATAGGGTCAATCTTTGGGTTGAGTAGATGTGCCATTGTCTATTGATCATGTACATTGGAATTTTCAAGTTGAGATTCGTTTGGGTAAAATATGGCATCCCATTTTAGTCATAATTTGTTTATTTAGTTATGATATCTTTAGGGTTTCTGTCACATATATATTGCCCTTCTTTAGTTGTTGCCCATTTCTGTATATCACCGTATACACGTATATATTTAGGGGTTTCTTGTAACCTTTTGCACATTGAACACAAACCACGTGACCCATCTCTCGTTATCTCATAATAATTTTTCCAGTTTAAATATTTTTCATATTCGGTATTATTTTTTGAAACACTTTGTAGATAGGATGTCAATTTCTGCACTGAAGAAAATTTATTTGTGTCTATGTACGAATTTGGGGGTAGGAAGAAATCCTTTAAGTATCCCCCTCTTAAGACTAAAACAGTATTTAAACTCATATAAGCAAACGCCTTTTCTGTGACGTAATCGGTACATAGTGAATTTTCAAACCCCATATAAAAATTATAAACAGTATTTATCATATCGTAGCATTTTGCCCCGTCGTACGGACATTTTAGGGGACCACATTTTCCATAAACATCAATATCAACATATTTCTGCATTTCTTGGATATATTTTTCTCTTTTTGATTCCGTGTTACAATGACTAACAAACCATGCAGCCATTTTGGATTTTTTCTCTAAAATCCCTGAAAAATTTCGGTTTTGTGGTGCGTTTTTAATCGGTACAACATCGAAATAAGGAAAGGAGAAATCGCTATCTCGTCTATAGCTCCATGTCCAGTTAAACATATTTCGCCACTTATTCAAATTAACACGACTTCTCTCTGGTGGTTCGTAATTCAGCAAAATCCAAACTTGACCAGGGATTTTGGCGGGAATTGCTTTCACAGAAAGTGTTGGTAAATGAAATAACACCGCGTGACTTTTCGGGAAATCACATTTGTCGAATGTCATTTTACAATTATTACACTCACATTTATCAAAGTTCCCATTCCAGTCAGAAGGTGGGTCCCAAAAGAGGATAAGTTTTTGTTCTGTGGAGTTAAGGTCTATTGGCTTCAATGGATATTTCCCAGCCGACTGATTACTCGGGCAAAGGTTCTTTTTCTTTTTTGTTCTATCAATATTTTTCTTTGCCAATTTCCTTGTATTTTTACGTGTAGTTGACGACGCGGTTGTTGTAGTTCGAGGTGGATTTGATTTAGATGTTGTGGATTCCAGTATAGATATAATGGTTGTAGAAGTAATGTCGTTTTTTGTAGATGGCGCGTATTGGTCGGATTCCATTTTGGCGATTCTTGTAACATTGCTACGATTGTAATATAACAGCTCACACCATACAACAATAGAAATTGTTATTAGTAATATTCCAAATACATCTGTACCACTCGCTCTGAAATATAGAATATAGCGTACAGTTAGTCATAATCATCACAATCATCATCATCACCATCATCATTCATCATCATCATCATCATCATCATCATATCGTGTTTCTAAAATACATGCTTGTATGGCAGTGATTATTTATTTTTATTTTATTATCCAAAGTGAACAATTTAATAGGGAATATAAACATTTTGTGATCTTTTCCTTTATCTGACTTTCCTCTTCTTCATCTGTTTGCAACCGTTGAGGATTGGTTGATAGATTGCGATTTTGCGTCCCAGTCAAGAACATTTCACTTATATCGAGACGTCACCAACTATAGGCGAAGTGACAGATATTTTGAACTTTGCAGTGCTCTCGGGGAATGCACAGGGAGGTTTTTTTAACACGCCATGCCTGCTGTGACACGGGGCATCGGTTATAAAGGCCTTACCCGCGGCTTTCATTTCTAACTGCCGAGTGCTTGGCGAAAGAACAGTCACTACATATTTTCAAGTCTTGGTCAGACCCCTGTCTGGGTTCGATCCACGATCTCCCACATACGGAGAGAACACTACAACCAATATGCCCGGATGTCTCATTTATGTGGAGTACATTATATTTGAATATTTAATTAAGAAAATTGCAAAAAATATAATATAACACGTATCCAACTGCAGTTATATGTTATGGAAAATCTATTAATAAAGATTCTGAAAAGGAAAAAAAATAATCTCTGAAATTTGTTGACCCGTGATATATGGTATTAGGACAACTCGTCCCCACCATTTGGACAACTCGTCTCCAGTGGAGTAATTACAGAAATGTTAGTCTATTTTATGAAACTTTAGTGTAAACTGGGGAACCCGTAGCCAGTGGCGTAGCTAGAGGAAAATGAATATGCATGCTTAACGTGTGAGGGACGAAGTCCCCAAAGTGCAAGGGGGGGGGGTCGAGGGCATGCTCCCCCGGAAATTTTTTTTTCCAACAAGTCACGAAACGCAATCTCCTGCTCTCTGGGAAGTAAAATTGTCCACTCCATATACTGTATTTATGTTGAAATGAAATAAATCATGCATTGTTAGTCCAAATCATGACAGTCATGTAAGTATAAAACGTTGTGTATGTTACTATTTAGAATATATTTTTAAAAAATGAAGGATATGAATTTTATCCTGAAACGGCCGTCTAGTGTTGCAAAACAGGTTTAGTAATGTGCAATAGAAAATTAAAAAAATTGAAGCTAAACAGTAAATGGTAACAACCGTAAGCCACCAAGAACGCACCACAACCGAGTTAAAAAAAATTAATTAAAAATAAATCAGACATTGTAAACACAAACCAGTGATTATAAAACTCCCGACTTTAGACGGGTAATCGAGAAAATCTGTACACTGGTGTTCAAGTAATTTAATAGTTGAAATTGAAAATAACCCCATTCCAAACCACGAACCAACAATATGACACGCATACATTATCCATAAATAATTTAAAAACACGCGTAAAGTTATTATTATTTTGTTTTTAAATTTTAAAAACACGAGAATGTTTAGTAAGTAAATACTAGCAAAGGGCAGATTAAGAAAAAGACGTATTTTACTATTCTATTGGCCCAAGTCAATATACATGTAATACCTAAACAAAATTTATAGGATAATAAACTCAAAATCAGCTCTACAAAAGTACATTTAATAAAATAAAAAACAAACACATTAATCCATCCATAGCGTTACATTTATAAATCAAAAACGGGTTTAAAAAAAAGAAGGGAGAATTGAACATTTAGCTGAAAGTGTAAAAGAATTAAGCGAAGCGGTGTTCGAAAAACTTGAAAAATCAAATATTTCGAACACTGACTGCCAACCAAGATTGGTCGTTTCGTACCATAACCATTTCGTACCCAAATTTACCATTTCGTACCCAACTCTGTCCATTTCGTACCATGCCATATGACCATTTCGTACCCAAATTTTCCATTGGTCATTTCAAATTGGGTACGAAATGACTAGCTAATTTTTATTAAAATAATGCATTCAAAAATCTGCACATGAAAATACTACCATTTCGTAGCATATTTACAAAATATAAGGACGTTATTTGTTGATTATATTTTTAAGAAAAAAGTAAAAAAAGATTCTCTATCAATAAGAATTTTTTAAAGTGTTACTTATTAATTAGCCTGATATGAAGAATAGGAAGAAAAAGAACAGTGATAAGATTCTCCACTTTATCATTTGGAAATTTCGACCCGGCCTTCGTTTTTCATCTGACGCCCCTAGTTCAGCAAAACATTGTTTTTAACATAGATTCTCAAACTCCAAGCGTTTTTCTATTTGAGATGTTCGTCTTATTGGGTGTTCATGAAAGAACTACGTTGAGAAAAAGAGAGAGAGAGAGAGAGAGAGAGAGAGAGAGAGAGAGAGACTTTCACTATGATACGAAATTTATTGCACTTCACTATCAAATGGTACGAAATGGTAGCTATATAATGGCTTGAGTGTATGGTACGAAATGGACATGGTACGAAATGGTAGTTGATATGGTACGAAATGGATGGCTCGAAATGACTATAATTCGATTTTTCAACCCAAAGCTAGTCACATCGTACGAAAACCATTTCGTACCAATTTGGTCCAATTCGTACCATGGCGTATGACTATTACCATTTCGTACCATAACCATTGTAAAAATGGCTTAAGTGTGTTGTACGAAATGGTCAAAGATTATGGTACGAAATGACTATAAATCGACTGCATTAGGAGTTGTTACCAAAACGATTTAAAATAAAGTATTTTAACTGACCTCTTCAATCGCCTGAACATTTTCCTATCATGAAAGTTAAATATCCACCACAACTTCGTCATTTATCACATTTATCAAAATAAATAAAAACTTATCGTTTTTAACGATTTGTCAACACATCTTAACCTTATGTTCCGACATAAATTCTCTTACCCGTAGCAATATTGCCAGTCAGTTTGAAAGTGTCAAGTACCCCCAGGGTAGAATTGAGTAACAGTCGAACAAATGACTTCCTGGATAATCTGTTAAATTCTTCACGTCCACAATAGATACAATTTTTCCTAGGTCCCATGTTACAGTTTCGTAGATGTGCTTTTTGTGAAGGGGTTTGACAAAAAAATAGCGTTTCTAGTGGTAACCCGAAATACCGGATCCGCCCTCATTTACCGGATCGGCCTACAATTTACCGGATCGACCCTTAAGTTATATATATTGTCGCATAGTCATTATGAGGGTAACATATCAATAATGAAAAATAAAAAATCTTTTATTCAATGGTTTTGATAATGGATGCTTGAAAATACCACTATCGTTTTTGGTTAATTAAGGTTTTACACTGTGCAAATAATAAATGGCTTGTCAAAGTGATAGGACCACCTCTCTTTAACGCTTTGGGCGAATCAAATCTTAAGGGTAATATAAGCAGGAAAATTCAAGTGAAAACCATTTGGTTGAAAAGCATGAAAGAGGGGCATAATTATGAAATTACCTAAAAAGGTGTGAAGATTTATAAATAAAAATAAAGTAGGAATTGATAATTTAAGAGTTTATAAAATATTTGTTCCATTTTTTAAAGGAAATTGTGCAAAAATACACGTGTTGGGGAAAAAAGCTTACACCTTGTATAACGAATTAATTTTAAAAAATAAAAAGATATTAAGATAGTCAACGTCATAGAGCAGTGCAAAGGGGCTAGAGTTTGTTAAAGAAATACGAGGTTTTTTGAAAATTCGACAATTTACGGTTAAGATTATCTACGATTTATTTTCCTTTGAAAAATGCGTGTACCAGGCGTGATATTTATATTCTAAGGCCACTTATTATCCAAAATACAACAAGTCACTAAAAGTGCACGGTCACACAATACTGTTCTATTTGAATTGAGGTGAATATTGTTTGGTTTGTTGAACTACATGTATATAAAGCCTACAAAAACGGGTAGGTTCAAGTGTAATTTCCATGATTTTTCACATTCAGGACGAGTAGTTGGGTATTTATTTTTAAGATATTTAAAATTCAAGCATATCATGATGAAGTATATTCAATTCTGTATCCACCGATACCAAATATTCAAATTACACTTGAACCTACCCGTTTTTGCATCTCCTCGTCCCGTTTGTGGAAGCGTATCTGTGCGTATTGAAGCTTGAATGTTTGAATATTTGGTATCAATGGATGCAGAATTGAATATACCTCATCATGATTTGCTTGAATTTTGAATATCTTAAAAATAAATACCCAGCTACTCGTCCTGAATGTGAAAAATCATGGAAATTACACTTGAACCTACCCGTTTTTGCATCTCCTTGTCCCGTTTGTGGAAGCGTATCTGTGCGTATTGAAGCTTGAATGTTTGAATATTTGGTATCAATGGATGCAGAATTGAATATACCTCATCATGATATGCTTGAATTTTGAATATCTTAAAAATAAATACCCAGCTACTCGTCCTGAATGTTATTTACATTAAAAAATATCGGGACTACATTCGTGGTACAAGAAATTATTCGTAGTTTTGCGGAAGTTTTGATCCATAAAATCTAATTCGTTAGTAGGTACTTATGTGTAGTAAATAGATGATATTTTTTCAAAGTAATCAACTGCGTTTCTAACAAGTAACTGGCTACTAGTAGCTAACTTTTCTTCCACAAGTAACTGGCTACTAGGGTTCATTCACGTTTATCCAACATTTGAAAAATCACTATTCACACTTATCCAACATTGGGTTTACGCACCATTGATTTAAGATATTATTAACCTGTAGTGTGGTCAGTTAGTTTCCCCTACCAAAATAAAAGTTCCTTTAATTATAAAGTATGTAATAACATGTCATATTTTTACTGAAAGTTTAAAATAGCCAAAAGTTTAACTAATATTGAATAAATATGTTAAATTGTAGAAATTCAAGTTTTATTTCCTACCTTAATAAATTTCAATAAAGTTATTTTAAAGAATAATAATATTTATTCTTAATTGGAATTTAAAATAACTATAAATAAGAAATAAATATGTCACTTTTTAGTGATTAAATTTTTTCCCTACCTTACTAAATTTTGATAACGTAATATTTTGACAAATAAATATGAATTTCTCTCAAATGTATTCATTAAAGTAATTTATTCCATCATGGAGTGATTAGAGGTTGGATTGATTGAGAAATTGATGATAATGCTTAATCATTTGAATTTTATGTTTCATGGGTATATTAAAAAAATATTACAAAGCAATAGCGGTTTTAAAAATGATGTTACTGTTAAAAATGTGACACCAGCTGTTTGATGCTTTAACCGAATAGAAAAATAAAATATATACTTAATAAAGGTTATGTTCTTGGAATATCTTTTTTTCCAAAATGGAGCATATTTGGGATTTTTTCCAATACGGTTCCATACTTGCAATGGTTTTTTTTTCCAAAATGGAGAATATTTTATACATTTTCCAACAGGATTTTTTTTGTTCTGAAATTGAGCATAATTTAGATATTTTTTCAAATAAAAGTTATTTTGATTTTATCCCTATGATATTTTTGATATTTTTTCCAAAATAAGTAAGTTGGGTTATTTTTAAAAAAAAATTCTCAAAAACAATAAAAAATTAATTAATTAATTAATTCAAAATTCAAAATGAAACTTCAGTTTTCATTTTACCATGGACCCGGTTTCACAATCATTCCATTACTAGGATTTTCCTAAACTTTTACATGTATTTAACAAATTTTGGCAATCGTTGGAACTTACAATAAACATTTTTTACAAAGCTTTTTGTGATCTTCAAAATCACAAATTAAACTCCAGGGTACATTGAAATTTACCAAAATCATTAATGTATCAATTTTGTCAGATTTAAATTCAGGAAAATCTTAATAAAAGAATTGTTGTGAAACTACAGCCGGGTATATTTAATCTTCAAAAAGGTAAAGGTATGAATTTCCATGTTCACAGTACCCAAGCCAACCTATTGTTTCAATTTTCCTTTGATGTCATTTATCCAACATAAAATTTACCTTTCCCCATATCAAAATATCAAATGTTGGATAAATATGAAGACACCGGCTACTAGTAGCTAACTTTTCTTCTACAAGTAGCCAGCTACTAGAAGCCAGTTAGGTGTCTTCCCACTTAGCCAACATTTTAAAATTTCCTATTCCCACTTAGCCAACATTGTTAAATAAACATTTAAGGTTTCACCTGGAAAGTTTTTGCTATAGTCTTTTTCAGCAAAATTAAATATTTTATTATAAAGTTAATGTTAACAATGCAAATAAATAAATAAATAAATAAATAAAAATAAATAAATAAATAAATAAATAAATAAATAAATAAATAAATAAATAAAATAAGAAAGAAATATTTCATGTATTTGAAATAAATAATAAATAATATTAGAAGGAAATAAAAAATAAATATTTGAAATAAATAAATAAATGTTTTTGATGGTGAATACTTTTATTAAATATATGTGTCTGTAGAGGTTTGGTCAATTTAGACATCTCATTATATTTTAAGATTCTAATATTTTTTCCGCTTTGTTTCAAAAGTCTTTAACAATTTTTCTTCACTGAACGCTGAACAAAATGAAATAAACTTACAAAGATATCAATGAACAACATACATTATACAAGTATATATGAAACCTTTAATTCATTTCTGTGTAAATATTGCAAGTTTTAAAGCAACATTTTAAATTCATTTTTTTCCATTATTTGAAATATGCACATTTGCCTGTTTTAATAAGTTAAACAATTACAAAGTAATGCAACTGAGTTTTTTTCTCAAAAACGATTGATATTATCAAATCTTATTATTATTATTATTATTTCTTCAATATCATAAAAGATTTGTTGTGAATATTTGTCTCTAAAATCTTGAATTCATGCACCTAAAGCCGACGCAGGACATTTGAGCAAAAATTTAAAACTTCATAGTGGACAATTGAGTGATGACTTCAGTAGACATTTGAGCGACAGATTTTAAACATTGCCTGTATTTCACGATGGACATTTGAGCAACAGTTTAAATCTACTTTCTGTTCCCGTATGAAAGGCAGAGAGAGAAAAAGCTGAATATTTGCAAGAATTTTATCAGGAATTTGCAAATAGTGAAGTCAATCGCAACAGATTTACATGTACTCTGGAACACTTTTAAGATATCAAACATGAAACTCCATAGACATGATAAAATCCTCTAATGGACTTTTGAAATATCATACAATGCAACATAAAATTTTGTGTAAGTTTTCCCTTTGTCACATTTTTTGGGGGAAATTTTAGTTTTTATGGTGGAAAAATGGTAAATTTATATCATCTCCTTATGCACAAAATCAACTTTGAATTAAAAAAACAACAACAAAAAAACCCTTTCTAACAATTAATCTTATTGATATAATTCGTAATTCTGTAAAATAATTCCACAACTAATTTATAAGAATAGTTTTATTCAGATTTTGAAATTTTGTTATTGATTTTCTGAAACAGACTTTACCCTCACCTGTAATTAATACCTATTGTCTTTGCTAATCCTACAACGAACACCAATTCCCACTTAGCCAACATCTAAAATCTTACCTATAGGTACAAAATTTCAAAATGTTGGCTAAGTGGGAATGAACCCAGTAGCTAACTTTACCTATCTCTGTGCCCCTTACAACCCTAGGTTACCCCATTTTCCTTTTCTGGTTTAGCCCCGGTTTCATCCAGTTTCCTTTTACATACGATATTATGGCATAATGTGTAATTACATACATTGTATGTATTTTAATTCAAGCTAGGACCCAGAATAGTCTTTACTAGGTCGTAAAGTAGTCTTTAATTGGTTTTAAATTCAAGGACTTATAGTTTTGTCAAAAGTGTCAAAAAGAATTGTCCAAATTAAGTTTAGTGAAATCTTCATTAAGGATTCACTGTACAATCGTGTCATCTAGATGATTATGGAGAGAGGCCAAACGAGCTGCACATAACCGGGACAGATGGAGAGCTATTGTCGAGGCCCTATATGCCCCTGGTGCAGAGGATTAAGTCAAATAAGTCAAGTACAATCGTGTCATGGTCACGTGTTTGAATTTTCTGAATAAAATATTCAAAAATGGATACTATGATACTATAAACTTTTCCCGAATATTTCATTCAGAAAATTCAAAAATTAATTATAATATGACATATCCGTTCATTTTTGCGAGTGTTAATTTAAATATTCTGTGACTTTGTAAAAGTTGTTTCACATAAAACCATGTGCATTTTTTATTTGCTAAATAACCCCTTCAAGTTTTTTAATAACATTTTCACTGATAGATTCAAAATTAGTTGTAGTTTCTTTCAGTATTTTTTTCAAGATATTGCTCGTCTTATAACATTCATGAAAACAAATGTTGATGATGGTGATGATGATGATGATGATGATGATGATGATGATGATGATGATGAACATTCATGAAAACAAAAGACGAACAGCATGGTACATTTTTAACTGCCACGTGAAGCATGATTACTACTGGTATAGTAGAAAATTCAATTGAATTTAAAATGATTGTCTATTTTGAATATTCTCCTTTTTTAATCATTTTAAGAAAACTTCAACAAATTTTACATTTCACAGTGAAAAAATCATGGGAATTGGCCAAAAAATAAATTTTGGAGATTTTATTTATTTATTTATTTTATTTTTATTTTTTAAAATATGGTTTTATTACATGAAATAAAGAATTTTACAAAGTGGCCGAATACTTTTGCACATATCTGTATATATTCGACAGATATATTGGTCACTATCAAACCAAGAAGGAAGTCCAGACATCAGGGTGGTTGGCAATCGCCCTGGGGTACAAGTACCGCAATGATTCAAGGAAGTGTCCATCTTAATCGCTTGATCAATATGGTAATCGACTGTAGTTAGAAGAAAACAAAACCCCAACGATTTTTCAGGAATATCGCAGTTAAAATTGTACTTCGTTCATTGTTTAAAATAAGACTATTCGGCGTTGTTTTTTGATGACGCTTCATACACAATATATTGTGGATAGTCAGCAAGAAATTGTCACGTGACTTAAAAAAAACTACACGGAATTTCTAAATGACAAACGTTAAAGTAAGTATCATCATCACATTTATTTATTTATTTATTTATTTGTTTATTTTGAGTAGCGCTAAGGGGTTCATGGTATTCAGTAGATAACATAAACTCCAATTCAGGGACATTAAAAAGTGGACGGTTCTTAAAAAAAGTTATAAAGACAACAGAGGTGGTTTCTATATACATTAATGGGACACAGGGATGTTTCTATATGAAGTTATGGACCAAAGGGATGGTTTCTATATAAAGTTATGGATCACATGGTGGTTTTTATATGAAGTTATGGACCACAGGGTTGGTTTCTATATAAAGTTATGGACCAAAGGGGTAGTTACTATATAAAGTTATGGAGCACAGGGTTGGTTTCTATATAAAGTTTTGGATCAAAGGGGTGGCTTCTATATAAAGTTATGGGCTTCAGTGGTGTTTTCTATACAAAGTTATGGACTACAGGGGTGGTTTCTAAAAAAAGATATGGACTTCAGTGTTGGTTTCTATATAAAGTTATGAAGGACAGGAGTGGTTTCTATATAAAGTTATAGACCACAGGAATGGTTTCTATATAAAGTTATGGACCACAGGTGTGGTTTCTATCTAAAGTTATGGAGCACAGGGGTGGTTTCTATCTAAAGTTATGGAGCACAGGGGTGGTTTCTATCTCAAGTTATGGAGCACAGGGTGGTCTCTATATAAAGTTATGGAGCACAGGGGTGGTTTCAATATAAAGTACGGACCACAGGTGTGGTTTCTATATAAAGTTATGGAGCACAGGTGTGGTTTCAATATGAAGTTATGGAGCACAAGGGTGGTTTCTATATAAAGTTATGGAGCACAGGTGTGGTTTCAATATAAAGTATGGACCACAGGTGTGGTTTCTATATAAAGTTATAAACCACAGGTGTGGTTTCAATATAAAGTTATGGAACACAGGGGTGGTTTCAATATACAGTTATGGACCACAAGTGTGGTTTCTGTATAAAGTTATGGAGCACAGCGGTGGTTTCTATATAAAGTTATGGAGCACAAGGGTGGTTTCTATTTAAAGTTATGGAGCACAGATGTGGTTTCAATATAAAGTTATGGAGCACAGACATGGTTCTATATAAAGTTATGGAGCACAGGGGTGGTTTCTATATAAAGTTATGGAGCACAGGGGTGGTTTCTGTATAAAGTTATGAAGCACAGGTGTGGTTTCTATATAAAGTTACGTACCACAGGTGTGGTTTCTATATAAAGTTATGGAGCACAGAGGTGGTTTCTATATAAAGCTATGGAGCACAGGTGTGGTTTCTATATAAAGTTATGGATTACAGGGTTGGTTTCAATATAAAGTTATGGACCACAGGGGTGGTTTCAATATAAAGTTATGGATCACAGGCATGGTTCTATATAAAGTAATGGATCACAGGGGTGGTTTCAATATAAAGTTATGGATCACAGGCATGGTTCTATATAAAGTTATGGACCACAGGTGTGGTTTCTATATAAAGTTATGGACCACAGGGGTGGTTTCTATATAAAGTTATGGACCACAGTGTTGGTTTCTATATAAAGTTATGGACTACAGGGTTGGTTTCTATATAAAGTTATGGACCACAGGGGTGGTTTCTATATAAAGTTATGGACCACAGGGTTGGTTTCTATATAAAGTTATGGACCACAGGGGTGGTTTCTATATAAAGTTATGGACTACAGGGTTGGTTTTTATGTAAAGTTATGGACCACAGGGGTGGTTTCTATATAAAGTTATGGACCACAGGGTTGGTTTCTATATAAAGTTATGGACCAGAGGGCTGGTTTCTATATAAAGTTATGGACTACAGGGTTGGTTTCTATATAAAGTTATGGAGCATAGGGATGGTTCTATATAAAGTTATGGATCACAGGCATGGTTCTATATAAAGTTATGGAGCACAGGCATGGTTCTATATAAAGTTATGGAGCATAGGGATGGTTCTATATAAAGTAATGGATCACAGGGGTGGTTCTATATAAAGTTATGGATCACAGGCATGGTTCTATATAAAGTAATGGATCACAGGGGTGGTTTCTTGTACCAACGCACACTCACCTCAGTTTAAGGTGCTATCTCACCGAGTCAGTACGCCGCAGTGTACCCCTCCTAGTCACATTATACTGACACCGGGTGAACCAATAAAGACCAACAGCAAGGAAAATTCACTTTCCCACATGTGGTATCATTAAAATTGACAACAGGCCTCAGTTTCACAATCATTCCTCAACTAAAATTTCCTTATAAATTTTGATAAATGTTATATGGTACTTCTTCAAAATAAGAATATAGACACAATAAGCATAGAATGGTCTCCAATATGACACAATAAATGTGTTAATATCTAGAAAAACTAACATCTTTTACAGCATTAAAATCTGCCAGATCTTTAAATTAATGAAAAGCTTAGTTAAGAACTTAAGGAAAATTTTCCTTCACTTAAACTTTTGTCTAATTTTGGCGATCTCTTTCGGAACTGCAAATGAAGAGATTTTTTACAAAACTAAATACAGATGTTATATTGGAATGACAAAACAACTGAATATATTAACAATTACCAAAGTTATTATTTTGAATTTGCCACAGATTTTCAAATTAGCATTTCAAATCTTAATGCTTCTGTTAAATTTGAAGATATTGAGATATTTAAAGTGTACTTTTAAAGATCATTTTAAACTTATATTGAATGTTAATTTATTGTTCCAAAATTTAAGTTAAGGAATGATTGTGAAAGCAGGGCCAGATTTAATGCAGGGAAATCTTAGTTAAGAAATGATTGCGAAACTGGGACCAGGGACTATTAGTCCGTTTTCCTCTATATACGGATTTTATATAAACTTAATACTATTTCTTTGTAATTAATGTATTTATCAAATTGTCATGTGCTACTTTTGAATGTATTATTTCATAATTAAGTCTGTACATCTATATACGGGTTTTATCCGTGATTTTATGTAACTGGGTACTATTTCTTTGTGATGAATGTATTTGTTACAAACTGGCAAATGCATTTGATATTTATATGTGACAACAACGTTTTGAATAACGAATATGTATTTGTTTTAGATATGAAACTTTCTGTATTTTATTGAGTTTTTAATTTTTTTCAGACACCACCTGTATCATTAGACCAAGTGATTAATAATGAAATGTTTAATGTACCATGAGAAGTCCACGTGTACTTTTATACTGGTATTAATAGTGCTGACCTCTGTGTTTATCACCAACATGTTTTTATTTAAACCCTTTAAAACTACACCTGAAGGACCAAATGCCCATCAGAAGGTTATTCCTCTAGGAACGGACATAATCAAGACGCCAATTGATGATAAAAACTGGGGTTGTGGATCAGTGGAAGACTGGGTACAATATTTTAAAAACTTGTGGTTGGAACATGAATCTCGTTTTGTTATCAAGGCAAATTCGACACTAATATCGGACCTGAGTGAAGACATGTTGTTCAATATACAAAAAATCTTAAGTTATCCAATAGAAATTGACAGTAAATATTTAGGTCTACTGTCATTGGATAGACGAGGGGTAACGAGAATGAATCACAAGTGTAATGAAACCGAGTCTCGTTATCCAGTTTTAGTGACAGCCGTTTCGTCAGAATATTTTTATGTGTCGCAATCTCTTATAGAAAATATAGAGCAAGTTGTGCGTCCGCATTTTAAACAATTAAAGATTATATATTATGATATAGGTTTAATTAAAAAGCAACGTGATATTGTTCGCCAATATTGTAAGTTACGAAACAAGTGTGAGTTTAGGAGGTTCCCCTTTAATCGATTCCCTCCCCATGTAAAGATTCTGAAAGGGTATGCATGGAAACCAATAATACTTCAATTAGTAGCCAAAGAATTTGATTTTATATTCTGGATGGATACTTCAATTAGACTGACAGGTCAAAGGTTACACGAACTTTTTTCAAGGGCAAGAAAATTCGGTATACAAATAATACCATTAGAGCGCAACGTTGCAAGAGTAACTGGTGCTCAAACATTCAAAGCTTTAGAAGAAAATCCAGCCGATTTTTTGGCATTTCCTGGTATCGGGGCAACATCATTCGTGATAAGTCGTAATGGATTTACCTCCAACACAATTCTAAAACCATGGGTACTCTGTGCCCTATCCTATGGTTGTATGGTGTATGACAAAAGCGAAAAAGACCTTGTGGCGTCATGCGACTCCGGGAAAACAATGCATAGTTGTCATCGATTTGACCAATCAGTGCTTGGAATAATTTTGGCAAGATTGTTTACGTCACATGTGAATGCTATTAAGATGAACTTTGATCCCTTGGAATCTGTGATAGCTATAAAAAGAAGCGTCAGTTCTAAGTATATAGAAAGAAAATTAAAAGAACAAAGAATGTGATTTTGACAAGGAGAAGGAAGGTTATTTCATGCACTGCAAGTGGGACCAGAGACATTCCATACACTAATTAAGTGTATGAAACAACAAGTGTTTCATAATACCGGTATATTTTCATAATAAAATTCATATCTATTATTATTATTATTTTGTACATAATTTGTATAGGTAAACAACATTGACCTGTCCGCTTGACCTTTAATTTAACTATTCATTATGGACGAGTAAATTCAAGTAACAGGGAACATGAGTTTATATTTCGTATACCTAATGTGAACACTACCTATGTATTGATGGACCTTTCTATATTATGAATATTCCTAATGAAAGGTCAAACGGACAGGTCAATGTTGTTTGCCTATAGATGGTTTGAAATCCCGCCTGAATCCTCTTTATAAATCGTTGGTGTTATTCTCTCCCCTGAAACCAAAGGAAAAATTGCCACAATCATTAAAATATTAATGAATGGAAGAAAATGACAACGGACAGTGTAATATAGCAGATTTTCATTGCGATATTGCTATTTTATTAATCAGGTATTTTGATATTGGCACAGGTGTGTCATATTGGCCCGATTTCAAAGGCTACTGGCGATTATGACGGGCCGAGGACATGTTTGTAACTATGACAATATGAAAATACCTGGTCAATGATAGTTTTATTTTAATTAACATTTCAAATATGAAAGATCAATAATTGACGCACACTTGCCTGACATTCACTGTGTCAAATACCATTTTTGTTGAATTTTATTATTTAAAAAACCAAGCAAATTGAGTGTATAATACATGTATATATATAGATAACGTTCTGGCTCTAAACAATCCTAAATCTGGAGACTGTTTGAATGTCATCTATCCTAGTGAGATTGGAACAAAAACTCAAGCTCCGAAACAGTGCCCACCTCCTAGCTCCGTATGTCGCGAGTCATAAAAGAGATACGAATGTTGGTCGCTGTTCGGAGCTTGACAAAAGATACGACTGATTCCTCAAGATCTGCTTCATATTTAGATAAATGCCTCAATATTGTGACGCCCACGGAAATGCTACATTTAAAACTATGACAAACGATGACTTCAATTTTTCTATTGTCAACTTTCCTTTTCTATGCAGCAGCAATATACCTGCTTCTCCTGTTTATGATATATTTGTTTCACAATTTCACGCTTTGATAGTGCTTGTTCCTACTACGGGAACTTTATTCAACGAAGCAAATTGTTGGCCCATGAATATTGCAAGCATAGGCTTATCAGGGCCCCGAAAAAGTTGTATGGCCATTATCACAGTATTGTTGATAACTATGGTGACTCGGTGTCAAGGATGCCTTGGATATATTTGACGACTCATAGTTCAATGTTCCTTTCACTCAATTTTGACAGAAGGTGCTTACCATTCCGGAGTACCCGGCCTCACTTCCCTGGTGGAAGTTCACGTGTTCAAACTAATTTAGAAAAGTTTTTACTTTGCGCCTGGATTTTTATTTAGATATATATTAGTATGTTGGTTTATAGATAATTGATAGATATACAGTCAAACCTACCTGTCTATAAAGGCCACCCAAGGGAACCAGTAAAAGTGGCCTTTATGGGCAGGTGGCCTTTATATGCAGGTTCAAATAATATGAATAAAGAAGAAAGGGGTCGATATTCGACAGTATACATAATTGGTTAGCCTAGTGTTAAATTTTCGACAGGTCTGTACGTTACTTCAATATCTGTCGACTGTAAATCGAGAAATTTTCGCGATTACATTATTTTCGTGTAATTTCGCGTGCGTAACAAAGCATAAAAATAAAACATTAGCGAACATTTAAGTCTTGTATAATTTCCAGAAAAGTATACTGTCCAGTATCCGATGACGCTAAATAAGAAGTGCGCATAATATCGATTTTAGCGAAAATTTCACTATTAACATTAATAACACACGTTTTTTCATAATCAAAAGTGGCATCTGGCAGGTAGCAGATACAATATAAATCAACGTCAACAACAAATATTTACAAGTCCTTTTTCAGATGGGTCAATGCCTTGTTTAATTAAAAATCTGAGAATAAAAAAAAAATAAATAACAAATATGATACAATTTTACTGGCCTTTATAAGCAGGTGGCTCTTAAATAGAGGTGGCCTTTAAGGCAGGTTGGACTGTAGATTTACCCTGACTTAACCGATATAACCGATTTTCAGAAAATCAATTTAGTTAAACTTAAAGCGAGACAACTAGATAAAAGATAGTACAAAAGTTCAGTTTTAACTTTAATCGTATGATCATTACTCCATTATGGGCGTTTATGTTTGTTTTGATTTTCATAAATTATTCAAAGCTAGGTAAGTCAGAAAAACATTAAATCGAATTATTCTAATGTTATTTTATCCTCGGTGTGTTTATCAATAGATCCAATTATATTACTATACGTAGTAACAGCTAATTTTGTCATATTTCAGCTCAACTCCATGTCAAAGTTTCAATAAACCGAAAGTACGAGTTATGACAGTAAAAGATAGCCACTGATAGACTTTATTATATATATATATATTATATTTGTTTGATGGAAAACGGTAAGTTGAATATTGACTAATTCAGAACAAATTTTTTGACCTATTTCAGTTAAGGGAATGAAGTAATAAAGAAACCCTACATTGCCCGATTTTCAGAAAACCATTTAACATTTAAAGGGAGATAACTACTAGGTCAATACTAGTAGATAAGTTCAGTTTTATCTTTTATCTTACAATAAATAAGTATTTCTATTGAATATTACATTTTCTGATTCCGTATCGGGGTGTCTGATATTTTTCCGTATCAGGCATATGCCTGATACAAAGTCGCGTGCGTTTGTTCGCGGACTACTTCAGATTCGTAGTAATGAGGTCATCAGATTGGAATGTAACGTAAACAAAGATCAGGGGTTTCCCCTAGATTCTGCCGTGTCAAGACAAATGAATGGAGTCACAAACTACGATTAATAATAAAAATGTCTATCTTAATCCGAAAATAAAGCGGTAAAATGTAATTCTCGGCAATGACGGTAGGTTGATTTGCATCGGCAGTTCATAAAATATATTAAATGCTCTTCAATGACGACTCATCTGTCAAAGTAAATACCCAGTCAATTCATGTGAATTTAAACCACACAAAGAACTTAAAACACTGTCATAATCATACGTATTAATAACAAATAATCGTCATTTTCATTTTCCAAAGATTCCATTGTCTGAAAGCTTGTTGATCACACGTCCAATGAACTGGCGTCCGTCAACCGTGATCCGTGTTTTATACTGTCACGTTACACACCCCAGATATCCATCCGAAAAATAGTACGTGCTATGTTTAACTTTATTTAATAAACTTACAAGGTTTTTTGCTAAATTTGACAAAATTGTACGATAAAAATATCATTTATATCTTATGTATGTACGGAATTTGTATCAGAGTCTCGTCTTGTCCCCATGACACATCACGACTCGCCGCACAGCGGCTCGTCGTGATATCGTCATGGGAACAAGACTCGACTCTGATACAAATCCCGTACATACATAAGATATAAATAATATGTATTTATCTAACATTAGACTAGTTTTTCTGTCTGTATTTGATGAAATACAAGTTTTATCGAACACGCGTGATACAGAATCTTGTATCACCACACTGTGGTGATACAACTATCACCACACTGTGGTGATACAACATTGGCGGTAAAGTACACGTGCACTTCTCATTGTGACGTCATTGGGGAATCTCCGATTTGTCAAATGTAAACAATGACGTCATTACTACAAAACATGTTATAACATAGTTCAGTGGTTTTCTGTGGTAAAATATATTTTTTCACATAAAGTATTGGTTTTTTTTATTTTAATGACGTAATAGGAAATGTTAGATAAAAATATCATATACACAGTGTGTATGTACAACCCTTCGTATCAGGTCTCGTCCTTTTTGCGTAGCTGTATCACTACTCGTCGCGCAAGCGCGACTCGTAGTGATACGACTACGAAAAAAGGACTCGACCTGATACTGAGGGTTGTACATACACACTGTGTATATAATATGTATGTATCGTATGATCAATACTTCGTGATGGGCGGAGGAGATTTTTGTTTTGATTTTCATGAATTATTGAAAGGTAAGTCAGAAAAAAATCAAATAGAATTTTGAAAATACAAAATTTAAAATTTATTTTATATCCGATGTGTTTTATTAATAGACCAAATTATATTACATTTGTCATATTTCAGATCAACTCCATAACAAAGTGAGGCGTCATCTGATTCAATAAAACGAAAGTAGCTATGCCATTAAAAGATGGCCACTGCAGCAACTGTTACAGATGAAGTGGAAAATATAACAAAATGTCCTATCTGTTTGGAAACTTACAAAACACCTAAATATTTACCGTGTTCACACACATTATGTAAAACATGTCTGGTCCTGTATATCACTTCAGTGTTTAAGGCCTCGTCCTCCAACAATCCAAAAGCTTTTCCATGTCCCGTTTGTAAACTGGATGTACCGGTTTCGGAACCATGTTCTTCGCCAGAAGATATTGTAGCGAACTTACCTGGCAATCAGCTCATTGTTACATTGGTGGATCAATGTCGACTGAAATCAAAAGATAAACTATGTGACCCCTGTTTGGTACTTGAAAAGCACAACAAAGCCGTGTCCTGGTGTACAGTGTGTAATGAAGCTTTATGTACTAACTGCGTTGATTTCCATAAAGGTCTAAAAATACTACAGAATCACAAGATGTGTCCTTTAGAAGAAATTCAGTCTGAAAGAAAAAAGATAACAACCCTGGAAACCTGTACACAACATGAAGAGGAGAAAGTAAAGCTGTATTGTATGGACCATCAACAGGCATGTTGTTCAATGTGTGTGACAGTGCACCACCGTAAATGTGACCACGTCACCACCTTAAACGATGCAGCTAAAGGGACCGGAGATAGCCCAGAAATTAAGGACCTGACCGAATCCATAAAGGCAATGATAGATGAGTTATCCAATGTTTTGGAAGGAAGAAAATCAAATCTACAACAACTGGAGAAAGGGAAACAGCAATACCAGGACAAAATAACCAGGATGAGACAGGACATTAACAAACATCTGGATCTACTACAGAAAAGGGTGAACCAGGAGTTAGGTGGAAGATACAAAGAGGCATCGATACTGATCGGCAATGACATCGCTGAAATAGAAGGCAATCTAAAAGTAATGAGTAATTACCAAACCGTGATAGATACCGGCCTGAAAAATGTCTCCGATATCCACCAGTTCCTGGAGGTGAACAAGATAAAACTGCAGCACCGTGGGCGTACAGATTTACTGAAGAAACGACTGGACGAAATGAAACATCATGAAGTAGAAATGCAGTTTGACGACAGCTGGGTTAACTTGATAACCAACTTGACAAAAATCGGCACTGTGACCAGTAGTTCTACACCACTTGATGTTAGATCAGGGATACTTGTTGGTAAAGGGAAGGCAAATCTCCAAAACTATACCGCTAGGAAGATACGATACTGTAACGGTAGTACAGGGCAGTATCTGACTGGTGGGATATTTCTACCAGATGATAAGATGTTGTTAGTAGATTATAACGGACGTAAAGTTATCTTTTGCACGTTAGATGGACAAATACAGAAAGAGCTACCATTATCTGGACTACCCTGGGGTATTGTACAGCTAGATGACAGAGAAGCTGCTGTAGTACTGTACGGTACTCAGAACATACAGTTAATAGATATAGTAAACTGTACACTTGGTAAACTGATCACGGTCAACAAAACATTATCCCGCGCCATCGGGTATAATGGTACAAATCTGATCGTAGGAGGTTGGGATTATAACATTTATATGATTGATAGGACGGGAAACATCATTAAAACAGTAGCATCAGGATATGGAACAAACTACATCACATGTACTACAGACAGGATATACCTTACATCAGGCGACGACAAGCTGGTTTGTTTAGATATGAATGGATCACAGATATTTTGTTATACAAACAGTAACTTCAGTGATGGACAAGGAATATCAGTGGACAGGGACGGTAACATTTATTGTTGTGGTTACTGGTCAAACAATATACACCAACTTACCCCTGATGGTCAGTTAATAAAACTGATAGTTACAAACATAACAAATCCCATTGGTATAACGTTTGACAAGACGGGGGAGAGGTTCTTAGTTACACAAAACCCTAACAAGGTTGCTGTGTATGAATTACATCCATCAGTTTAAAGTGAAGAAATGTACAAAGAAAACTAACCCCTGTTGGCCAGTTTATAAAACTGTTAGTTACATACTAGTACAATAATGGCTACATGGTAATTTTTGTCAGACTGGGGAGAGGGTCTTAGTTCCACATGATGGTAACAATGTTATTGTGTATGAATTACAACCATCAGTATTGAGAAAAGAAAATGATGATAAAATCACTGCCATTTGTTATCTCATCGAAACAACTACGTAAAAATGGATGGGAGAAATTCACAATATATAAATTGCGCTGATGGCATTATACAGCAGGGTTCTTTAGCGTGCCAAGCCCACCGTGACACGGCACCTCGTTTATTTTAAGTTCCCATCCGAAAGAACGGTGACTTTCATTTCATAATGCCAAGTGCTTGGCGAAACAACAGTTGCTTCCCACTTTCAAGTCTTGGGTCAGACCCGGCCGGGGTTCGAACCCACGACCTCCCACTTACGGAGCGAGCACTCTACCAACTGAGCTACCGCAGTGGTCTTTTTTCGTTTATACCGTGAAAACTAACACAATTATTCCAATATCAAAGTTAGGAAAAATCTTAGTTAGGGAATGATTGTGAAACAGAGACCTGTTCATGAATTGTAACAATAAAGTAACACGATCATGTGTTATCGCTTTTGGAGGAAACATTTTCTGTGCATGAATTACAACAATAATTTAGTTTAGATCATGTAATCGCGATTTCACAAAATAGGATTCCACTGTTTAAAAGATTGCTGAAATACCAAGAACAGTTGGTGAATCAATCAAATTGATATAATGTTCTTGGTTTCCCATATAACCGTGCGATAGATCGGTTCAGAGAAGATTTTTACTGTACATAGGTAAACAACATTGACCTTTCCGCTTGACTTTTAAGTTACATATATTTCTTATGGACGAGTAATTTTTGCATAGGCATCACGTGTGTATGAGAACACTATCCATGTACAATGTGTATATATTTTATCTGCGAATCCTAACACCACCCATGTATTGTGTGGAGCCTTCTATATTTATGTATGAATATTCCTAATGAAACGGCAAGCGGACGGGTCAAATTTTCAATTTATTTTCATTTTCACTTATTTATTGCGTATTAATTGTGCATTTTTATAATTTCTCAATATTCCTTTAAGTAATTGGCTCATTTGTGATTGCCGTTTATTTGTGTTACAGATATGTTATTATTGACCTTAAAGTTGTTGACTTTAATTTTTTGATATGTTGTGAAAAGACCAGTCCGTATTTTACATGATACCACAACTTAACTTTAATTTTTTATTGATGCTAATCAGTCTATACATTGAAGGGTTCAATCACTTAAGTTGGTTAATGTTATACATGTTCGATGAATGTTTTGTGTTATGCATGTAAATCGAAGAAAGTGTGACAATGATGGTGTCATGTGTTTTGTATTGTTCATGTGTGTGTGTGTGTGTGTGTGTGGGGGGGGTTATGTATGTGTAAGAGAAGTGTGTTTTATGACTTAAAGGATATGACAGAATGGTGATTTGAGAAAAGAAGTTTAAATACATGTAGAATGTGTATATCAACATAATTGTGAATAATAATTTATTTTTAGTCGTGTATGTTATTTGTAAAAAAGAAATATTTTTGTGATTGTGTATTGGAAACATGATGAAACTATTTATTTACATTTTCAAAACCAAACTAAAAAATATTTAGACATGCATTTTGTACTAATCAGTTCTAAAGTTCATTCGGTAAAGTCAAAGGCGGATCCAGAATTTTTTGAAAGGGATGGGGGTGAGAATTACTAGTATATCAATGCTAGGTGCGAGCGCCAAAGGCGCGAGCTTCCAGAGACTTGTAAACGCGATCCGGAACAACACGTATACAGAAATGCGTTGTTAAATTAACATATGCAATAGCTCTCTCTCTCTCTCTCTCTCTCTCTCTCTCTCTCTCTCTCTCTCAATTTTTTCAAAGAAGGGTTGCAACCCCCGCAACCCCGCACCCCTCTTAAATCCGCCACTGAAAGTGATTTTAATATTAAAATTAAAATAAGAAATAATTCAGCATTGTTAAATCATTTAGCTTATAGCTTTCTGATAACATGGTTGATGACTTTTAAGACCAGTTAGTAGCACAATGAGATTACAAGTAGGTGGTCAGGGGTTCGAATCACAGCAAAACATTTTTAGCTCACCTGAGCAAAAGGCTCAGATGAGCTATTGCAATCTATCACCGTCCGTCGTCCGTCGTCCGTCGTGTGTAAACTTTACATTTTAATCTTCTCCTCCAAAACTACTGGGCCATATTTGATGAAACTTGGTGATTATCATGCCTGGGTAACAGCCTTTCAATATTGTGTTCGGGGTTTGGCCACGCCCAACAAGATGGCCGCTGTTACTAAAAATAGCAAAAAGACAAAAAAATCTTCTTCTCTGAAACCAAAAGGTGCAGGCAAATTTTGGTTGGATATTTGGATTCAGCATACCTAGGAACATTAAAATTGTGTTTTTCATGAAAATTAGACGAAAAATAGGTTACGCGTTTTTGTGTAAAATTACGTAATTTTTAAAATGAGACATTTATTGTTATAACTTCATAACGGCTGAAGATAATTGTATGGAGTTTTCACTATTGATCTTGTCTTGCATTTTTCTTCCAATTGATGTCAAGGTCGAAGGTCAAGGTCATGTCCCAGTTTTTGACCTTTGATAAAAAATGCTATTTTTTTAACATTTCTTGTGATAATGGCGTTGGATTTTCAGTTATTTGTAGGTATTGACATGACGTTCATTTTGATACATAGATCAGGGTCATGGGTTCAAAGGTCAAGGTCACAGATGTCCAAGAATACCAAAATAGTTAATTATCTGCAAAACTATGAATTTTTTGTATAGGCATGTATATCAGAATATTGTAGGTAATGGCACAATGGTCATTTTGATATATGAATAAAGGTCATGGGTTCAAAGGTCAAGGTCACAGATGTAAACATGTAATGAAATGGTTAATTATCTCAAAAACTATAAACTTTTTGTATAGGCATGTATATTAGAATATTGTAGGTATTGGCCTAACAATAATTTTGATATATGAATTAAGGTCATAGGTTCAAAGGTCAAGGTCATAGATGCAAACGAATACTTAAATGGTTAATTATCTTAAAAACTATAAACTCTTTGTATAGGCATGTATATTGGAATATTGTAGGTATTGGCCTAATGCACATTTTAATATACAGACGTTTTAGCTGTTTATAAATAATATATTGTAGCTAGACTTTAAATATGTTATATATAGCATACTTATATAATAATTATTATAATTAATTTGCAAAAATACTTGCATATTATTGGCCCTTACTGCTGAAAATTTTGATATTCTCTTTTATTAATGTCATTGACCATTGAACCTCTGCATAAGATATGTACTCTTCCTCGGGTGAGCGTTAAGGCCCATGGGCCTCTTGTTATTAATTGGTTTTGTAATTTATTTATTTTTTAATTTATTTTTTGTTTATTGAAATGGTTTATATTGTCTGACTATATTGACTTGGGTTACTAAGGTAACTGTTTTAGGGGGAACAAAAAATTATAAAATTTAAGGCTGTCGAATTTTTGTACTAATGTATTTTAGTTTGGAACTAAACTGATCAGTGATTTTGTTTGCCTAAAATTACTACAGAATAAAGGTAGTTTCCCCTAGTGTAAATTACTAAAATCTCCCAATTTTACCCCTAAATTTACAAAAACAACAGTGATGATACTAGTAAATTAAATATAGTTGTCCATACCCACAACATTTTGGATATCGTCAAAAATATATTAGATTTGCAACGAGGATCCCACAGTAAGCTGTTGCAAGCATTTCATTATGCAGTTTGCTATATTTCAGAACTTCAATTTTTCCAAATTTAACAGGCAGACGGTAGTTTTTTTAATGTAACCAAAACTCTACTCATTTATAACGTTTGATATGATTTACTCTACTTAAACTGGGTTTAATTAGGAAGGGTGTTAACCTGCATGGAATAAGGTACCCAGGTCAATATAATCATTAATCAAAATTCAACAGCTCCTGTATGTTGTTTTTATTTTCTGTTTTTTTAGTTTGTTCATGTCATATGGATCAAAGAAATTATTTAAATTTAAACATAATTTAAAGAACACTTATGTAACAGTTGAAGACATTGTAAAACATTAGTTGATTCAGAAATTACATGAATAAAGAACCAGTACCATATTTCTTGTTTCATTTCATCGTACCAGTATGGAAGGTCATGGGTTTCAACCCAGGCTGGGGTCTGACCAAGACTTGAAAATAGGTATTACTGTTATTTCTCCAAGCACTTGACATTTAGACATGAAAGTCACAGGGTCCCATTAGAATAGACCTTCAACCCGGTGACCCATGTGACGGCAGGCGTGGCACGTAAAAGAGCCCTTCCTGCACCTTGCCCTGGATGCACTCCAAAGGTAAGAATTTCTGCCACTTCACCAATTGCTAGTGACGTCTCGATATAAGTGAAATATTCTTGACAGACCCATTCAAACAATCAATGAATCAATGATGTGTCTTTTTTCCTCGATGGCTTGCAGCATTATGCACTGTAACGACGGGTTTAATTGGAAATGTTCGTCGTCGGTCAAAACGAAATCTTCAGCAAGTCGAATGGATTTTATAGCAAGTGATTAGACATCCCTAGCCTTGCAATTGACGGATCGCCGGCCACGCCCACAATGTTCCGACAAAGGCTCAGAATGCTTGGATTACACACAAAAAGAATGAAAACTATTTAATGACTTCACTGAAACTAGAACGTCATTAGATGCCGCGACGCTGCTTTGTACCGTGATGACGGCCTGTGTTGGAACATAAAAGGCATGGCCGGCAATACGTCAAATAGTGTTATCAGAGAAGATTGAATGTATAATATATCTTGTAGGGTTTTGTAACATCTTTCTACAAACTGCTGACAAAATAGAAAGATATATACAGACCCCAAGCTAAGACTGTCCTTAACTAAAATCGAACAAAATTGAAATATTAATTATGTTGTAATTTTTCAAGATATTTAAGTGTTTTGGGTGACATTTGAAGTTGATAACATGTAACAAGTTAAGTTCAGGGCAATCTTAGTTAAGAAATGATTGTGAAACCGCATCAAAATTGGGACCAGACCCGGGTTTCACAATCGTTTCTAAACTAAAATTGTCTTAAACTTAAATTGAGCTAATTTTGGGAAACTCTATGGAACTTCAAATATACTTTTTCTACAAAACTAGGATACATGTTATCAACGTCTCTATACGGACAGAAAATGAAGAACTGTTTGTAAACAATGGAGCAGATGAAAATGTTTGCAGAAACGGACGCAGAAATTAAAAATTTAGTGGCTGCAAAAGATAGCAATAGCACCAAAAATGTACAATTGTGTTTATATGCGTATTTGAAGCGATCGACTTTTGACCTCTAATGCTTTTTGTCACAGTTCCAATTTTAAACAGATGTTTGAATAAAAGGTAAAAGAGAACACCTATTTGTTCAGTATAATAAAGTAAAATGTGTCCTTGGTTAAGGGAAATATGGAGGATTGTCTCCCCTTGGTAACTTTATCTCGGAGGGGGGGGGGACATTCCCAATGCCCAATGACAAGAAATTGGCAATATCCATTGACCATCATGTACTTGACGATACCCAATGACCATCAAGTGATTGTAATAGCCAATAACCATCGTACTCTTGACAATAGCCATGATGTAATTGATAATAGCCATCATGTAATTGATAATAGCCAATAGCCATCATGTTTTTGACAATAACCATCATGTAATTGATGATAGCCAATAGCCAGCATATACTTGACAATAGCCACCATGTAACTGATAATAGCCAATAGCCATAATGTTTTTTGACAATAACCATCATGTAATTGATGATAGCGAATAGCCAGCATATACTTGACAATAGCCACCATGTAACTGATAATAGCCAATAGCCATCATGTACTTGACAATAGCCATCATGTTATTGATAATAGCCAATAGCCATCATGTACTTGACAGTAGCCATCATGCAATTCATAATAGCCAATAGCCACCATATACTTGACAATAGCCACTATGTAATTGATAATAGCCAATAGCCATCATGTTCTTGACAATAGCCATCATGTTATTGATAAAAGCCAATTGCCATCATGTTCTTGACCATAGCCACCATGTAATTGATAATAGCCAATAGCCATCATGTACTTGACAATAGCCACCATGTAATTGATAATAGCCAATAGCCATCATGTTCTTGACAATAGCCAACATGCAATTGATAATAGCCAATTGTCATCCTGTTTTTGACAATAGCCATCATGTAATTAATAATAGCCAATTGCCATCATGTTCTTGACAATACCCACCATGTAATTGATAATAGCCAATAGCCATCATGTTCTTGACAATAGCCATCATGTTATTGATAAAAGCCAATTGTCATCATGTTCTTGACTATAGCCACCATGTAATTGATAATAGCCAATAGCCATCATGTTTTTGACAATAGCCATCATGTTCTTGATGATAGCCAATAGCCATCATGTAATTGATAAACCCAAATAGCCATCATGTACTTGACAATAGCCATCATGTAATTGATAATAGCCAATTGCCATCATGTTCATGACAATAGCCACCATGTAATTGATTATAGCCAATTGCCATCATGTTCTTGACAATAGCCACCATGTAATTGATAATAGCCAATAGCCATCATGTTCTTGACAATAGCCATCATGTTCTTGATGATAGCCAATAGCCATCATGTAATTGATAAACCCAAATAGCCATCATGTTCTTGACAATAGCCACCATGTAATTGATAATAGCCAATTGCCACCATGTTCTTGATGATAGCCAATAGCCATCATGTTATTGATAATACCAAAATAGCTATCATGTACTTGACAATAGTCATCATGTAATTGATAATAGCCAATAGCCACCATGTTCTTGACAATAGCCATCATGTTCTTGACAATAGCCATCATGCAATTAATAATAGCCAATTGTCACCCTGTTCTTGACAATAGCCATCATGTAATTAATAATAGCCAATTGCCATCATGTTCTTGACAATAGCCACAATGTAATTGATAATAGCCAATAGCCATCATGTTATTGATGATAGCCAATAGCCATCATGTAAATGATAATACCTAAATAGCCATCATGTACTTGACAATAGCCATCATGTAATTGATAATACGCAATAGCCACCCATGTACTTGACAATAGCCATCATGTTCTTGACAATAGCCATCATGTAATTGATAATATGCAATAGCCACACATATACTTGACAATAGCTATCATGTTCTTGACAATACCCAGTGACCATCAAATAATTGTAATAGCCAATAGCCATCATGTACTTGACAACACCCATCATGTAATTGGCAATATCAATTGAATAGCCATCAAGTACTCGACAATACCCAATGACCACCAAGTGATTGTTATAGCCAATAACCATTATAATGAACCATATAAGTTCTCAGTTATCTCAAAATGTTCTATTCACAGTACTTATTAACGTATTAATTATGTAAAATGCAAATATATCAGACCCCAGTTACGCAATCATTTCCTTACTTTAAATCGACTGAATAATATTTGTTAATTTTCAAGATATAATGAATGGACCTGCTTTCTACCGTCGCTTATGCACCTCTTCCTTTCATGCTTACTGTGGAGGGGGCGTGGTTTCGATATTCGGAACCCATCAAGTTTTATCATATTATGCCATATTACATCAACCTCAGCAAATATTAATAACAAAAATGGGGTTACATCAAACCAATATATTGATAGTGTTGTTTATTGTGTGTCTTATAATTACTACAACGTCCGGTCATGGGGATTTATCGTACTCAAATTTATTCAGAAATCTTGGGAGCCGAATTGACAGCGAATTGAAAAAGAAATCTGACATTTTAAAATCAAGAAATCTATTTGAAGAGCTTTCAAGTTTTGACAGAAGACCGTTATTAGGACGTGCATATAGTTATTTACATGAGGAGGGTGTTGAACTTTCGTCAGTAGCGGTCAGTTTTAATGTGTCTGAGCTTTGTTTGAACCACACAACGATCCTGATATCTGCCCTATTTTATGGGGATACGTGGGCATTGCACAGTGAGTTGATAAATGATCTAGATTTTGACCTCGCCGATATGTACCTAAATATTTACTTAGCTAGAAAACCAATCAATAATACATAATATATTTTTGATTATACGATGCTTGTCATCATATCGTTATATCGCATAAACCCTCTGAGAGAGAGAGATAGAGAGAGATAATAAATGACTTGTCTAAGTTGAGTGTTCATTATCACTGTTCTAGTATTAATATGCATATATATCATTGTCTACATTTCAACTGATCAAATTATTCTTATGTAAACTATCATATACTTTTGCTAAAAATAAATAAATAAATAAATAAATAAATAAATAAATAAATAAATAAATAAATAAAATAAAAAATAAAAAAAATAAATATAAAAAATAAATGTTAAAAACCGGACTTAAAATAAAATAAAAAAATAAATATAAAATTAAATATAAAAAGACGGACTTGGTCCATAAAATGCTATGGACTTATAAAATCGATTCATGTATATACCAACGTTACCATGGTTACTCAGCTTTCAGTTTTGGACCGTTTTATTGTTGCCAACGTTTTATCATGTAAATTACACAAAATGTTATCCCACATTGTTCTATTCACTAGTTCTAAAAACTAGTGTCGTGTGCTGATTTTGAAAGCATTATTTGAATAAAAAATCAAAATCAGCACATGACACTAGTATTACGGTATATGTTACGTTGGCTAGCTGGTGGTAAACCAAGATATTTTGAAAAGGGGAGGGTTCTATTTTTTGCTGACCAGTGTGAAGGATGAGCTAGGGGCTCTGGGGGCATTATCTGTAGCATTAAATCCTACAATTTTCTCCACGTGATATAGTTATTTGACTGTCGTCTGGTGCTACTGTTGTAAGTTACCAAGTTTTCCACCTTGTGCCTAGTATCATGTCGGGTCTCCACATAATATCGTTATTTGACTGTCGTCTGGTGCTACTGTTGTCAGTTACCAAGTTTTCCTCCTTGTGTCTAGTATTATGTCGGGTCTACACATAATATCGTTATTTGACTGTCGTCTGGTGCTACTGTTGTCAGTTACCAAGTTTTCCTCCTTGTGTCTAGTATTATGTCGGGTCTCCACATAATATCGTTATTTGACTGTCGTCTGGTGCTACTGTTGTCAGTTACCAAGTTTTCCTCCTTGTGTCTAGTATTATGTCGGGTCTCCACGTGATATAGTTATTTGACTGTCCTCTGGTGCTACTGTTGTCAGTTACCAAGTTTTCCTCCTTGTGTCTAGTATTATGTCGGGTCTCCACATAATATCGTTATTTGACTGTCGTCTGGTGCTACTGTTGTCAGTTACCAAGTTTTCCTCCTTGTGGCTAGTATCATGTCGGGTCTCCACATAATATCGTTATTTGACTGTCGTCTGGTGCTACTGTTGTCAGTTACCAAGTTTTCCTCCTTGTGTCTAGTATTATGTCGGGTCTCCACATAATATCGTTATTTGACTGTCGTCTGGTGCTACTGTTGTCAGTTACCAAGTTTTCCTCCTTGTGTCTAGTATCATGCCGGGTCTTCACATAATATCGTTATTTGACTGTCGTCTGGTGCTACTGTTGTCAGTTACCAAGTTTTCCTCCTTGTGACTAGTATCATGTCGGGTCTCCACATAATATCGTTATTTGACTGTCGTCTGGTGCTACTGTTGTCAGTTACCAAGTTTTCCACCTTGTGCCTAGTATCATGTCGGGTCTCCACATAATATCGTTATTTGACTGTCGTCTGGTGCTACTGTTGTCAGTTACCAAGTTTTTCTCCTTGTGCCTAGTATCATGCCGGGTCTCCACATAATATCGTTATTTGACTGTCGTCTGGTGCTACTGTTGTCAGTTATCAAGTTTTCCTCCTTGTGTCTAGTATTATGTCGGGTCTCCACATAATATCGTTATTTGACTGTCGACTGGTGCTACTGTTGTCAGTTACCAAGTTTTCCTCCTTGTGGCTAGTATCATGTCGGGTCTCCACATAATATCGTTATTTGACTGTCGACTGGTGCTACTGTTGTCAGTTACCAAGTTTTCCTCCTTGTGTCTAGTATTATGTCGGGTCTCCACATAATATCGTTATTTGACTGTCGTCTGGTGCTACTGTTGTCAGTTACCAAGTTTTCCTCCTTGTGGCTTATGTCATGTCGGGTCTCCACATAATATCGTTATTTGACTGTCGTCTGGTGCTACTGTTGTCAGTTACCAAGTTTTCCTCCTTGTGTCTAGTATCATGCCGGGTCTCCACATAATATCGTTATTTGACTGTCGTCTGGTGCTACTGTTGTCAGTTATCAAGTTTTCCTCCTTCTGTCTAGAATTATGCCGGGTCTTCACGTAATTTTATCGTTATTTGACTGTCGTCTGGTGCTACTGTTGTCAGTTACCAAGTTTTCCTCCTTGTGTCTAGTATCATGCCGGGTCTTCACGTAATTTTATCGTTATTTGACTGTCGTTTGGTGCTACTGTTGTCAGTTATCAAGTTTTCCTCCTTGTGCCTAGTATCATGCCGGGTCTTCACGTAATTTTATCGTTATTTGACTGTCGTCTGGTGCTACTGTTGTCAGTTACCAAGTTTTTCTCCTTGTGCCTAGTATCATGCCGGGTCTTCACGTAATTTTATCGTTATTTGACTGTCGTCTGGTGCTACTGTTGTCAGTTATCAAATTTTCCTCCTTGTGCCTAGTATCATGCCGGGTCTTCACGTAATTTTATCGTTATTTGACTGTCGACTGGTGCTACTGTTGTCAGTTACCAAGTTTTCCTCCTTGTGCCTAGTATTATGTCGGGTCTTCACATAATATCGTTATTTGACTGTCGACTGGTGTTACTGTTGTCAGTTACCAAGTTTTCCTCCTTGTGCCTAGTATCATGCCGGGTCTTCACATAATATCGTTATTTGACTGTCGTCTGGTGCTACTGTTGTCAGTTACCAAGTTTTCCACCTTGTGCCTAGTATCATGTCGGGTCTCCACATAATATCGTTATTTGACTGTCGTCTGGTGCTACTGTTGTCAGTTACCAAGTTTTCCTCCTTGTGGCTTATGTCATGTCGGGTCTCCACATACTATCGTTATTTGACTGTTGTCTGGTGCTACTGTTGTCAGTTACCAAGTTTTCCTCCTTGTGTCTAGTATCATGCCGGGTCTCCACATAATATCGTTATTTGACTGTCGTCTGGTGCTACTGTTGTCAGTTACCAAGTTTTCCTCCTTGTGCCTAGTATCATGCCGGGTCTTCACGTAATTTTATCGTTATTTGACTGTCGTCTGGTGCTACTATTGTCAGTTATCAAATTTTCCTCCTTGTGCCTAGTATCATGCCGGGTCTTCACGTAATTTTATCGTTATTTGACTGTCGACTGGTGCTACTGTTGTCAGTTACCAAGTTTTCCTCCTTGTGCCTAGTATTATGTCGGGTCTTCACATAATATCGTTATTTGACTGTCGACTGGTGCTACTGTTGTCAGTTACCAAGTTTTCCTCCTTGTGCCTAGTATCATGCCGGGTCTTCACATAATATCGTTATTTGACTGTCGTCTGGTGCTACTGTTGTCAGTTACCAAGTTTTTCTTCTTGTGCCTAGTATCATGTCGGGTCTCCACATAATATCGTTATTTGACTGTCGTCTGGTGCTACTGTTGTCAGTTATCAAGTTTTCCTCCTTGTGCCTAGTATTATGCCGGGTCTTCACATAATATCCTTATTTGACTGTCGACTGGTGCTACTGTTGTCAGTTACCAAGTTTTCCTCCTTGTGTCTAGTATCATGCCGGGTCTTCACATAATATCCTTATTTGACTGTCGTCTGGTGCTACTGTTGTCAGTTATCAAGTTTTCCTCCTTGTGTCTAGTATTATGCCGGGTCTTCACATAATATCGTTATTTGACTGTCGTCTGGTGCTACTGTTGTCAGTTACCAAGTTTTCCTTCTTGTGCCTAGTATCATGTCGGGTCTCCACATAATATCGTTATTTGACTGTCGTCTGGTGCTACTGTTGTCAGTTACCAAGTTTTCCTTCTTGTGCCTAGTATCATGTCGGGTCTCCACATAATATCGTTATTTGACTGTCGTCTGGTGCTACTGTTGTCGGTTATCAAGTTTTCCTCCTTGTGCCTAGTATTATGCCGGGTCTTCACATAATATCCTTATTTGACTGTCGACTGGTGCTACTGTTGTCAGTTACCAAGTTTTCCTCCTTGTGTCTAGTATTATGTCGGGTCTCCACATAATATCGTTATTTGACTGTCGTCTGGTGCTACTGTTGTCAGTTACCAAGTTTTCCTCCTTGTGTCTAGTATCATGCCGGGTCTTCACATAATATCGTTATTTGACTGTCGACTGGTGCTACTGTTGTCAGTTACCAAGTTTTCCTCCTTGTGGCTTATGTCATGTCGGGTCTCCACATAATATCGTTATTTGACTGTCCTCTGGTGCTACTGTTGTCAGTTACCAAGTTTTCCTCCTTGTGTCTAGTATCATGCCGGGTCTTCACATAATATCGTTATTTGACTGTCGTCTGGTGCTACTGTTGTCAGTTACCAAGTTTTCCTCCTTGTGTCTAGTATCATGCCGGGTCTTCACATAATATCGTTATTTGACTGTCGACTGGTGCTACTGTTGTCAGTTACCAAGTTTTCCTCCTTGTGGCTTATGTCATGTCGGGTCTCCACATAATATCGTTATTTGACTGTCGTCTGGTGCTACTGTTGTCAGTTACCAAGTTTTCCTCCTTGTGTCTAGTATCATGCCGGGTCTTCACATAATATCGTTATTTGACTGTCGTCTGGTGCTACTGTTGTCAGTTACCAAGTTTTCCTTCTTGTGCCTAGTATCATGTCGGGTCTCCACATAATATCGTTATTTGACTGTCGTCTGGTGCTACTGTTGTCAGTTACCAAGTTTTCCTTCTTGTGTCTAGTATTATGTCGGGTCTCCACATAATATCGTTATTTGACTGTCGTCTGGTGCTACTGTTGTCAGTTACCAAGTTTTCCTCCTTGTGTCTAGTATCATGCCGGGTCTTCACATAATATCGTTATTTGACTGTCGACTGGTGCTACTGTTGTCAGTTATCAAGTTTTCCTCCTTGTGTCTAGTATTATGCCGGGTCTTCACATAATATCCTTATTTGACTGTCGACTGGTGCTACTGTTGTCAGTTACCAAGTTTTCCTCCTTGTGTCTAGTATCATGCCGGGTCTTCACATAATATCCTGATTTGACTGTCGTCTGGTGCTACTGTTGTCAGTTATCAAGTTTTCCTCCTTGTGTCTAGTATTATGCCGGGTCTTCACATAATATCGTATTTGACTGTCGTCTGGTGCTACTGTTGTCAGTTACCAAGTTTTCCTCCTTGTGACTAGTATCATGCCGGGTCTTCACATAATATCGTTATTTGACTGTCGTCTGGTGCTACTGTTGTCAGTTACCAAGTTTTCCTCCTTGTGACTAGTATCATGTCGGGTCTCCACATCATATCGTTATTTGACTGTCGTCTGGTGCTACTGTTGTCAGTTACCAAGTTTTCCTCCTTGTGTCTAGTATTATGCCGGGTCTCCACATAATATCGTTATTTGACTGTCGTCTGGTGCTACTGTTGTCAGTTACCAAGTTTTCCTCCTTGTGCCTAGTATTATGTCGGGTCTCCACATAATATCGTTATTTGACTGTCGTCTGGTGCTACTGTTGTCAGTTACCAAGTTTTCCTCCTTGTGTCTAGTATCATGCCGGGTCTTCACATAATATCGTTATTTGACTGTCGACTGGTGCTACTGTTGTCAGTTACCAAGTTTTCCTCCTTGTGGCTTATGTCATGTCGGGTCTCCACATAATATCGTTATTTGACTGTCCTCTGGTGCTACTGTTGTCAGTTACCAAGTTTTCCTCCTTGTGTCTAGTATCATGCCGGGTCTTCACATAATATCGTTATTTGACTGTCGTCTGGTGCTACTGTTGTCAGTTACCAAGTTTTCCTCCTTGTGTCTAGTATTATGTCGGGTCTCCACATAATATCGTTATTTGACTGTCGTCTGGTGCTACTGTTGTCAGTTACCAAGTTTTCCTCCTTGTGTCTAGTATTATGCCGGGTCTCCACATAATATCGTTATTTGACTGTCGTCTGGTGCTACTGTTGTCAGTTACCAAGTTTTCCTCCTTGTGCCTAGTATCATGCCGGGTCTCCACGTAATTTTATCGTTATTTGACTGTCGTCTGGTGCTACTGTTGTCAGTTACCAAGTTTTCCTCCTTGTGTCCTGTATTATGTCGGGTCTCCACATAATATCGTTATTTGACTGTCGTCTGGTGCTACTGTTGTCAGTTACCAAGTTTTCCTCCTTGTGTCTAGTATTATGTCGGGTCTCCACATAATATCGTTATTTGACTGTCGTCTGGTGCTACTGTTGTCAGTTACCAAGTTTTCCTCCTTGTGTCTAGTATTATGCCGGGTCTTCACATAATATCGTTATTTGACTGTCGACTGGTGCTACTGTTGTCAGTTACCAAGTTTTCCTCCTTGTGGCTTATGTCATGTCGGGTCTCCACATAATATCGTTATTTGACTGTCCTCTGGTGCTACTGTTGTCAGTTACCAAGTTTTCCTCCTTGTGTCTAGTATCATGCCGGGTCTTCACATAATATCGTTATTTGACTGTCGTCTGGTGCTACTGTTGTCAGTTACCAAGTTTTCCTCCTTGTGTCTAGTATCATGCCGGGTCTTCACATAATATCGTTATTTGACTGTCGTCTGGTGCTACTGTTGTCAGTTACCAAGTTTTCCTCCTTGTGGCTTATGTCATGTCGGGTCTCCACATAATATCGTTATTTGACTGTCGACTGGTGCTACTGTTGTCAGTTACCAAGTTTTCCTCCTTGTGTCTAGTATCATGTCGGGTCTCCACATAATATCGTTATTTGACTGTCGTCTGGTGCTACTGTTGTCAGTTACCAAGTTTTCCTCCTTGTGTCTAGTATTATGCCGGGTCTCCACATAATATCGTTATTTGACTGTCGTCTGGTGCTACTGTTGTCAGTTACCAAGTTTTCCTCCTTGTGCCTAGTATCATGCCGGGTCTCCACGTAATTTTATCGTTATTTGACTGTCGTCTGGTGCTACTGTTGTCAGTTACCAAGTTTTCCTCCTTGTGTCTAGTATTATGTCGGGTCTTCACATAATATCGTTATTTGACTGTCGTCTGGTGCTACTGTTGTCAGTTACCAAGTTTTCCTCCTTGTGTCTAGTATTATGTCGGGTCTCCACATAATATCGTTATTTGACTGTCGACTGGTGCTACTGTTGTCAGTTACCAAGTTTTCCTCCTTGTGTCTAGTATCATGCCGGTCTTCACATAATATCGTTATTTGACTGTCGTCTGGTGCTACTGTTGTCAGTTACCAAGTTTTCCTCCTTGTGTCTAGTATCATGCCGGGTCTTCACATAATATCGTTATTTGACTGTCGACTGGTGCTACTGTTGTCAGTTACCAAGTTTTCCTCCTTGTGGCTTATGTCATGTCGGGTCTCCACATAATATCGTTATTTGACTGTCCTCTGGTGCTACTGTTGTCAGTTACCAAGTTTTCCTCCATGTGTCTAGTATCATGCCGGGTCTTCACATAATATCGTTATTTGACTGTCGTCTGGTGCTACTGTTGTCAGTTACCAAGTTTTCCTCCTTGTGTCTAGTATCATGCCGGGTCTTCACATAATATCCTTATTTGACTGTCGTCTGGTGCTACTGTTGTCAGTTACCAAGTTTTCCTCCTTGTGTCTAGTATCATGCCGGGTCTTCATATAATATCGTTATTTGACTGTCGTCTGGTGCTACTGTTGTCAGTTACCAAGTTTTCCTCCTTGTGTCTAGTATCATGCCGGGTCTTCACATAATATCGTTATTTGACTGTCGTCTGGTGCTACTGTTGTCAGTTACCAAGTTTTCCTTCTTGTGCCTAGTATCATGTCGGGTCTCCACATAATATCGTTATTTGACTGTCGTCTGGTGCTACTGTTGTCAGTTACCAAGTTTTCCTTCTTGTGTCTAGTATTATGTCGGGTCTCCACATAATATCGTTATTTGACTGTCGTCTGGTGCTACTGTTGTCAGTTACCAAGTTTTCCTCCTTGTGTCTAGTATCATGCCGGGTCTTCACATAATATCGTTATTTGACTGTCGACTGGTGCTACTGTTGTCAGTTATCAAGTTTTCCTCCTTGTGTCTAGTATTATGCCGGGTCTTCACATAATATCCTTATTTGACTGTCGACTGGTGCTACTGTTGTCAGTTACCAAGTTTTCCTCCTTGTGTCTAGTATCATGCCGGGTCTTCACATAATATCCTGATTTGACTGTCGTCTGGTGCTACTGTTGTCAGTTATCAAGTTTTCCTCCTTGTGTCTAGTATTATGCCGGGTCTTCACATAATATCGTTATTTGACTGTCGTCTGGTGCTACTGTTGTCAGTTACCAAGTTTTCCTCCTTGTGACTAGTATCATGCCGGGTCTTCACATAATATCGTTATTTGACTGTCGTCTGGTGCTACTGTTGTCAGTTACCAAGTTTTCCTCCTTGTGTCTAGTATTATGTCGGGTCTCCACATAATATCGTTATTTGACTGTCGTCTGGTGCTACTGTTGTCAGTTACCAAGTTTTCCTCCTTGTGTCTAGTATCATGCCGGGTCTTCACGTAATATCGTTATTTGACTGTCGACTGGTGCTACTGTTGTCAGTTACCAAGTTTTCCTCCTTGTGTCTAGTATTATGTCGGGTCTCCACATAATATCGTTATTTGACTGTCGTCTGGTGCTACTGTTGTCAGTTACCAAGTTTTCCTCCTTGTGTCTAGTATCATGCCGGGTCTTCACATAATATCGTTATTTGACTGTCGACTGGTGCTACTGTTGTCAGTTACCAAGTTTTCCTCCTTGTGGCTTATGTCATGTCGGGTCTCCACATAATATCGTTATTTGACTGTCGTCTGGTGCTACTGTTGTCAGTTACCAAGTTTTCCTTCTTGTGCCTAGTATCATGTCGGGTCTCCACATAATATCGTTATTTGACTGTCGTCTGGTGCTTCTGTTGTCAGTTACCAAGTTTTCCTCCTTGTGTCTAGTATTATGCCGGGTCTCCACATAATATCGTTATTTGACTGTCGTCTGGTGCTACTGTTGTCAGTTACCAAGTATTCCTCCTTGTGCTACTGTTGTCAGTTACCAAGTTTTCCTCCTTTAGCCTAATGTAACGCCGGATCTCCACATAAAACCGTTATTTGACTGTCGACTGCTGCAGCATTTGTCTTTTACCAAGTTTTCCTCTAATGCATAATATCGTTATTTAACTGTTGATTGCTGCAGCACTTGTATGTTACCAAGTTTTCTTCCTTTTGCCCAATGTCACGCCGGGCCTCTACATAATATCGTTATTTGACTGTCGACTGCTACAGCACTTGTATGTCGCCAAGTTTTTTTCCTTTTGCCTAATGTCACGCCGGGCCTCCACATAAAACCGTTATTTGACTGTCGACTGCTGCAGCATTTGTCTTTTACCAAGTTTTCCTCTCATGCCGGGCCTCCATATAATATCTTTATTTGACTGACGGCTGTTCTTTCTCTTGTTACTAAGTTTTCCGCCTTGTGCACAGTGTCACGAAGGGCCTCCACGTAATATAGTTATTTGTCTATTTGACTGTCGTCTGATGTTGCTTTTGTCTGTTACCATGTTTTCCTCTCATGCCGGGCCTCCACGTAATATCTTTATTTGAATGTCGAATGATGTTGCTCTTGTTACCAAGTTTTCCTCCTTGTGCACAGTTTAACACCGGATCTCCACGTAATGTCGTTATTTGAATGTTGGCTGATGTTGCTTTTGTCTGTTACCAAGTTTTCGTCTGTCTGAAGTGTAACTCCGGACCTTCACATAATGTCGTTATTTGACTGTCGATTCTTCGCTGTGCCCAGTGTCACGCATGGTTTCCACGATATTTGTCTGTCGACTGCTGCAGCACTTGTATGTTACCAAGTTTTCTTCCTTTTGTCTAATGTTACGCCGATTCACACATAAAGTCGTTTTTTGACTATTGGCTGCTGCAGCACTTGTGTGTTGCTAAATGTTCCATATGAACTCGGATTTGAAATATTCCATAATTAAATCACTTTCTAAGCACTAGCAACAGAACCCATAATCCCAGTAAAAACGACCTTCCGATTGAGACTTGGACAGTTGTTTTATCATTGCAGTAATTGTTATGGGAGTATGATTGTGTTCTCAACATAATAAGATACATTTTACCGGGTCTGGTTTCCGCATATTTAAAAGAAAACCGTACACATGTACGTTTTGGATGTATCCGATTGAACTGAAACATGGTCCGTTGATTTAATTTGGTGGTGATTGGTATCGGGTGTCTCGACCGCCTGAATGTATGTCTAATTAGATGGCCGTTGTTACTTGTTATTTTCTTTTCCCCCAAGTTTATGGTTTCCTCACACTGAGAAGAGAACCGTTTTTAATGTTGATGTATTCATGCAATGCGAGTGAGCATTTTTCTTGTAACAAATCTTGTTTAGATGATTACCACACTGATGATAAAAATCCAAATTTCGGTCAGGCACTGGAACGCGTGGTGTGTGCTTAGATCAAATCGACCAATCAAAAAAACTAATTTCATTGTTTTCATTAATGTTCGCCATTGCGTGATGTTTGTGTTCTCTGAACACCTTGTCCATTATATTATATTTTCAATTAAATATACAAGTACTGAATAAATAAATAAATAAATAAATAAATAAATAAATAAATAAATACATGTAAATCAATAAATAAATAAATAAATAAATAAATAAATAAATTACTTAATTAATAAATGTCTTTGGTGATGTGAGTGTTCAGTGAAATTGTTTTGAATGCCATCTGTCAGCAGTGCTGTTGACTTTGGTGTAAATTGATAGACGCCGACAACACTTAGATATGTGTGCAGGTGAGCTACCCAGCTCTGATCATCTACACTAAACTTTTTAAACTTTTTTTAAACTTAACATATGTTAGAATGTTACAGGTAATTTTGATATACATGTATATGAAGTTCGTAAGTTCAATGGTCAAGGTCACATTTATAAAAGAATACTTAAATGGTTAATTGTCTAGAAAACTATCATTTTTTATAGTCGTGTATACAAGAATCCTGTAGATATTAACAGAAGGGTAATTTTGATATACTATAGGTGAACTATCGTCCCAAAGCCTGGTCAAGGTCACAGATGCAAACAAGTATTGAAATAGTTAATTATCTGGAAAACTACAAGTTTTGTCTAGGCATTTATATTAGAATATTGTAGGTATTGATATAATAGTCATTTTGATATATACATTAAGGTCATGAGTTCAAATGTCAAGGTCGTAGATGTATAAGAATATTGAAATAAATTTAGCTTAATTTTTTACCTTTGTAATTTTTAACTAGCTGTTTATAAATATACTTTAGCTTGATCTTTGTTATTTTAATTCTTAGGGGAACTAAGAATCATTTTGCAAATATCCTTGTATTTGGGCCCCAACTGCAGAAACTTTAAATGTTCTAATTGAGTATTGAACACCTGTATGCAATATGGAACATATCCACAGGTGAGCTTTAAAAGCACTGAGCCCTTTGTTTGTTATTTCAGTGTTAGATGCTATGGGTAAAATTCCATCAGATGTATTAGAGGGCAACCTAAATTGGTATGGGTCATTTGATGAGTGTGTCAAGGTACAAGCTATCGTGAATAACAACAGGTCCGGGACCGTAGTCCAGGAATCTCCGTTTGTAGGGAAGTACTGCCTGGCTAATATACCTATTGCATCTGCAGATCCAAGTAGTGTGGTAAGATATAAAGAAGATGAACAGCTTCATCTTATCTTGTATTATTATGTTAATAAGCCATATGTGTGTGTCCAGGTGAGTTGAGTAATGGTGTTTAACGTCCAAGTCAAAAATATTTCATTTATATCTATACGTCGCCAGCTTTAGGCGAAAGTGCAGAAATTTTGCCTGTACGTTGCGCTGATGGAATTATACAGCAAGACTCTACCGTGACACGGGACCTCGTTTATTTTAAGTTTTAATCCGAAAGTGTCGTGAAATTCATTTCGGTCAATACTACATGTATTTCGTATCTTGTCGGATGGTTCTGGAAAGTACACATAGGAAATCGAAATCCCTGGAAAAAACTCTTAAGTTTGGGCAAAGTGAGCGTGTAATATGCCTTCGCATATTTATACCCCCGCTTCGAAGAAGAGGGGGATATTGGTTTGTCCGTACGTCGGAAACAAAAAAATTATTGTAACAATTTTTCAGCAATTACTAAACACAGTCACTTGAAATTTTGTATGCGAGTATAGTATGTTGTCCTATGCTGCAAATACCTACTATAAGTGAGCAATAGCCAACAGAATATTGACACGTGTACCTAACTTTTTAATATGTCTGTTTTCAGTTTGGAGCAATGTCTATAATAAATTTTGGAACCTGTTTACCTGATAGCTGTAGTAACAATGATGCCCAAGCACTAATGAACACTGGTAAGATATTTAAAATGACACATATAAAGCACCTAGTCAGTACCGTAACTAGGCCCTTAAATAAACCGAGGAAAGAATTGAAGATCAAATCATATATATAACTAGAAAAACTGTGAGCCACAAGCTCACAAAAATACCCCCCCCCCCGCTCCCAAAAATCCATCGGATCAAATTTTTGAATAGGAGGTGCCCATCTACATTATATCGAAAGTTTCATGAAAATCCATTGAAGGGTTTAGGAGGAGTTGCGGATAAGAGATAGGTACCCTAAGGTGTAACGGAAGGACGGATGGACACCCCTATCACTATATACTCTCCACTTTTTAGCGGGGTGTATAATAACATATAGTATCAACAGTCTCAAAGGTTTTTAAGGGTATTATTATAAAGTATGACAGTTAAGCTCAAAACTAGACCAGCTGTTGTAAAATAAGTGGGATGGTTTTGTGCCATGAAAACTAGTTTAACCACACCACTAAACCTCGTAATCCAGCTTGGAGTATAGTTTAAAAGCTTAAATTGTGTGTAGGCAGGTATCAGAAAAAATAGGTTGATCATTTCAGTTAGCTTTTTTTTAGAAATTTTTGCGTTTTGCAGAGAAGGGTTGCTCGCTGCTGCACGATCCAACGGACAAAGTCGCTTAAAGCTCAAACCATTGTGACGTTCGTTCTGGGTCTTACACTGAAACTTTAGCCGTTTTTGTAATTCCTGGTCATATGATCCTAGATCTGGCAATTCGTTTTGGAACTTTTGCTTTATGTCTGCAATTATATCAGCATTTAACGGAAACGCCTGCCTTGTTCATTTTAGGAACTTTGTAGCGTTTACTGGGTGGCTCGAAGCTATTGGACAAAATAAAGTGACGCTCGTCATCATTTAAGGGTTCCGCGAATTCCGATCTATATATGTAATACTGTGGGTCAAGTTTCTCTTTAACAGTTAAACCCAAAATATCACTTCTGTGCGAGAAAGTACTTGGTTAATTTTTTTTTACCGAGGCGGTTGCCTCGGTTGCCTCATAGGTAGTTACGGTACACTGGTAAGATATATACAATGACACATACAGAACACCTAGTACATTTTCTCTGTAGAACACTTGTAAGATATTTACTATGACACATAAAGAACACATTGTACATTTTCTCTGTAGAACACTGGTAAGATATTTACAATGACACATACAGAACACCTAGTAATGTTATCTTTAGAACACTGGTAAGATATTTACAATGACACATAGAGAGCACCAAGTACATGTTCTCTGTAGAACACTGGTAAGATATTTTCAGTGACACATATAGAGCATCTAGTACATGTTCTCTTTAAACCACTGGTAAGATATTTACAATGACACATAAAGAACACCTAGTAAATGTTCTCTGTAGACCACTGGTAAGATATTTCCATTGACACATAGCATAGAGAACACCTAGTAATGTCCTCTTTAGAACACTGGTAAGATATTTACAATGACACATAGAGAGCACCTAGTACATGTTCTCTGTAGAACACTGGTAAGATATCTACAATGACACATAGAGAACACCTAGTACATGTTCTCTGTAGAACACTGGTAAGATATTTACAATGACACATAGAGAGCACCTAGTACATGTTCTCTGTAGAACACTGGTAAGATATTTACAATTACACATAGAGAGCACCAAGTACATGTTCTCTGTAGAACACTTGTAAGATATTTACTATGCCACATAGAGAGCACCAAGTACATGTTCTCTGTAGAACACTTGTAAGATATTTACTATGACACATAGAGAGCACCAAGTACATTTTCTCTGTAGAACACTTGTAAGATATTTACTATGACACATAGAGAGCACCAAGTACATGTTCTCTGTAGAACACTGGTAAGATATTTACAATGACACATAGAGAGCACCTAGTACATATTCTCTCTAGAACACTGGTAAGATATTTCCAATGACACATAGCATAGGGAACACCTAGTAATGTTCTCTTTAGAACACTGGTAAGATATTTCCAATGACACATAGCATAGGGAACACCTAGTAATGTTCTCTTTAGAACACTGGTAAGATATTTCCATTGACACATAGCATAGAGAACACCTAGTAATGTCCTCTTTAGAACACTGGTAAGATATTTACAATGACACATAGAGAGCACCTAGTACATGTTCTCTGTAGAACACTGGTAAGATATCTACAATGACACATAGAGAACACCTAGTACATGTTCTCTGTAGAACACTGGTAAGATATTTACAATGACACATAGAGAGCACCTAGTACATGTTCTCTGTAGAACACTGGTAAGATATTTACAATTACACATAGAGAGCACCTAGTACATATTCTCTGTAGAACACTGGTAAGATATTTACTATGCCACATAGAGAGCACCAAGTACATGTTCTCTGTAGACCACTGGTAAGATATTTACAATGACACATAGAGAGCACCTAGTACATGTTCTCTGTAGAACACTGGTAAGATATTTACAATTACACATAGAGAGCACCTAGTACATATTCTCTGTAGAACACTGGTAAGATATTTCCAATGACACATAGAGAGCACCTAGTACATGTTCTCTGTAGACCACTGGTAAGATATTTACTATGCCACATAGAGAGCACCTAGTACATGTTCTCTGTAGAACACTGGTAAGATATTTACAATGACACATAGAGAGCACCTAGTACATGTTCTCTGTAGAACACTGGTAAGATATTTACAATGACACATAGAGAGCACCTAGTACATATTCTCTGTAGAACACTGGTAAGATATTTCCAATGACACATAGCATAGGGAACACCAAGTACATTTTCTCTGTAGAACACTGGTAAGATATTTCCAATGACACATAGCATAGGGAACACCTAGTAATGTTCTCTTTAGAACACTGGTAAGATATTTCCAATGACACATAGCATAGGGAACACCTAGTAATGTTCTCTTTAGAACACTGGTAAGATATTTCCAATGACACATAGCATAGGACACATAGTTATGTTCTCTTTAGAACACTGGTAAGATATTTACAATGACACATAGAGAGCACCAAGTACATGTTCTCTATAGACCGCTGGTAAGATATTTACTATGACACATAGAGAGCATCTAGTACATGTTCTCTGTAGACCACTAGTAAGATATTTACAATGACACCTAGAGAGCACCTAGTACATATTCTCTGTAGAACACTGGTAAGATATTTACTATGCCACATAGAGAGCACCTAGTACATGTTCTCTGCAGAACACTGGTAAGATATTTACTATGACACATAGAGAGCACCTAGTACATGTTCTCTGTAGACCACTGGTAAGATATTTACTATGACACATAGAGAGCACCTAGTAATGTCCTCTTTAGAACACTGGTAAGATATTTACAATGACACATAGAGAGCACCTAGTACATGTTCTCTGTAGACCACTGGTAAGATATTTACAATGACACATAGAGAGCACCTAGTACATATTCTCTGTAGAACACTGGTAAGATATTTACTATGCCACATAGAGAGCACCAAGTACATGTTCTCTGTAGAACACTGGTAAGATATTTACTATGACACATAGAGAGCACCTAGTACATGTTCTCTGTAGACCACTGGTAAGATATTTACTATGACACATAGAGAGCACCTAGTAATGTCCTCTTTAGAACACTGGTAAGATATTTACAATGACACATAGAGAGCACCTAGTACATGTTCTCTGTAGACCACTGGTAAGATATTTACAATGACACATAGAGAGCACCTAGTACATATTCTCTGTAGACCACTGGTAAGATATTTACTATGACACATAGAGAGCACCTAGTACACGTTCTCTGTAGACCACTGGTAAGATATTTACAATGACACATAGAGAACACCTAGTACATTTTCTCTGTACAACACTGGTAAGATATTTCCGATGACACATAGCATAGAGAACACCTAGTAATGTTCTCTTTAGAACACTGGTAAGATATTTCCAATGACACATAGCATAGAGAACACCTAGTAATGTTCTCTTTAGAACACTGGTAAGATATTTACAATGACACATAGAGAGCGCCTAGTACATGTTCTCTGTAGACCACTGGTAAGATATATTCTATGACACACAGAGAGCATCTAGTACATGTTCTCTGTAGAACACTTGTAAGATATCTACAATAACACATAAAGAACACCTAGTACATTTCTCTGTAGAACACTGGTAAGATATTTACAATGACACAGAGAACACCTAGTACATGTTCTCTGTAGACCACTGGTAAGCTATTTACTATGACACATAGAGAGCATCTAGTACATGTTCTCTATAGACCACTGGTAAGATATTTACTATGACACATAGAGAACACCTAGTACATTTTCTCTGTAGAACAGTGGTAAGATATTTACAATGACACATAGAGAGCACCTTGTACATGTTCTCTTTAGAACACTGGTAAGATATTTACAATGACACATAGCATAGAGAACACCTAGTAATGTTCTCTTTAGAACACTGGTAAGATATTTACAATGTCACATAGAGAGCACCTAGTACATGTTCTCTGTAGACCACTGGTAAGATATATTCTATTACACATAGAGAGCATCTAGTACATGTTATCTGTAGAACACTTGTAAGATATCTACAATGACACATAAAGAACACCTAGTACATTTTCTCTGTAGAACACTGGTAAGGTATTTACAATGACACATAGAGAACACCTAGTACATGTTCTCTGTAGACCACTGGTAAGATATTTACTATGACACATAGAGAGCATCCAGTACATGTCCTCTGTAGAACACTGGTAAGATATTTACAATGACACATAGAGAGCATCTAGTACATGTTCTCTGTAGAACACTTGTAAGATATCTACAATTACACATAAACAACACATAGTACATTTTCTCTGTAGAACACTGGTAAGATATTTACAATGACACATAAAGAACACCTAGTACATTTTCTCTGTAGAACACTGGTAAGATATTTACAATGACACATAGATAGCATCTAGTACATGTTCTCTATAGACCAATGGTAAGATATTTACTATGACACATAGAGAGCGTCTAGTACATGTTCTCTGTAGACCACTGGTAAGATATTTACAATGACACATAAAGAGCATCTAGTACATGTTCTCTTTAGAACAGTGGTAAGATATTGACAATGACACATAGCATAGAGAACACCTAGTAATGTTCTCTTTAGAACACTGGTAAGATATTTCCAATGACACATAGCATAGAGAACACTTAGTAATGTTCTCTTTAGAACACTGGTAAGATATTTACAATAACACAGATAGCACCTAGTACATGTTCTCTGTAGACCACTGGTAAGATATTTACTATGACACATAGAGAGCATCTAGTACATGTTCTCTGTAGAACACTTGTAAGATATTTACTATGACACATAAAGAACACATTGTACATTTTCTCTGTAGAACACTGGTAAGATATTTACAATGACACATAGAGAACACCTAGTACATTTTCTCTGTAGAACAGTGGTAAGATATTTACAATGACACATAGAAAGCACCTAGTACATGTTCTCTGTAGACCACTGGTAAAATATTTACTATGACACATAGAGAGCACCAAGTACATGTTCTCTGTAGACCACTGGTAAGATATTTACTATGACACATAGATAGCATCTAGTACATGTTCTCTGTAAAACACTTGTAAGATATTTACAATGACACATAGAGAACACCTAGTACATGTTCTCTGTAGACCACTGGTAAGATATTTACTATGACACATAGATAGCATCTAGTACATGTTCTCTGTAGAACACTTGTAAGATATTTACAATGACACATAAAGAACACCTAGTACATTTTCTCTGTAGAACACTGGTAAGATATTTACAATGACACATAGAGAGCATCTAGTACATGTTCTCTGTAGACCACTGGTAAGACGCAGAGCGAATGAGGGACCACACCTGATGTAAATGTAAAGACGCAAACGTTGTTGTAATCAGTTTCATTGGAGGTGTTGATCTAGTCAGATACTATGTAATCAGTCACTAGAATTGGTGTGGGTCAGGCGTGAAAAATAATTTCATTTTTTGGAATCTAAGAATTTCTTTTTTGTTACCATGGTTACGCCGGCATATTTTTTTTTTAAATTTTAGCCACTATTGGTCAACCTTAGTTTTTGTTTGTTTTTTTTTCAGTTTTATCCGTTCTCCCGTTAAGGAACATGTCATTGTCAGCTTATTCTGCGATATGTCAAGAGAATAACCTACAGTACGACACGAAAGCTATCATCGTTTTGTAAGTAACTATTCACCCTGAGCACTATGTTATAATTACAAAGTAAGTAAATGGTAAACCAAGCTTGCCCGTGAAGTAGTTTGGGATGAGCGGTTTCTGAAGTTTGTACAAATCGAGTTATCTCGGTAAACCAAGCTTGCCCGTGAAGTAGTTTGGGATGAGCGGTTTCTGAAGTTTGTACAAATCGAGTTATCTCGGTAAACCAAGCTTGCCCGTGAAGTAGTTTGGGATGAGCGGTTTCTGAAGTTTGTACAAATCGAGTTATCTCGGTAAACCAAGCTTGCCCGTGAAGTAGTTTGGGATGAGCGGTTTCTGAAGTTTGTACAAATCGAGTTATCTCGGTAAACCAAGCTTGCCCTTGAAGTAGTTTGGGATCAGCGGTTTTCTGAAGTTTGTACAAATCGAGTTATCTCGGTAAACCAAGCTTGCCCTTGAACTTGTTTGGGATTTTTTCTTAAGTTTGTACAAATAAAGTCTTGGTAAACCAAGCTTGCCCGTGAAGTAGTTTGGGATGAGCGGTTTCTGAAGTTTGTACAAATCGAGTTATCTCGGTAAACCAAGCTTGTCCGTGAAGTAGTTTGGGATTTTTTCTGAAGTTTGTACAAATTAAGTCTGGTAAACCAAGTTTTCCCGTGAACTTGTTTGGGATGAGCGGTTTCTGAAGTTTGTACAAATTAAGCAAGTTCATTAATTTCTAAGGATCAATTAAGAAACGTGTCCTGTATACATGAGATTTTCAAATGTATTTGTCTTGTACTAGTGTGCACTAAGGGTAACTTTAGGGTGTTAGCTCAACATATCAATATAAGTTATACAGGGCTTTGGCAGGTTACACGGCCCATGTACCCCGTCAAAGATTTATGTACCCTGAGCCGCAGGCGAAGGGTACATTCATCTTTGACGGGGTACATGGGGCCGTGTAACCTGCCAAAGCTCTGTATAACGTTTTGTCACCCTTCAAAGCGTAACCAGTTGGATCTTTTTAACTTCCATTTCGTATTTTGTGTGACTTGCGTACGTCGTCGCCATGTTTGTTTACTGTACCTAGACGTCAGTGATGTACGAGTTACTTCCCTTTTACCGCTAAACGTCGCGTGCGTTCATGTACCCCGGCAGATTTCCGAACATAGTTCCATGTACCCCGGCAAGTTAACCAATCGCTATGCGAGAAATTTCTTTGAAGGGTGACAATATGCCATATACCCACTCACCCAGTCACATAATACTGACAGGGGATGAATCAGTCTTCTAACTGCCAAGCTCCAGACGAGGAAGCAGTGCCTTATATTTAAAATCTTATGTATATCCTGTATTGAAATAAAAACCTCCCGTTCTCGAGGCGGCCGTTCTACCATTTTCCACTTGTCAATTGTCACCACATTTTTTGAGTTTTTGCTGTTAGAGTATATTGTGAATTGTCACCACATTTTTTCAGTTTTTGCTGTTAGAGTATATTCTGAATTGTCGCCACATTTTTTTGAGTTTTTGCCGTTAGAGTATATTGTGAATTGTCACCACATTTTTTTTGAGTTTTTGCCGTTAGAGTATATTGTGAATTGTCACCACATTTTTTGAGTTTTTGCCGTTAGAGTATATTGTGAATTGTCACCACATTTTTTGAGTTTTTGCTGTTAGAGTATATTGTGAATTGTCACCACATTTTTTTTTAGTTTTTGCCGTTAGAGTATATTGTGAATTGTCACCACATTTTTTCAGTTTTTGCTGTTAGAGTATATTCTGAATTGTCGCCACATTTTTTTGAGTTTTTGCCGTTAGAGTATATTGTGAATTGTCACCACATTTTTTTTGAGTTTTTGCCGTTAGAGTATATTGTGAATTGTCACCACATTTTTTGAGTTTTTGCCGTTAGAGTATATTGTGAATTGTCACCACATTTTTTGAGTTTTTGCTGTTAGAGTATATTGTGAATTGTCACCACATTTTTTTTGAGTTTTTGCCGTTAGAGTATATTGTGAATTGTCACCATATTTTTTTGAGTTTTTGCTGTTAGAGTATATCATATTATCAAACCAATCCCCTCAGAATGCTTATGGTTTTGATTTTTTTATTATTATTATTATTTTTATTTTTTTATTTATTCAGAGTTATTTGTAGTATATTCATCACAGTTATAGCAGCGGGCACCTTGTATGATACCGTCCTGATACAATTACCCAAACAGCGACAGGTATCGGAGAAGGGGGATACTTTAGACGGGGAAGTGAATACTTCAACAAGAGACATGGTAAACCAGGAGGAATATAAACCGTTACTAGGTGACAAGGAAGAAATGACAAAAATTGAGACTGGTAGGCCTATGTATCCAAATATTTTGTTGTCATTTGTTCTTACATTACAAATGTTTAATTAGATCTAATTGTAATTTATACCCTAACAGTCAATGCATTACGAAGCCATCCATAACAACTCATATTAAACCAGTGTTAATTTTACAGCACTAGACGACCGTTTCGGAATACATACATATTATATACACACTGTGTATATGATATTTTATCTAATCTAACATTTCCAATTAGGTCATTTAAAATAATAAAAAAACAATACTTTATGTGAAAAACGACATTTTACCACAGAATACACTGAACTATGTTATGACATGTTCTGTAGTAATGATTTCCCAATGACATCACAATGAGAAGTGCACGTGCGCTTTACCGCCAATGTTGTATCACCACACACTGTGGTGATACAAGATCCTGTATCATACGTGTTCGATAAAACGTGTATTTCGTCAAATCAGATAGAAAAACTAGTCTAATGTTAGATAAAATTTCTTATCAGTTGCGCTTGGACCAAAATTGTGAAACCAAAATTGTTTCAAGGGACTGAAGAAATATCCAAAGAACCAAATTATATTTATTCAAATTTAGCTACTTAGGGAATACTTTGCATTAGGGAGTAAACCTATGTTTTTGGGGATTTTCAGATTTTAACAAGTAGCAAATTTAGACAATAGTATATTTTTGTCAAATACAAAAATATTGCCAAATACCTCATCTACTCATTTCTGACTATATTTAAATTTCATGGGTTTTTTTTTTCATTACAGGACCTGGTTTGTTTGGAAAACTTTTGTTGTCTTTCTCTGTGTATACAAACGGTAAAAGATTACTCAGTACGAATCAACCCAGTGGAAGTCTTAAGTGTGTCCACGGTATCCGGTTCCTAAGTATGACTTGGGTCATTTTAGGACATCTTTATATATGTGGAATATATAATGGAGGTTTGTATATCTATAGAATGTAAGCTTTTATTGGATCTAACGGGGTCAGAAAATGCATTCTCCAAAAGCTGCAGTATTAAGGTTTTATTTTGACTGACTAGATGGACACCTCAAATCAAACTGAAGATGGTAAACTATTTTTTTTTGTACATCACATGTTAATTCTGAAAAATTATTTCATTACTACATGGATACTATTTTTATGTAGAAATCATCTGTCCTTAAGCTTGATAACGCATAGCAACGGGGCTATACCTAGGGATAGTTTCCCGACATCCGAGTATAGTCCCTTGACTATGCTTTATTATTGTAATACATGCTGATATGTGTGAATGCACATCAATGTTAGATTTAATATGTTTTATTTATTATTTATTTATCTACTGAATTGTTTATTACTGTTGAAAATTCCATGATGTTGAATAAAATTAACAGTTAATAAGAAAATTAATCAAAACAAAGACATGTGATGTACCAATCCTATCGGCTCGGCACTACACCTCCCCAGACAACACTTTAGGAGAACAATTCCCTGATGAGAGGTCCATAATAGATGAAGAGAACCATCTAACCACATCTGTTGTGGAGAAACGAATAACGTCATGTCATGATACCTTATAATAACCTTGCTTAGCAAACAAGAACACTACAAATATCCATGGAAACAATAATTTAAGATATACAGTACAGGTCTGTCGAATGTTTAATGTTAAACTAAGAATTAAGTGATGAATCAGCTGGCTAACTTTAACTTTCTCAGAAATTGATAACCAATGGCGATTAGGTTCTAGTTTCACAATTATGTCCTAACTAAGCATTTCTTTAACTTAAATCTGGAAAATTTGATGATGTAATACTTTTGTTAATTTAAAAAATATCCAGGAATTTAAGGTGGTATTTTGAAAATCACATCTATATCCTAATTGTGCCGATCCTTTTTATTGACAGTACCATAAATTATCTCCAAAAATTGTCAAATTTATGTTAAGGAAAAACTAAGTTAAGGAATGATTGTGAAACTGGAGCCAGGGATGGAAACATAGCCTATGGTAGCCTTATGTATCCTATGCAATGTGCGCTTAACGCGCTAAATCATGTGATTGAATCATAATTAAGTTCTTAAATCATTGCTTTCTGGCCAAGAACTTGGCATTTTGAAATGAAAGTCACAGTTCTTTCGGATGGGAACTTAAAATAAACGAGGCCCCGTGTCACTACGCTAAAGAACCCTGCTGTATAATGCCATCAGCGCAACGCACAGGCAAAATTTCTGCACTTTCTTCTATAGCTGGCGATGTCTTGATATAAGTGAAATATTCTTGACTGAGACATCAAACACCATTACTCAACACAACTCATTGCTTTCTGGAGAAGTTAGAAAATCCGGTTTAGTTTGTTCTTCTTTTTTATTTTAAGCTAACTTTGCAACATATGCCACAGAAATGCTTAACACATGGACCTATCAGGCTATAATCAATGCTTTGGTGTCTGTGGATACATTTTTTACATTGAGGTAATATATTTTGTATTTTAAACTCAGTATAAATAGAAGTGCTTAAAATTATTTATAAAGCCATAGTTGTTCAATGTTCCTTAAATTTGCGTAAAAAGAAATTTAAAACTTATAATTAAAAAATGGAAATATGTAGTTCAGTCAGTGGAACATGTAGCTTAGTCATTTGATCATGTAGCTCAGTCAGTGGAACATGTAGTTCAGTCAGTGGAACATGTAGCTCAATCAGTGAAACATGTAGCTTAGTCAGTGGAACATGTAGTTCAGTCAGTGGAACATGTGGTTCTGTCAGTCAGTGAAACATGTGGTTCAGTCAGTGGCACAATTAGTTCAGTTAGTGGAACATGTAGCTCAGTCAGTGGAGCATGTAGTTCAGTCAGTGGAACACGTGGTGTTTCAGTCAGTGGAGCAATTAGTTCAGTCAGTGGAACATGTAGCTCAGTCAGTGGAGCATGTAGTTCAGTCAGTGGAGTATGTAGTTCAGTCAGTGGAACATGCAGTTCAGTCAGTGAAACATGTAGCTCAGTCATTAGAACATGTGGCTCAGTCAGTGAAACATGTAGCTTAATCAGTGAAACATGTAGCTCAGTCATTGAAACATGTAGCTCAGTCAATGGAACATGTAGTTCAGTCAGTGAAACATGACGCTTAGACGGTAGAACATTTAGCTCAGTAGAGAAACATGTAGCTCAGTAAGTGGAACATGTAGCTCTGGAATATGTAGTTCAGTCATTGGAACATGTAGTTCAGTCAGTGGAGCATGTAGCTTAGTCAGTGGAACATGTAGCTCATTTGGTAGAACCTCCGACCCAAGATCCAAGGGTAGTGAAGGGTTGGAATCCCAACTAGGGCATGTTGTAATCTTAAGCTAATTATTTAATTTAACATTGCTGCTGAATTACAAGATGTCAGGATAATGGACAGATGGGGCCGCAACCTCAGTAAATGCTGTCTCGGTGAGCTAGCATTTTACCACCCCCTCAGTGCACGCTAGTACAAAGCAGACATGTGCATAACACACACTGTCAGCCATGGTAACATCAGGGAAGCCTGGTGTAATCTAGCTGACATTGCACCACAGGGCAAATATTAAAATGCGCCTATACAAGCCTAAGGCTTACAAAAAACTGGCTTATAAAGTATAGTAAAGTAAAGATAGGTATAAATTTGAATACATGAACTTTATTATTCGAACAAAACAGATCAGCTGCTAATATTATACCAGAGTTAATTTTACAGCACTAGACGGACGTTTCGGAATACAACTCCTCATCAGTAGTGCTTGGTCCAAAATTATGAAACCAAAAGTTATTTTAAGATGTTGAAAAAAATACCCAAAGGAACAAAATATATTTTACCAAATTTAGCTAAGGAAAATCATAGAATGTAAATTTAATCAAATGAATGGTTAGAGATGACCTTACATTAACAATGCTGTTGGACACCATTTTATGATAAAGTGGTAAATTTATACCTTATTAATTTCTTTCTCTTGTTAGATAATTATTAAAAAAATTATATTGCTCGATTTTATTTAAATAAAATTTGAAAAACAGAAAAAAAAGACATTTATAATTATTTACTAATACTTTTGATTACTATAATGTTCATCTTGCAAGGACAAGAGATACATGTATCTAGTTGCTTGACCATTTCATAGTATCTGACTAAATGAGCATCTCCAATCAAACCGAATATAGTAAGTTGTTTGGTTTACACTTTAGCTATGGCTCTGGTTCATCATTTCTCTTAAAACGTTTATTTATTTTTTCAGCGGCCTTCTTATGTCTTTCCTTGTGCTTAAAGAAATGAAGAAAAATAACGGAAAACTTAACTGGTTTATGTATTATTTTCACAGATTTTGGAGGTAAGATATTTTTTATTGGTTTTCATTAAACTGCTGTCTATATTCATTTGTTGTGTTGTGGAGGGCACTTTGTGCCATATTAAAGACTTCATCATCACTGTCTCCAAATATAACGGTTTTGGTCGAGACTTTTGTGGCACATTCTTGTTCAAGTTATAATTGACGTATCGCCAGTCATGCCTTTTATGTTCCGATACTGGCCGCCATCACGGTACCAAAGCAGCGTCATGGGAACTAATGACGTATTAGTGTCAGTGACGTCATTGAATTGCACAATTCAGGCCGATTTTTTATTCTTTTTGTGGGTAAATCAAGCATATAGGTCCATGTCCAAATCACAACCCTAAAGTCAAACACATACATAGTCGGTCCTTTGTCGGAACATTGTGTGAGTGGCCGGCAATCCGTCAATTGTCCAAGTATGTTCGCATCCTGTCTTGCCATGTTGGACTGTGTATCTATCAATTCAATGGATTTTGCTGTGATCTTGATGGCGTTGACGGTAGCCACCTGCATGTTTTCTTCAGTAACATTTTTTTCTATTTTATTTTTACAGATTAACACCACCCAATTTGTTAATAATTATGGTTTATGTTCCACTATTATTGATGATTTCTTCAGTAACAAATATATTTTATTATATTTCCACAGATTAACGCCACCCAATATGTTAGTAATGATGATTTATGTTCCACTGTTTCGGTATTTTGGAACAGGACCAACATGGCCACAGAACGGCTTGGAAAAAGACTTTTGTAAAGACAGCTGGTGGGCAAACCTGTTGTATATCAATAATTTCGTTTTTGTCAACCAATTAAATACTAAACAGGAAGAAGGGGTAACTATTTTGTTTGTTTAAGGTGTGACAAAAAATCCCTAACCATCGCCCATATTTTATGTGTTTAACCAATGAACTGTCTAGAAATGACGTTTATAGTGCTATAACTGCCATTGCCGTGCAAAGCAAACTGAATAATGCACGTTAGCATTTTTTGAAAATCTTATTGTGATATTTAATCCTTAAAAAAAACTTTAAAACACTGCCGTGTACAACATGTATTTGCAATCGCTGGAACAGCCAATCAATGACGTCACGCGTATAGCCACAAGTAAGAGATGAGTGACGTCACATTAGCAATGGCATTTATACTCCCATAACTGCCATCTGGTCTTAAACAAAGTTTAATGCATTAAAACATCACAAATGTAAATATTTAACTATAACAATAGGTTCAGAACCACCGAATCTAAAACTGGTATTTTCATGATCTAAATGACGAGGTAACTGTAACTCTCATAGGAATCACACTAAGGACAGATCATAGCTAGTGTGGGCAAGTTTGTCATTTGCTTGCGGGTCAGTGGTTTTCAACGAGAATGTATGCCTCAGATATTCCAGTCTCATTTAAAACTTGTTCGAAAATGATTTCCAAAATATATAACACTGGTTGCAATTGTAAATGAATTTAATAATTACAGTCAAACCTGTCTATAAAAACTATACAAGGGAACCAGTAAAGGGGCGTTTATGGGCAGGTGACCTTTATATACAGGTTCAAATAATATGAATAAAGAGCAATTGGGATACAATTCTACTGGCCTTTATAAGCATGTGGCCCTTATATAAAGGTGGCCTTTAAGGCAGGTTGGACTGTATCATGATCCCATTATATTGTGTGGTAAAAATGATATTTTTATTATGTATTTCTTGCGTATTGTAATTTTCAAGTTCAATGGCTGGAAAAGACAAATGGTTTCAACCAAAGTATATGTATGGAGAAAATGGGGTGGATCTACAAAAATCGACTTTACAATATAAATACACATCCCACATCTACTTTAGCTTTTCAGAATTCTTTGATATGTCTTTTTATAATCCTTTATCTGTATTTAAGTCCACTTTATTCCAAAAGATTGAAAAAGTACAATATTTAACCAAAATGGTTCATTATTGATTTGACCAAGAAAATCAACAAAAATTGTTAAAACTTTCTTATATTAACTAATATTAACACTAATGTATAGGTTTTTTTGCTCTATAATAATCCGGTCTCATGAAATCTATCTAAGGGAAAGTTTGAAAAAGTTTAATGTAGGAACTGATTTCTTTAAAGAAAATATATATAAAGCACTACCATATGGATTTTTCTTCATAAATCATGGTTTTATAGTCATATCCATCCAAATGTTAGGTAAAAAAGTTAAATGAGACACTTTTGAACTCAATAGTATACATCCTTAAGGAACATGATTCAGGATACCGAATCAGCTCGCTCTGCACATTTTTGTACGGCGTTCACGACAGTGAAAACGTACATTGCTATCGCTTTCTGCCAAGATCAAGCTTCCTTACTATGAAATGGTATGAAATGAGTACGCATGGAAATAGTGCCCCTGGTAAATGAACGTGAAAGAAATATATCTGTTTTATCGTGAGATATGTATTCTGAGACGGGTAATGAAAAACAACTTTGTTGCATGCTTTTAGATCATAAAGTGAAAATGTCACTTTCAAATATTGCTAAAATTTTAACTCTAGGAATGAAATTTGACATGAAGATTGTAATATAAACCTATGACAATTATAAATTTGTGTAGTTATTTATGGATATCACTTTTTTGGTTTTGTTTTGCAGTGTATGTCTTGGACATGGTACTTAGCTAACGATATGCAGTTTTATATCATCAGCCCAATTTTATTTGTTCCGTTGTTCTAGTAAGTAATTATATTAATATTCTTTACATACATGACAGTGTAGCTAGCTAAACAGGAGGTGATTACCCTTCCGAAGCACACGGCCTCACATCATTGATTAAAGTTCACGTGTTTAACCTTGTCAGTTTCAAAGTGTTCACTTTGCTTCTGGATTGTGGTTTTACTTGTTTTTGATAATTAAATAAAGGAATAAAAACAGATATCTAAAAATATTGCTAAACCATTAACATAAAGGTGCTTACACTTCTGGAACACCCGGTCTTACTTCCCTAGTGGATGTACATAGGTTTCAATATTTTGCTCTGCTTTTAGGATTGTGATACGGATATAGACTGGTATCTTTGTTTATGATTGCAATAGAATTCAATTTCTTTCTTTTAATCTGTCATTGTTTATTGATTATAATAAATCAATTATATTTCCTCTTATATATCCATAAAAGACACGTTAAAATTAAACGTAGATCAATCTTATGATTGAATAGACATTTGCACTGTTCACTCTAAGAAGTGTCATACCTTGCACATTGATAACGCTGTTTCATAAATGACGTGCACTTAACAGGGATTAACAGTCCGTTATCATCTATTTGGGGTACGTTGAGAAAATGGTCTTAAGCACCAGCCTACACTACAGCCTTCATACCGGACAAAACTTGGACAAATTCTGTTGTTATACAATATATAATATTTTCAGTTTAGTTGCAACAATACAATAATTTCAGTTCAGTTGCAACAATACAATAATTTCAGTTCGGGTTGCAACAATACAATAATTTAGTTTGGTTGCAACAATACAATAATTTAAGTTCGGTTGCAACAATACAATAATTTAAGTTCGGTTGCAACAATACAATAATTTCAGTTGGGAACAATACAATAATTTCAGTTCGGTTGCAACAATACAATAATTTCAGTTTGGTAGCAACAATACAATAATTTCAGTTTGGTTGCAACAATACAATAATTTCAGTTTGGTAGCAACAATACAATAATTTCAGTTCGGTTGCAACAATGCAATAATTTCAGTTCGGTTGCAACAATACAATAATTTCAGTTGGGAACAATACAATAATTTCAGTTCGGTTGCAACAATACAATAATTTCAGTTTGGTAGCAACAAAACAATAATTTCAGTTTGGTTGCAACAATACAATAATTTCAGTTCGGTTGCAACAATGCAATAATTTCAGTTCGGTTGCAACAATACAATAATTTCAGTTTGGTTGCAACAATACAATAATTTCAGTTTGGTAGCAACAATACAATAATTTCAGCTTGGTTGCAACAGTACAATAATTTCAGTTTAGTTGCAACAGTACAATAATTTCAGTTTGGTTACAAGAATACAATAATTTCAGCTTGGTTGCAACAGTACAATAATTTCAGTTTGGTTACAAGAATACAATAATTTCAGTTTGGTAGCAACAATACAATAATTTCAGTTCGGTTCGGTTGCAACAATACAATAATTTCAGTTCGGTTGCAACAATACAATAATTTCAGTTTGGTAGCAACAAAACAATAATTTCAGTTTGGTTGCAACAATACAATAATTTCAGTTCGGTTGCAACAATACAATAATTTCAGTTTGGTAGCAACAAAACAATACTTTCAGTTTGGTTGCAACAATACAATAATTTCAGTTTAGTTGCAACAGTACAATAATTTAAGTTTGGTAGCAACAATACAATAATTTCAGAAATTATTGTAGTTTGGTAGCAACAATACAATAATTTCAGTTTGGTTGCAACAATACAATAATTTCAATTTAGTTGCAACAATACAATAATTTCAGTTTAGTTGCAACAGTACAATAATTTCAGTTAGGTTACAAGAATACAATAATTTCAGCTTGGTTGCAACAGTACAATAATTTCAGTTTGGTTACAAGAATACAATAATTTCAGTTTGGTAGCAACAATACAATAATTTCAGTTCGGTTGCAACAATACAATAATTTCAGTTCGGTTGCAACAATACAATAATTTCAGTTTGGTAGCAACAAAACAATAATTTCAGTTTGGTTGCAACAATACAATAATTTCAGTTCGGTTGCAACAATACAATAATTTCAGTTTGGTAGCAACAAAACAATAATTTCAGTTCGGTTGCAACAATACAATAATTTCAGTTTGGTAGCAACAAAACAATAATTTCAGTTTGGTAGCAACAAAACAATAATTTCAGTTCGGTTGGGACAATACAATAATTTCAGTTCGGTTGCAACAATACAATAATTTCAGTTTGGTTACAAGAATACAATAATTTCAGTTTGGTAGCAACAAAACAATAATTTCAGTTTGGTTGCAACAATACAATAATTTCAGTTCGGTTGCAACAATACAATAATTTCAGTTTGGTAGCAACAAAACAATACTTTCAGTTTGGTTGCAACAATACAATAATTTCAGTTTAGTTGCAACAGTACAATAATTTAAGTTTGGTAGCAACAATACAATAATTTCAGTTTGGTAGCAACAATACAATAATTTCAGTTTGGTTGCAACAATACAATAATTTCAATTTAGTTGCAACAATACAATAATTTCAGTTTAGTTGCAACAGTACAATAATTTCAGTTAGGTTACAAGAATACAATAATTTCAGCTTGGTTGCAACAGTACAATAATTTCAGTTTGGTTACAAGAATACAATAATTTCAGTTTGGTAGCAACAATACAATAATTTCAGTTCGGTTGCAACAATACAATAATTTCAGTTCGGTTGCAACAATACAATAATTTCAGTTTGGTAGCAACAAAACAATAATTTCAGTTTGGTTGCAACAATACAATAATTTCAGTTCGGTTGCAACAATACAATAATTTCAGTTTGGTAGCAACAAAACAATAATTTCAGTTCGGTTGCAACAATACAATAATTTCAGTTTGGTAGCAACAAAACAATAATTTCAGTTTGGTAGCAACAAAACAATAATTTCAGTTCGGTTGGGACAATACAATAATTTCAGTTCGGTTGCAACAATACAATAATTTCAGTTTGGTTACAAGAATACAATAATTTCAGTTTGGTAGCAACAATACAATAATTTCAGTTTGGTTGCAACAATACAATAATTTCAGTTTGGTAGCAACAATACAATAATTTCAGTTTGGTAGCAACAATACAATAATTTCAGTTCGGTTGCAACAATACAATAATTTCAGTTTGGTTGCAACAGTACAATAATTTCAGTTTGGTAGCAACAATACAATAATTTCAGTTTGGTTGCAACAATACAATAATTTCAGTTAAGTTGCAACAGTACAATAATTTCAGTTTGGTTACAAGAATACAATAATTTCAGCTTGGTTGCAACAATGCAATAATTTCAGTTTGTTTTGCAACAATGCAATAATTTCAGTTGGGAACAATACAATAATTTCAGTTCGGTTGCAACAATACAATAATTTCAGTTCGGTTGCAACAATACAATAATTTCAGTTCGGTTGCAACAATACAATAATTTCAGTTCGGTTGCAACAATACAATAATTTTAGTTCGGTTTCAACAATACAATAATTTCAGTTTGATTGCAAGAATTCAATAATTTCAGTTTGGTTGCAACAATACAATAATTTCAGTTCGGTTGCAACAATACAATAATTTCAGTTTGGTTGCAACAGTACAATAATTTCAGTTTGGTAGCAACAATACAATAATTTCAGTTTGGTTGCAACAATACAATAATTTCAGTTTAGTTGCAACAGTACAATAATTTCAGTTTGGTTACAAGAATACAATAATTTCAGCTTGGTTGCAACAATGCAATAATTTCAGTTTGGTTGCAACAATGCAATAATTTCAGTGTTTGCAGAAGGTATGCAGTTTTGGCATTATATTGTCCCTTTCTTTAAGTTAAATATTGTTCGGCTGAGAGATAAAACTTCGTTATCAATGAAACAATATTCCTCATTAATGTCTGTAACATCTTTATCTTTTTTTTGCGTTTCAGTTCTGAAGTTGTTGGTTTAGCTGTTTGTACAGTTATGCTGCTGGCTGTAACTATTACACCTGGTATTATTTCTTCTGTAAACAATATACCAGCTTCCATGTTTACTGGACAACCGTAAGTACCACTTCAAACAAATACAAATGTTTTGATGGAAACCCTCCAGTGATTTCGTTCATGTTATCCTCTTGTGATATGATATTTTATATTGCTATTACACACAAAACTGATTTTAGGCATAAGAGAAAAAAAAACATAGATGAAATAGATTTTATACTTTACATGCTTTCCTGTTGGGAAGTTTAATATGAACCTGGTTTCACAATTTAAGATTATCCTTTACTTAAATCTTTTTTAAGATCAGCCTAACCTTATTACAGCTATATTGGAATTTTATCAAAAATTTCCATTTTGTAGTACCATGAAATTTTGCCAAAATGCAAGTTCAAGGAAAATTTTAGCTAAGGAATGAGTGTGAAACTGTCGCAAGTTCTTTGGACATACTGCATCTTTGACATAAAGCTTACAGTCAACGTTTTGCAATATCCTCCAAACGCCTTTGTAAGAACCATGAGTAAATAGAGTTAATGAAGGTTTTGGGTTTTATCCCCCCAAAAATATTACTTACTTTCTTAAGGCTGTCAGTTATGTGATGATGTAAAAAAGGAAAACGGGAAATGGAATATTCGACAAAAACCGATGTTCTTCATAAAGGGAAAACATTTACAAACATTCACATCAGCAAAAGTATAATTCGAGCCTTGATGATGAGAGGCACTATGATCTATAAAATTTTGCCTTAGACTACTCGAACACAACATGTTCCAGCAAAACAAAAAATGCTATTAAATGGTTGGGTGGACATCAACAACTATATACGTTATCAATATGAAGGTTTTATTAGTTGTTCATTATTAAACATAATTTAAAGGCCTGACATAAGTAGAAAAAATCGGATACAATGTAGGACGTTTATGATCATAATGTATGTAACACAAATATTTGCTAGGTACATACGTTACAATTTGTTGACCATTATTAAACATGTTAACGCCCTAAATATAAGTTTACATCACTTACACAGAATACTATATATTTAATTCGAAGTTGAAAGGACCAAACTATTTGTGTGACAAAAATGTTATACAAGTCGTGGTTTTGGCAGGTAACATGGCCCCATGTAACCTGTCAAAGATCAATGTATCCTTCGCCTGCGGTTCAGGGTACATCAATCTTTGACTGGGTGCATTGGAGCGTATTAGCTTCCAAAACCCCGTATAACTGCTAATGTCATAGTATGCTTATAAATACCTCTACATGATAAGCAAATCACATTCATGTTCAAGAAGTAATAGAATAAGTATTATCATACAACGTGCAATCTAACGGCATAATATGTTGATAACTATATCGTGATATAATAATTTGTCTTTTTATTTCGGAGCTCCTGTGGCTGAGTGGACTAACTAGTGACATTGAGTCACAATGCTTGTCGCCACTTGGGTTCAAATCCAACTGAAGTAGATCCTATTGTGAGAAAGTTTTTTTTGTGTTTGCTTGCTGAATGGTTTTCTCCAGCAGTTCGGTTTCTGCCACCATCCCAGGTATTATCGCATCAATATAACAAAAATTAAAAATACCAATGGTGCATGTCTAAATAACAATCCCAAAACAAAATTAAAAATTAAAAAACTGTGTAAACTGTCAAATTAGGTTCAACATGTGAACCTTCACCATAGAAGTGAGACCATGTGTTCTGAAACACTGCTTAGCTATCTACACCCTCACGTGTAATCAAAAAATTAGAATAAAAAGAACATGGAACTACAGGGCGCCAAATATATCCAGGATAATTTTGGATATACAGACATCATACTTATCACCAATATTGTAAGAAAGAAAATAGACTTAGATAAAAACTCTCTTACTTCACTTTACTTCTTTTTTCAGTGACAATGGTTCTTACTATGCGGATTACTATTTAAAGCCGTACTGTAGAATGGGTCCGTACATTGTGGGTATATTAACCGGGTATCTACTACACAAAACAAACTGTAGACTTAGAATGAACAAGGTAAATCGGAATCCAAATAAAAAACACAATTAATAATGAGCAATGTTATGAAAGAAAGTTTTACCTTAGTTCCGAGGCAAAAATGTTTACAAAATTGTTTGGCTATAGCCAGATTAGATTATGTCATTGGAAAGCGTCCATCCTACTTAAATCTTCCCTACTTAGAAAGTTTGTCAGTTCACTTGCAGAAGATTGGTCGTTATATCCGGGATCTCCGTTTCCCCATCATTCCTGAACTGACTGCTTAGATATAAGTGCAAAAATCTTGACTGGGGTATAAAATCAACTGGGTCAAATTGAACTAGATTTAGAGAAGAAGGTCCTTAGTTCATGTAGATTAAAATGTTACCTACATGGTTAGCTGAACTCAAAGATGGTCACTGTTGATATAAATAAAGTATTTGTTAAATAGCTGTTGCAAGTTTATTTATGGACTTATTTGTTTAAATTTGTCTTTACATAAAAAGTACATGTACATGTATAGCCATTTATGATATGTAACAGGTTTTCTAAAAATTGTCGTTTTCCAAGTTTTCACAGTGTATGCTAATGAGGTGTTATTTAGGGAATGTTTTTAAATCCTCTCTTCGAAAACAACTATGCTAGTTTGAGTGATTGTCATTGTTCACATTTTCTTGGTTGATGCGTATTTTACAATTGTGTTTGACATGGCTGTACTAAATTCAAATGCAAATTATAGTTAAAGTTTAGCGATGAAGGCCCTATTTGGCCTCTTACTGGCGATGTTCACCAAGTTACCATGTTATAATGTCAATACACAAAGAGTTATGCATCTTATATTGAATTTTACTTCATTTGTGTAATTGTACTGATATTGCAATAAAAATAAGGATTCTTAAAAAGTGTTATGAAGTAGCCATAGAAACACGAAACCTTTTGTTTTTCTTTCCTTCCAACAAGTTTTCAATAGCCTTCCAGTCCTTTCTGTTATACTTAAACTGTTCTAAAATTGCATCAAAAGTGTTTTTTCCATATGATAGGCATTTAAGCAAAATGTGTTTGTAAGGAGAAATCATATATAATCATATGTCGAATTCCAGGCTAATTTTCCTGGTTAAAACTCACATGTTTAACTTAATTTACCAGTCCTCAAGGTTTTTACTTTACTTTGGATTGTGGTTTGGACATGAATTGGTGATTTTGTTAATGATTTCAGTATGTAAACTTGATTGGCTGGATAATTGCTGCTGGACTAGCATGTGCTGTATTGTATGGTCTATATAATCCGGTTAATGGTGACCATATACTCAGTAGGGATGTATCAGCGCTTTATAACGCTACATCAAGGACAGTTTGGGGTGCCTGTGTCTGCTGGGTAATTGTTGCATGTGTTACTGGGCATGGCGGTAAGTAAAGCCTTCTAGAATATATATGTATAAATAGTAGTGAAATTGCAAAATAAAAGAAATAGTTTTGACTCCTCCAAGAAGCATTTTAACCATACGACAGTGCATTCATTATTTTGTCAGATTTATCAAAGGTTTTACAGTTATTTTTTGTCATTTTTGTCTTGTTTTTTATGTTTCTTTATCATACATCATCCGCTATTCTTCTTCTTATTATTATTATTACATGTTTATTGACTGCAAAATACTTTTTTCTATAACATTTCTTCACTACGAGTATCATAAAAACGTGTCCATGCTTATTACTTTCTTGAATATATATCACAGGACATTGTACTTACTCACTTGGAGTTTAATGGGTTTTTATTGAACTTAATCTTGCTGATTCTGATTGAGCAAACAAAAAAACCATTCCAATATTTCTGAGTGCTGTGTTATATTGTTTTACATCCCAGCCAAGATTTTGTTCACTTTTATAAATCAGAGGTAGTCTGTACGGGATAGTGGAAGAAAACTTGAGAAGTTGAGTACTCCGAGAACTAATCTTGACAAACAGATTGACTAATTTTAGTTATCAACCAAGACGTGTCACAATATAAAAATCTAAATACAATTCAAGCGATAAAACGTGTAATTTACATACCAAAACAAATCTGGTTTCCATGGACACTATATACAAAACCACCATCTTTTGAGATCAGTAGTGTGGTTAAATCATTTTGTCATTTTGTAACTACTAAGATTTTTTACATGACATGTTCTTGCTATCAAACAGTAATTGTCATTCGGATTTGTAGGTTTTGTGAATACAATTCTCTCTTGGAGTGCTTTAGTTCCACTGAGCAGGTTGACTTACTGTGCCTACCTTGTACACCCGACACTAATGTTCCTGTATTACTTCAGTTTACGCCAGCCGCTATATTTTACAGACATGACTATGGTAGGTATTTAACGATAACATCATTAGATTAGTGTATTAAGGGTTATGGTTCGAAAATGTGTAGGACACCAAAGAATACTACATGGAATGGTTACAAGCTTAAAGTGATTGTTTTCAGATTGGAAAGAGTGGATAAAAACAAACACATCTGTACCAATCCATGTCCAAATAACAATCCCAAAGCAAAGTAAAATTTTTGACAAGATAATATAAGCTTAAAATATAAAATTGAGGCCAGGTGGTCTGGAAGGGTAAGCACCTACTGTTTATTTAGTTACATGCATGTAATCTAAATTGAGAATGAAAGGAACATAGAACTACTAGTATATATCTAGGTTAATAATGAAAACTGAGGCATCATACTTATCAACAATATTGTGATGGCGGATATAAAAGGTTTTGGGGGCCTTGAGAAATTTAAACTAAGAAATTAAAATCCTGAAACAGAATATTATCATTCATGAGATGGTTCTTTATTCATCATTAAAAATGCAGCTGAACAGTTTTGATAAGCCAAGAATGTTGTTTCTTGATCATTTTCTTTTTTACCCGCATATATACTCTATAAATAACAAAAGGGGGTTGTTTAAAAGCAACTTTAATGATTTATATATAGGTCTGAGACGAGTATCATTTTTACAATTTCTGCAATCAGTACATGAAGCATATTAGCCGAAATCGTTAAAACAGCAACGACTTGTTTTACCAACAAGAATATTAACCAGATGCAATTAAAAACATGTTTCCATGTTGAAAACACTATAAAAACAAAACATAACTAAACTAAAAAAACTATTCAACTTTGAAAATGACTGATTTTGTTTAACACAAACATATGAACTTCCACAAGGGAAGTGAAGCTGGGTAATCCAGAAGGCTAAGCACCTCATGTTTAGCTAGCTACACCAATCATGTGTGTTTAAACAGAACCTAAAATGAAATGAACATGTAGGTATAGGAAAGTACACATATTTTGGACACAGAGACATCAAAATAAGTGTCATATCTTTTGGTTTATCAGGGTACTATAAGATACAACATAAGCTCATTTTAATTGCGTATACAATATCGCATAAGGGGATATTTTCTTGTAATGATGCCAAGAGGCAAGTGTCTCTTTTCTTAAACATTCCACACAAACGTTATGAGATATTTTATTGACCACGTGGTAAGATGACGAACCTCTTTTTTAATTTCTTTAGGGTGGATATATTTATTCTATACATTGCACCTTGTTTTTCTTTTTTTCAGGCATTTTTGTTTTTGAGTTTCCTTGTGGCATCATATGGAGTAGCGTTTATTGTTTCTTTGGCATTTGAAGCACCCATGATGTCATTAGAAAAAGTTTTGTTTAAGACTGGTAACAAGAAGACCAATTAATGCTACATACATTCCAGACCAGGTTTTGATATTGATGGCTGACTAAGTGTCGATCGAGAAGAGTGAGACATTATTTCTTCTAAGTGTTGTTTGATCAAAATGATCAATAGAGTTCCTCAGGAAAATATGACATTATTTCTTTTTATAATTTAGTCATTTTATAATTGTTGGAATCATTTATTTGTTTGATAAGGAGTGTATTGTCTAATGAAAAAAGAGAATATGTTGCATCCTGAACTTATATCTACAATATTAAACTTTAAAAATTATACAGTGCACCTGTGTGCTTACCGGTACATGTTCTTATTGCGCCACAATGTTTTGATAGGTTTATTGATTATGTATAAAAACTGAGTTACGGGAGTATGAATAGACTGATAACTGACAATATTATCTAATTTTGAATAATAACATTTTAAAAAAAATTTACCACCGGTCATTTAATTTTTAATTATTTGATAAATAAATAAAGAAAGAAAAATAATGGTACATCAAAAGCCGGTTCAGGATGGTAGAAACTTGATAGGTATTGATGTTTGTTAAATATTATTTGAACGCGGACAGCCAGACGGGTATTTATAAATGTATGTATGAGTTTACATTACAGCATTTACTTTTATCAAGTTTCTTGTTTTCGTTTTCTTCATGATAGGGATAAATTGGCCTATGAAATACATTGTATGGAAATCTGGGCTCTTTTCGGACTTAAAATTGTCAACATCACATTTATTATTTATCTATTATCATTATATACTGAACTTTTGTCAATAAGTTAATTGGTAAAAATCTTTAGTTGCGTGAACGACTGCCTGTGTTGTATTTGAAGCTGGTGCAAAGTTTCACCGATGTTTGGTTGAAAATTTTGCAGAGTGTGATGTCTTTAGAAGGTTCAGTATAATTTGATATTAATATTCAATCTATTTTAAAATTTTAACTAGTGACAATTAATTTCCGTACATTTAATAAATATACTCGTCGCATGTATTTTGGTTAGGTCTAGGCTAACATTCAGAACTCAATTTGATCGTATTCTCGGTTTCGGTGTGTTTCTGGATCGAATAAATACAACTGTACGCCAGTTTTATCAATTTAAGGTTGTCTATTTCATCCCAAAATAATTGCAAATCATATAACATATACAGGTGCACGTCAGAGTCGTTAACTTTTGTTCATTCATCATATTATACGTCGCTACATCAGCATTATTAGTACTGTCTGCCATGTTAGTTACTACAAAGGTTACTTAAGTGACGTCACACACGGATCAGCCTCGATATGGGTAATTTCACTTACAGGTACCCAGAGAAGGCCAAAGTCAAGGCCTTCAACCCGCTTTAACTTTCTTGTTTGGGCATCAATTTTGATTCGGTTTTCGATATTGTGATATTAAAATGACATTAAACACAAATAAAAATTTCGTTACAGGTACTCTTTAAAGATGATTTAATTGATTTTTATAACATGTGCTTTTGGCTATTCATGACATGTGGTATATCAATAGGTTTTTGGTATTAAATTAATTTGTATTTTTTTTTTAATTAGATTATATAACTACGCATAATTTCTTGTAAACTTATTTAGTTACAAAATGTTATGATTTTTAGTATTTTGAATCGGATGTACTCCTAAAAATGTAACAATTTTGAAAAGGACATACAGTTCATATGCATAATAAATTGTTAAGAATCTAACCTTGTGTTTTTCAATTTATACAATTTGATAGTTTTGCATTATTTTCTATTAAAGAAATCAAAAACAAACATACTAATTCAATGTCCGAATCACAATCAAGAAACAAAACTAAAAACTAACTTTGGAAGTTAGGTTAGACACGTGAACTTCCACCAGGGAAGTGAGACCGGGTGCTCCAGAAGGGTAAGCATCTCTTGGTTAGCTAGCTACACACGTGTGTAATCAAAATTGTGTGAAAAATATTTTATAGTTTTGTTATAAGAATAAAGATGTGCTAGTCACATAAGCTATCATATGCTATTTATTTATCTATCTGTTTTGGTATTTGCTTCGTATACGTATGTGTGTGGTCGAACTTGAAAATAGTTCAATAGTTGACCTTTCTTTGACCAAGCATTTGCCATTTAGAAATGGGAGTCACAGGGTTCTTCAAAAGGGACCTTATAGTATATGCTATGTAATAGTTGCGTAACACGTTAGAGAACCTTCCTTGCACATTGTCTTGGGCGCACTAAAAAAAGTAAAAATGACTGACACTTCACCTATAGCTGCTGGCGTTTCGATTTACAGTTGAACCTGTCTAAGTCCAAATCTATATAGTTTACGTTATTGTATGGCATATCGGTCAATATCCAAATCATAAGCCCTAAAGCAAAGTAATCTACCATCAAAATACGATCATTATCCCAGAAACCCGGGGCAATAGTGTTTAAAGTTGACGAAACAGCCAAGGACCATTGTTTGACCGAAATTAAGCAAGATGTGCCTCTAGAAGGTAAGCACCTTACAAAGTTTACCTGTTGTGTTATCAAATGTCGGAAGTCTTAGTACCCAATGGACTGAAACTTTTTCTTTTGCTCGACTATATGTCAGAATGTACGCTTTCCTGTGATACAGGTTGTATCTCGACTGTCAGTCAAAACAATATCGTGATCTTTATTGACCATTTCTGGGGCTGCATGCAACTTTTAAGGGCTGTCAGGTCGGAAGCCACCCCAAAATCTCTGCCTGCTGCGTTTAAATTCCGCCATCAACATTTTTACTGTAACATATGAAGGAACATTTCCCCTTGTGTTGCTATCATATCACTAAGGATATCCTTATGTGTTAAACCTTTCTCATGCAAATATTGAATCACGGCTCTTTTACCGATTTTTTGCAATTTTGCAAAAGTCACTTGCCTTGTTTACTTTAGAGTGCTACCTCATCAAAATTAACAGTCGGTATTAAACGTGTCTTAGGGTTCATGTCTATAAAGTCTATAAATCAGTAGGATAGCCAAGTCCAAATTGTGCGTTGGTTTTAAAATTTGAGACCTTCCGCGGTAAATAAAAAGGGATTACTTTTTGGCAAGTGTCTGAACCCGAAAAAATTTCGCCATTTTCAGAATCGTTTTTATACCATAAAATTAACATTTCTAGCTACGAATATGATGCAAGCGTGTGAGGAATTAACTAAACTTTCTACATGTATCAAAAAGTCCGAGATAAAACGCCACATTTACTTAGAATTACTGATATCCCGACGATAACCGATTTCTCTTGGAAATCAACAGAAATTTCTTCTCCATTTTTGAAACTGGTACGTTTTTTGTGTAAAGAATACTTTTCCAAGAAATTTTAATACAATGTCAGAAAATTATTATATTATACGCCAGTAAATTATCGTACCTGGTGCATGAGGGTTAAGTATGCGAAAATCGCAAAAATCCAACAGCATGATTTCAGTACGTCTTGTTGTCAATGAAAACAAATATGGCCGCGACCTTGATAAACATTGTTCCAACGTAATGACGTAAACAACGTTCCCCGTGTCAAATATATAGGTCAACTGGCTACTGTATACACAGTACACGCAATGTACAGTACAGACCTGTCGAAAGTTTAACACTAAGCAAACCAAAGAAGTCAAAGCTCGACTGCCGAGTGCCTAAGGTATGGAAAGGTAGCGATCGAAAAGCTGCTGAGAGATTGATGGCAACTGCTGTCGATATAAACACCAAACGAGGAACCAATATGGACTGTCGGCACTAATTCATTAGCTGGGTGCTAAACTTTGTACAGGTCTGTACTGTATTTATCGATTTTTTTTGCAACAGGCATCCTCATCTTGCACACATCATATGACATGTGTTTGTTGATGGAGATACTTTAGGACCCCAACAGGAATAAATAAATAAATAAATAAATAAATAAGAAATTCTACAGTTAGAGCTGGGACACAGTATGTTGAGCAGAATGTCTAGCAGGTTAGAGATGATAAATAAATAAATACATAAATAAATAAATAAATAAATAAATAAATAAATAAATAAATAAATAAATCAGACATTCTACAGAGAAATAAGTTAGAGCTGGGACACAGCAGGTTACAAAATGTCTAGTAGGTTAGAGATGATAATAAATAAATAAATAAATAAATAAATAAATAAATAAATAAATAAATAAATAAATCAGACATTCTACAGAGAAATAAGTTAGAGCTGGGACACAGTATGTTGAGCAGGTTAGTGATGATAAATAGGGTAAATACATAAAAAGGGATCAAAACAAGTTGCATTCTGTCTTTCCTCAAGGTACTAACATGAAATGTGGCATGGGTACCATGGAAAGTAACCTCAGATATTTTTTTTGAAAAATAAAACAAAAATTTTTATATGAACAAAATTAACATTTAAACAATACAAGATATTGAATTACTAAAAAGTTAAAAAAAATTTATGAACAGGCAGATAGTTAGAAATTTTGTCATATTGTTGTTTGTTAAATGAATGACAAATGGGCCATAATAGCATTTAAAAGGACTAAAATTGTCTAAATTATCAAATTTAATTTAGAAACTACACAAACAGGTGATTTCATGGGGGACATGTACTTTCTAGTTGTTCTGGCTGTGATAAATAGATAAATCATTTACAAATAAATCAAAAACTATGGGATCATATGGCAGTGTTCATTCTAGAAAGGGGCTGTTGATCCTTTATTTTGCCAAATGGCACCATTGTAAAGGCCATAGTGGGCCACATTTGAAATTAGATTTCAAATGCAAGTTCAAAATATTTGATAGCATTGTCATATATAAAAGCTACATTATATGAAACTTTTAAATACTTCATTACAAAAGCTTTTAGTTAGTTAAGTTAGTTAAAGTCTGTCCCGAGCCATTAGGCCCATCAGGCCGGAGCTTATCCCGGTTTCCGTGGCGTTAAGCGACTGAGAGTACAAGACTCTCCCCTGAATGGGACGCCGGTCCATCGCAGGGTTAACCCCCAGCATTTTGCTGGTACTCATTTATTTTTCAGCTGAGTGAACTGGAACAACGTGAAATTAAGTGTCTTGCTCAAGGACACAACACATCGCCCGGTCCAGTGATCGAACCCACGACCTTCGAATCATGAGTCCAACGCCTTAACCACTAGGCCACGCGCTTCCACACAAAAGCTTTTACATCAGCCTAAAAGACTACAAGTCACATCAAACATTAGATGTATGCAAATTTATTGATGTTATTCAACTTGTTATTAGAGGAATTTTATTAGAAATGAACCCATCTGAAAAAATCCTAGAATGAACACTCATGGTTATTACTGTTTACACATAATGGAACATTTTACAAAGAAAAATGTATTATGTGTGACTAAACCAACTTTGTAAATTGTAATAATGTTGAATGTCTCATTTCATGTAAAATTAAAACATAACAATATCTTTAATACACTAGGAACTAGATATCATCAGACATTTATGAATGTTTCATTTTATATAGAATTAAAAAATCAACACATAGCAATATCCTTAACATACTGGGAGTTATATGCCATTACACATTTATGAATTGAATGCTTCTCTTGATACTGAATACCTCTTTTTTACCACATGAAATGCTTTTCATGCACCCTTGTTTGAAGTGTAGCATACAGGTAACAGCATAGGTTAAAATCTTACTATGTCAGAAAGTTTGCCAGTTCTCTTGTTGAGGGGTGTGTTTTACCTCAGGGATGAAGCCTAACTATTTTGAGTTTGGGGCCAGCTCACTTCATAAAAGAATTTGTAATAGTAATAAGTGGCTTAAATGTGTAAACATTAAGTGACCCACACTCGATTTTAAAAGCCATTGGCTACTGGGCCCCTGCAAATCTTCATCCCTGTACCTAGTTTCCCCCTTAATCTCATTTACCTGGTTATTATTGAAATAATCTTGAATGGAGTGTGTATACCAACCAATCAATTCTAAATTTAACTGATAAATCAATAAATCTGGAATAGGCCTAGTGTGTTACAATTATTTTGAATTCGTTCAAACTAATAATGCCCATTTGGATACACTGTGTCATGGATTTCACTGCATTTGCATCAACTTATTTCTTAATGTTATTATCAAACCAGTTCCCATGAATTTTCCTGAAAGAAGGTGGTATTTATTTATCAGAATTTTACAATTTTACAGAAATTACTGAAATTCCTAAATATTTCACAGATCTGTATATAATCATTATAATATGGAGTTAAATTTTTAACCAAGTTTACCATGATTGGTATTAACTTTTCCTATTTCCTACTTCCACATAGTCTATTTTAAATGTTATTTGTGCTATGTCAAGTTGACTTAAAACTTTTAATGAAGCAAAATAATCAATTTTTCATGTCTAAATTGTACTAAAATAATAATGCCGGGGTTATTGGCATTAGAACAAAAACAAAAATTTAAGTAATAAAGACCAATGTTGTGTTGACTCTGGCTAAACTAACATAGGAGATGTTTCCTCATTTTGGGAAATATTTCATAAAGAAAAATCCAGTCTAACCCTTTTTAATGATGTTAGCTTATTTATCCAATGATATGTACTGATATGACAGACAGGTCCTGTTTATATTTTGCCAGCAAAGCAAAATCAGTTGGTAATTTTCAGTATATTCTGAGTCCCTAACTAGCCCTACATGCGCAGGTTGCACTGTACACTCTATTGGTACAGATCCCGAGTCCATATGGGTAAAATTAGAACACATGCGTATCTAATGTGTTCGACAGCCTTGCAGATTGATCATACATGACAAATAAGGCAAAAAAGCTTGACTATTTTGTTCAAAATACACGATGACATTTTCTACATGCTAAAATTGTGATCGAAGCGGGACGAATGCTAATCAAATATGTCCGACTGGAAGTAGTTCCAAAAAATCGGCAGATTAGACGAGAAATGGAGTGAAAATACAATATTTTTAAGGAAAAACTTACTTTATTTCAACAAAAATATCTCCACAGCGTCTCTCGATTATCAAATTTATACATTGCATACAATAAGGAAGCTGTCTTAGCATTTTTTCTGTGTCAAATTAGCCGGAAAGGGGTGGCCCATGATCGAGAATCCGGCAATGTCATCGATTTTTTCGACATTTGAAACTGGTACGTTTTTTGTGTAGAGAAAATTATTTGACAAATTATACATCAAAATAACCGTGAGAAAAAGTTCTTTCCGTTCATGTAAAAACACCTTTGGTGCATGAGGAACTGCGTACACAGAATGATATTTTTTAAAGTTTCAATTTTCAATTTTTCGCCGGTGCCTCACATTCAATTACGATTTAAATTGTTAAATTCTCACCGACTTTGATAAAAATCGTCTTTAATGACTTACTTTTGTCCTCAAAAGACAATAAAATACTACAAATAGTATTAAAAACTCGCAGTGAAATAAATATTATGTAATTTTACCGCCTCGAGTGAATTCAAATTTTTGACAATTTTTTCACTTTGTCTGCGCGTGAAATTTTGTTTGATGAATCAATGCGCTGGCCGGGTTGGCTATCCTACTGAATAGTCAGTGAACAGTATGACTGAATAGGACATCGATACTTACCTTCAATTTTAGGCTCGTAACAATCAACCCGCGTATTATACTTTCTTTTAAGTTTGTCTAGGTTTTTATACAGTTTTATTTGTAACGTGTAAACAGAAACTTTATAAATGGTGTAATAACACGGTTAGATGGAACTTATTGTGAAAAAAACAAATCATGCTCATCTGTTGTTGATTAAATTGTTTCTTATTTAGGTAACTATACAACTGGTAAACTGGGGGATATAACCATGAAGCTTTTATACACCTCTCTATCTGTATAAAAAAGAAGGCAGAAAAAATCGCCTATTTAAACTAAAACCACCCAGTCCCACTTTTGATTCAAATATATCAGTTTAATTCAATTTAAAAGTTTGTAATTAGTCCAAATTCAGACCTCAGTAAGATACATTTTGGTTCTATACAAATAGTGTCATAGGAACCTTTTTCTTGAATCATTTCTATAGATCCTGCATTATTAATCCAAGGCATTGGATGACCTAAAACTTTGGTTCAAGCTCCACGTAAGCATATCCTAATGTGAGAAAACTTGTCTGTCGGGATCGAAGGTTAATCGGTTACCCACACCATCTCAGAACTCATTACTAAGTGAACTAGCATTCACTTGTAGTTAAACACAATTTCTCAACGCCATTCCCATTTCCTCGCTGTTTTACTTTCTCCACACACACAAAAATCAGCTGCTTGTAGACAATTATTGTATATTTAAGTTATCCAAGTTCACATCAGTTAAAGGTATGCCCATGTGAGTGGTGAACTCGTGTTTCTAGTCTGCCTTTATTGGAATGCGTTATGGAAAGTTAAAAACAGGTTTGGTAAACTTGACCATGGTTCACAGGTTTTTATTCCGAATATTAATTCCGATTAACACCCATTACCAAATGATGAAACCAATTCATACACTTGACAACATTACTTCAACTGAAGTTGTCCCCAATGTTGCTCAATCTTCAGTTGAAGGCAAAGATAACGTCTTAAATACCAGCCGTGCCAACTTGATGGATTTCGTGAAAAAAACCTGATGAAATGGCAGATATCAAGTGTATGTATAGGTTCAACACTTTCTGTTTTAATTTAAAGTATAGTCTTAAATGGGGTTAAATTTTTTGAAAATTTCTGCCTTTTTATGCTTTGATTGAATATATTTTCTGTTACAAAAAACTCGTTATTTCAATTAGTTACAGATTGTAGTGATTTTTGACAGATTTGTCATCCCTACTTTACAATTTTTACTTCGAAAAAATCCAGAAGATCATTATTTTTTTGGTGATAAAGACTATTTTAATGAAACAATAAATGTAATTATATAAGGATATAAATCTAATAAAACATTGAATGACAAACAATCTTAAAACTAATTAATGTCAAAATGAGCATATAACACAGTCTCGCGCTGTTTGCATGGTGGCGTACCTAGATTTTAAAATCAACATTTAAACAAGATCTGGAATATTACCAACAATGCTCTTCCTTCTGGACCATTGATCAGATAAGCTTCTCTGTCGACTTTGTACATTGGAAGGCATAAAAGGTACATACTTCCAGACCTTCCATGCTTTTACTTTTTCTGGCATCCAGAGTTCATATATTTCATAACCTTCCTCAAACACATTTTTCAACGCTGAATCTTTCGCTTCGACTGGTGACTGCCAAGCTGATATACCCCTTTCTGTTTTAGTTCCTGTAAAGTTTGACAAAAGACTATCATCACATGCTCCGACATCATTTAGAAAATGCACAGTATAGACTCGTATAACAAACTTACTAACAAAACCCTGGAAAAATACGAGACGAAATAAAACGTATCTCCGGCATTTCCACTGTGAAACTTGATGTCCTATTATTTAGAGAATACGCGCCATCTTGCAAAAAGTTAAGGAGTGTCGTTATGGGTGGACATAGCCAAGTGGTACTGTTACTGGCTTTCAAAGTCAAAAGAGTTGTGGGTTCGACTTGGGAGTTTTCATCTCCTGCTCATACTAGAGCTGTTAAAAGCTCATTACTTAGTGGTAGTTCGGATAAGACTCAAAACCGAGGTCCTGTGTCTCAGGGCACGCTTTAGACACCTCTGTAGAGTTTGAAAAAGAGTAGGCCACCTGTGGCCGCTACAGAGGACGCTTACAATTAGAAGCGATTAAAACAGACTGAGCAAGATGAATAAGAAAAAAATAAGAAGAATAAGAAAACTCAATTTACAGTCCAGTCAAGATTTACTTTTCAGTTATGAGTTGTAATGGAGTTCTAAGAACAGTTGTCGAATTTCGGAAAGCATATGGCACGTCAAGCAAGTTTCTCATGAATTCGGACAGCACCTTGGATGGCTCAGCAAAAGAGACATAGGTGTCTTCCACTTTCAACTGCATAAATACGTTCATCTCATTAGTAATATCGCGAGTGTGCGCCTGTGTGTGTGTGTGTGTGTTTGTGTGTGTGTGTGTGTGTGTGTGATATTTACTGTCGATAAATTTCTTTAACAACATACCTGGAATTGTATTATCCAGCAGACACGCTATAATTCCACCTGTAAAATTCGGATTTCCCAGTAGACCTTTGATTATGAAATCCGCCTCCTCGTTCCCTACATAAATAAACAGTTATAATTACTATTCGCTGGTTGAAACTAATAATCCTTCGTTAGCATGCGCCACACAGAGGATGAAGTCATGCTGAGTAATATCCTCACTTAAAATACAGGTAGTCAGCCTTTGTATCCAATGGACGCATTATTAAACGGAAACGAAATAAAATAAGCGTGTACCCGAACCATATAAAATTCCTGATTGTATTGTAAATTTATATTATTGACGGATCGCCCACAAAGGCCCGACATGCTTGAGTGCTATTAATAACGTCACTGACACTAGTACGCCATTAGTTGCCGTGACGCTGCTTTGGTACCGTGATGGCGACCAGTGTCAAAACATAAAAGGCGTGGCCGGCAATACGTCAATCAAGATATTGATTTTACATAATGAGAAAATGAAAGTGATGAAACAACTATTGTTAGCATTGCATTTTTAATTGGAGGTATGTATCTAGTCGGGCAATTATTAGTAATCTTGTTTCAATTTTGCAGCATTAGACTGGATGAAATTCCTCATCAGTAGTGCTCGGACCAACATTGTGAAAATCCAAATATTTAAAATGCTTAAATGAGCAAAATAGAAGGATCATAATGTATTTTAAATTATGATATCTTCAATCTTCGATATAGTCAATTTCATAAAAGCGACTAGATGTCCCCTAGCGCTGCATGTTAGGCGGTATTGCAAACAAAAATAATATATTTATAAATGCATTGAAGCATTTCTGAACACTTCCGTATATTTATCTGTAGATAAGACAGAAACGCTTCAATAAGTTGTATAACTGGACCCAAAGTCACAACAATCCTTAACCAAGATTTTCCTTAACTTAAATCTGGTAACACTTTATGGTACAATAAATAAAAAATGTCGACTAAATTAAATTACAGCTGCAATAAGCTTTGATCAATCCAAAATAACAACTAAAACTTCCTGAAGATCTTAGAAATTAACAAAATTATTACAGTATATTATCAAATTTGAGAGATTTAAGTTAAGGAAAATCTTAGTTAAGATATGATTTTGAAACCGGAACTTGGATGCATAGGACCAAGCAAACAGTGGGGATAAAATTGGATTTTCCAAAAGTTTAAATAATATTCTCTTACACGTCTATACACGGGGTTGGGGGTTGGGGGTGGAGGTTACCTACTCCACATTACATACATGTATATGATAACTAATCTCTATGGTTACCTGTATTGATGTCACCGGGGTATTTCTTTACCCAGCTTGGAACTACAAGTCCTACAAGAAGAGCGGTTCCCATAATGGCCAGGTTCCTCGATGACTGCAAATCTACCTCTTTTAGGTTTGATAGAACCACACCCATAAACATACCCATCATAACCAGCAGGGATCCGCCCAAGACGGGGTAAGGTATGCTAATTAACACCGCCGACAGCTTTCCAAACAGGGCCAGAACTACATATATTACTGCTACTACCATGAAAACACTACGACTAGCAACCTGTGTAAGAAAATATAAATTTAGGTAATCGTGTATCCAAACATGGAACTAAACTACACCCCCCCCCCCGAAAAAAATCCCCAATCAAACAAAAAAAAAAAAAAAAAAAAAAAAAAGAAAAAAAACAAAACATACATGTACTGTATAAGCTAAATCACAATGTTTTATACAGACAAACAAAACAAAAACATATCGTGAGTCCATGTCGAAATCACAATCCCAAGTTTAAAGTAAAAACTTGAAAAATTGAAAAAATTTAGTTAAACATCAGGGAAATGAAATATTGAAGCCTTATATCTTAATATATAGCTTATAATATCTCGTTTGATTGGAGATAAAAAACCAAACAAAACCAAAGTCGAAGTTTGAATCCTATAAATTGTGAATTTGGCCGCAAGCTTTTTTCTTCTGTTTGAACAAACTCAATAGTAATATCGCCATATGATGTAGTTATTATTTAAACTGTTTTAATTTTGCAGCAATAGACGGCCCTTTCATACTAAAATTCCTTATCAGTAGTTCTCGCACTGAATTAGTAGAAAAAAAAACCGAAATGTATTTTAACAAATCCACATAAGACATAACTTTGATCAATTAACCTTAGCTTAGTGTTAAAATTAAGAAGCAGATAATTTTGATTATTTGACAACACTGTAAACGTATTTATTTTCGTGGTATACTAATTTTAGCTTATTTCGTGGTCGGTTGTCTTGCGCGAAAATTAATACAAAGCAAAAATTATATTTTACTTTTTATGTTATAGAACTTATTTCAAAAACGCGAAAATTTAACTGCGCGGATATGTATAAATATCCTATACCGCGAAAATAAATACACGCGAAATTAAATACATTTCCAGTACAAAATATTGTCTTCTGGGTTAACGTTTTCCTCGGGGATGTTTAGTCCACCACCAGAGATATCACCCCAATGGTTGTAATTAATACTTAACCAGTTTCAATTTTGCAGCACTAGACAGCCCTTTCGGACTGAAATGTATTTAAAAAGTCCCATCGAATAGGTATCTGGTTGATCTACCGACCTACTTAACAAAATAAGTGACTATTAACCTTACACGTGTAATTCCGATTGCACCAATATTCCCGCCATAAGTTGTGGTTGCTGTTGGCGCGCCCAGAGCACCGGCTATGATGGTACAAAGACCCTCTACTGCAATTCCTCTGTTCATTGCGTGCGCAGGAGGAGGCGGAACATGACTCATGGCTGCACATGCGTAATAGTCACCGATGGAATCCAAAATCGAAATGAATGTAGCAATAAGAAATCCAACAAATATTGTTGCTCTGAATGACACCATGCCGTACAACCCTTAAACAGAAAAATATAGCTTAATTAATAAGACATATATGCATTACATCGAGGTCTGAATATATAGATTACAGAAGTGCAGTTGAGCAAGATTCCTAATTCTTCAGATTGCCAATTTTAGGATAGTGTAGGAAACGGATTGTCACTGACCTTCGACAATTGAATTACCTTGTATTAGAATATGCTCTGGTGGGATTTGGATATATATATATATATATATATATATATATATATATATATGCGGCGATAGGCATTGTAATTTAAGATGTAGGAAATTTACTTCATAAAATGAATTCAGAGCGAAACAACGTAAACCAAAGGCATATAAACACTATATGTCTCTGCGTAAACCAAGGTTATTTCTTAAACTTTATTTGTCAATGCTCCTCTCTCTCTCTCTCTCTCTCTCTCTCTCTCTCTCATGCAATAACAGTAGATACCTGGGTATGGAAAGAAAAATGCATTGGCTTCAGCAATACCATTCAGACGGGCATCCGTTCTCGCCATATATCCTACTTCTTTAGGATTATCAGTAAATCCACCAGCCTCAGTAATAATCCAACTGACTAACCAGCTGATTATAATGGACAGAAGTATCTGAAGTACAATATAGAAATGTCCAACTTTATAACCTGTAATAGTCATCAACAACATGTATACCAATCCATGTCCAAACCACTGGTAATGTATGTTTAACATGTGAACATCCACCAGGGAATTAAGTCCGAGTGCTACAGAAGGGTAAGCAGTCCTGTTTAGCTAGCTACACCCGTCACGTGTAATATTGAAATTAAAAATAAAAGGACTATGAGACGTCAGAGATATCTAGGTAAATTTTGGATACAGAGCCATCTTACTTCTCAATAATATCGTAATGACGGCCAGAAAATTGTTTGAGGGCCTTAATAAGCCTATGCTTGAAATGTCCTTATGCCAACAATTTATTTGTAAGTAACTTGCTTCGTTGTATAAAGTGTCCGTTCCGTAGAGGGAACAAGTTTCGCCATGGCGTATTAATTATAAAAGAAAGGCACCAAAAACGGCAAGTTGACAATATAAAAATTGAAGTCATCACGTTTGTCATAGTTTCAGATGTAGCTTTTCTAGATAACAGCCAAGCCAACCAAAGAGACCTATACATGGCACTCAAGAAATAATAATATATAAAACAAAATGTCAAGTTAATAATTAAAGTTTCAATTTCAGACCTATTCTAGAGGATAATGTATTACATAATCATTATTTAGTCATTAGTACATCTTAGATTTATCCAACAGATAGTTGGATTGTTGTATTGTACTCATGCTTGCATATCATTGTATGTTTCAGACCTCCATCATTTTAGATGAAAAGTTATTCTCTGAAAATAGTATCGACCTACTTATCTATGATGGAGGTACAGTAATGCCTACAACGGACATACTCCACCAATTGAGAGACCACTAGATCAACATCTCTACCAGAAGTAGATCAACGACAACAGCAGGATGCCAGTGATAAAATGCCCGATCCCCGACTGCGACTTCGAGACATCTGATCTTGACGCAGCAATTGTGGCAGCACTTCTGACAACCCATGCGCTAGTGCATACTACAACTCCCGCAAGTACTACAAGCTGCAACAAGGTAGAAAAAGTCAAACGACCTACCATTTCTCCAGCTGGTACAAGTGAGGACTGGTCATACTTCCTATCACGATGGAAAGACTATGTTGAGGCTACCAAAATCAAGGACAAAGAGCTGGTAATTCAACTATTAGAGTGCTGTGATGAAACTCTGCGCAGAGACCTTACAAGATCAGCTGGTGGCTCCCTGACAGAAAAATCTCAAGAGGATGTCCTGACAGCCATGAGAATTCTGGCAGTGCGTGAGGAAAATACAATGGTGGCTCGGGTCACACTGAACAATATGACACAAGACCGTGAAGAAACTGTGCGTTCATTTGGTGCTCGACTCCGTGGACAAGCAGGAGTATGCAAATTCCTAATACCGTGCCCCAGCTGTAACCATGACGTCAACTACACAGATGCAATCCTACGTGATGTGCTTATTCGTGGACTCAACGACTCTGACATTCAACTTGACCTCCTTGGGGACAGAAATCAGAGCATGACCCTTGAACAAACTTTCCAGTTCGTTGAAGCCAAAGAATCTGGTAAACGCTCTGCTTCCAAACTACTTGATTCTCAAGGGGCCGAAGCAGCTAGCAGCACATATCGTCGCAACAGAAATGCTGCTCGTATCGTAACCAAGAAAACTGAAAAACAAGAGACAGCATGCACTTATTGTGGAAAGAGAGGTCACGGTGCCAGAGCAACTCTCCAACTTCGCAAGAAAGAGTGTCCAGCATACGGTCAGACCTGCAACAACTGTAGAAGAATGAACCACTTTGAGGCTGTGTGCAGAGGCAAACAAAAAGTGACGGACACTAAGACTGAACATGAAAGTGCTGTATTTGACTTCCTCTGTGCTACAACCAGTTTTGACAAAAACTATGACAGACATGTTGTTCAGCTAGACCATCACCTGTACAATCAGCTATCAGACACCTGGGTGCGCCAGCCATCACAACCTCAACCCTTCATTCAAGTGACTGCTCGTGTTGACCCTACAGACTACAACCACTTTGACATAGACTCAAAGATCACACCAAAACCAAAGACAACTACCATCACTGCTATGGCTGACACAGGCTGCCAAAGTTGTCTGGCCGGAATCAAGGTGCTCCATCGACTCGGTATCTCAGAGAAACACTTAGTTCCCGTGACAATGAAAATGCATGCTGCTAACAATGTCGGCATAAGAATTCTTGGAGCAGCTATTCTCCGCATCTCCGGCAAAGGACCCAGAGGGGAAACCTATGAAACGCCCCAAGTTGTGTATGTGACTGACAATTCCGACAAAATGTTTCTAAGCAGAGAAGCATGTGCAGCACTTGGCATGATTACACAGAACTTCCCAACCATCGGCGAATCACAGACCAACAGTCAAGCAGCGATGAACACTATCAGCCAATGTGTGGTTCCCCCATGTTCACAGGAAGAGAACAGCAACTCTGCACCGCAAATTCAGTCACAACCAACATCTTCTCAAGACTCTATGTCCACCTCATATAAAGACAGCGACAAGTGCAAATGCCCTAAACGTGAATCACCACCACCTCTGCCGTCGGCTCTGCCATTTCCTGCTACGGAAGCTAACCGAGAGAAACTTCAACAGTACCTACTAGACAGGTACAAATCCAGTACCTTCAATACATGTCAGCATCAACCGCTTCCACATATGGCAGGCCCACCGATGCGGCTCATGGTCGACCCTAAAGCTACACCTGTCGCGCATCATACGCCTGTCCCAGTACCACTACATTGGCAGGATGAAGTGAAAGCAGGCCTAGATCAGGACGTTCAACTTGGCGTCATCGAACCCGTCCCAGTTGGAGAACCGGTCACTTGGTGCCATCGTATGGTCGTCTGCGCAAAGAAGAATGGTACTCCGCGTCGAACCGTAGACTTCCAAGCACTCAATACTCATGCAGTAAGGGAGACCCATCACACGCAATCACCATTTCATCAGGCTCGCTCCGTCCCACGCCACACTAAAAAGACTGTCTTTGATGCCTGGAACGGATATCACAGTGTACCTATTAGAGAAGAGGACAAACATCTCACCACCTTCATCACACCGTGGGGCAGGTACAGATATAAAACTGCACCTCAGGGATACATAGCCTCTGGGGATGGCTACACCCGCCGCTTCGATGAAATCGTCGCTGACATTCCCGACAAGACAAAGTGCATTGATGATGCTCTTCTTTGGTCAAACAGTATCCAGAACAGTTTCTTTCAATCCTGTAACTGGCTTGAAACTTGTGGAAAGAACGGCATCATCTTAAACCCGGAGAAGTTCATCTTTGCTCAAGACACTGTAGAGTTTGCTGGCTTCGAAATCACCCCAGACAGCGTGCGACCATGTAGTCGCTATCTTGAAGCAATCTTAGACTTTCCTTCACCGAAGAATATTACGGACATGAGATCATGGTTTGGCCTTGTAAACCAGGTATCATACGCCTTCAGCATGACTGACAGGATGCAAGCATTCAGACAATTGTTGAAACCTGGAACTCCATTCAACTGGCACGACACACTTGAACGTCTTTTTCAGGAATCAAAAGCAGTCATCATCAGTGAAATTGAACATGGTGTCCAGATATTCGACAAAAACAAGCCAACTTGCCTAGCTACAGACTGGTCGAAGAATGGTATTGGATTCTGGCTGTTCCAAAAACATTGCACATGCATCAAAATTGCGCCCTTCTGTTGCCGAGATGGATGGAAGATAACTCTTGTTGGCAGCCGGTTCACCAGTCCCACAGAATCCAGGTACGCACCTGTCGAAGGTGAAGCCCTTGCAGTTGCTGACGCCTTGGAGAAAGCAAGATACTTTGTTCTGGGATGTGACAAGTTGATAATCGCAGTAGACCACAAGCCCCTGATCAAGCTTTTTGGGGACAGATCACTAGAGGACATCCCCAACTCAAGACTTCGCAACCTGAAAGAAAAGACTCTAAGGTACAAGTTCACTATGGTACACGTGCCTGGTGCCAAACATCGTGCTGCCGACACCGTATCTCGCCACCCAGTTGGAAAGTCTGACAACATGGTTCTCATTGATGACATAGCCTCAGTTGATGGCTACAACCAGAGTGAGGTGCCACCAACCATCCCAACACTGCAGCACAAAGCCTCAGATGTTATGACTGGAAAGCCAGACACCACCTCGCAATGCGGTGAAGTCAAATTCTACTCCTCAGTTTTGTCTTCAGTCACATCATTGCAGTGTATCTCTTGGGACAAGATTAGAACTGCAACAGCCAGCGACGAGGACATGTTCAAGCTAGTACAGCAAATTGAAAGTGGAATATCAGACATCCGCAACGATCTGCCGCCGTCCTTAAGAGATTATCACCAGTTCCGCAACCACCTTTCCACTGTTGATGGTGTCATCATATACAAAGACAGGATAGTGGTTCCACCATTACTGAGAAAAGATGTGCTTACAGCGTTACACTCTGCACACCAAGGCATTTCATCCATGATGTCAAGAGCAGAAACCTCTGTGTTTTGGCCTGGTATTAGCAATGACATCATCAAACTCAGAAACTCTTGCAATCATTGCAACCGAAATGCTCCGTCCCAACCAAGTGCACCACCAACGCCACCCATCTACCCCTTGTATCCATTTCAGTGTGTATGTGCGGACTTCTTCCACTACAAAGGCGGTTATTACCTGGTGATCGTTGATAGATATTCAAACTGGCCCATCGTTGAAAGGGCACACAGTGGTGCCCCTGGTCTCATTGACTGCTTACGACGCACATTCGTCACATTTGGAATAGCAGATGAGTTATCTTCAGATGGCGGTCCAGAGTTTACAGCTTCAACTACCAGAGATTTCCTGAAGACCTGGGGTGTGCATCATAGACTCTCATCTGTAGCTTTTCCACATAGCAATTGTAGAGCAGAAGTTGGGGTGAAGACCGTGAAACGCATGATTACAGACAACACTGGTCCAAATGGTGAACTAGACACGGATGCCTTTCAGCTTGCCATGTTGCAATACCGAAACACTCCGGACAGAGACACAAAATTATCTCCGGCGATGTGTATCTTTGGGCGGGCTATCCGGGACTTCATCCCCATCTTACCTGGCCGCTACAAACCTCATGAGACATGGAGCGACACACTTACTTTGAGAGAAGAAGCTTTACGCAACCGACACATGAAAACTGCCGAACGCTTAGCTGAACACACAAAGCGGCTGCCACCTCTCAGTGTAGGAGACCAGGTCAGGATCCAAAATCAAACTGGCCCTTTTCCAAGAAAATGGGACAAAACTGGAACTGTCATTGAAGTTCATCAATATGATCAGTATGTTGTACGCATGGACGGATCAGGCAGAGTGACATTACGCAACAGGAAGTTTCTGCGAAAATACATGCCGGTGAATCCCCCTCCTAAACAACATACCATTGACGATGACTTGAGGTATCACTTCAAAGGAGGAAATCCCATCCCACCTACACCAAATAGTGGGATGCCAATTGCCCCAGCTATTTCACCTCCGACTTGCACAGACTCGAAACTACAGGACATCAAAGAGCATGCACCAGCCCCACCAAGTCAATGTTCACCTCCTGTCTGTATTACACCAGCCGAGCAGGTTAAATCACCTCATGTCACTCAACCTAGATCACCAATACCATTAGTCTGGGACAGACCACCACCGGTGGACGACAGTCAACCTTCCTCGCCGGCATCTACCAGGCCACCTCCCACACCGCAGGCTCAAACACCTTCATCCAGGGTACCAACTACACCGAAAAGGAACGTGACACCTAGAGTGGGACCAGATCAACTTTCCTTTGACCAGACTACAAGACGCTCCAATCGCCCACGGCACGAACCAAAGTGGCTCAGTGATTATGAACATTGAATGAGGCAGAATAATCCCCGAACCTGAAGGCAGTCCACCCAATGATGGTTCATAACTGTTTCTTTGTTTTATATACAAGCAGTACACTTATTCTTATTTTAATTTCATTTTCCTATGTGATTTGAGGTCATAGTGCAAACACAGTATAAAGACACTATCTAGTAATATGTGCTTTGAAAAGAACATTATCCTATCTATAATCTTCACCGGTAAAAGACATTAAATCAGTCATTCAGAATACTCTCAAATGACTCGGGGAGGGATAGAGGATAATGTATTACATAATCATTATTTAGTCATTAGTACATCTTAGATTTATCCAACAGATAGTTGGATTGTTGTATTGTACTCATGCTTGCATATCATTGTATGTTTCAGACCTCCATCATTTTAGATGAATAAAGTTATTCTCTGAAAATAGTATCGACCTACTTATCTATATTCCAATAACAAAACAAAAGGGAAGATTTAAACAAAAAACAAAATTATAGCCAATCAGGTGGCTCAAATACAAAAACAAATTTAAATATAGTTATCAGGCGCGGATCCAGTTTCTTGTATTCTTAATAAGAATTCGTAAACAAGCAAAAATTGCATTGTGTAAAATGAAAATATAAATTGGCATACGGCTATTATAGGAGAATGGATCATCTTGCCAACTCGCAGACACATAGCGTCTGTTGGGATGAATTGATAATACCCCCTCTGACGGTCAGCGTTTAACTTCACTGAAGTGGTAAAAGAACGCTGTTCCTTCCTCTCTACACTACAACTTGGGATAGGAATTGACAATTGGTCAGTGTGCCCCCCCCCCCCCCCCCCCCCCCCAAAAAAAAAATTAAATAGAATCCTGCATCCGCCACTGGTTATTGTATCGAACAGTCAACAAACAATCAAGTATTTATAATTTATTTGTTTTTCTATCAATATGTGTTTGTCACTCCTTTCCTAGTTTGATCAGTTTTTCCGGTTTTTATTTATTAATTTTTTCATGTTTTTTCGTGACAATGGCTTTCCAACTACTTTCTTAATCACTATGAAAATTGCCAACGTTTCACAGAAAATCATAACAGTGTGAGTAATTTTATGTGTGGAACTTTGAAGGTCCCGGTTTCGAGTCCCCGGTTTTGCCTCTGCTTTTTTCCTTTCCTGTTACATTTGAGGGCTCGTCCTACCCTTGGAAGTGACCGATCAAGAGATTGGTCTCAGGGTGAAACTTTGTGGTTTCGATTCAAGGGAATAATGTGGCTGGCCGGACTCTACAGGTAACCGATTAGCTCAATGGGTGAAGCGTCCCGGTAGTATTTGGAAGGTCCCGGGTTTGAGTCCCGGTTTGGCCGCTGCAATTTCCCTTTTCTTGTTAAACATGAATTATCAGCGCATAGACGTTATCCGTGTTATAACTTTCTTTCTTTTATATCATCTTTATCATATAAAGTTGAGAAAACGAGAGAGAGAGAGAGAGAGAGAGAGAGAGAGAGATATGCATACTAGTATTATACTTACAGCAAATACCTGGTGGAAAGGAAACCAGACAACATGCCAACCTTTCTCTCTTGTCCATACATAAAATGGCATCGGCCATTTAGCAAGGTAAAATGCAAATAAAAACCCTAATCCAAAAGTCCTGTTTGAACAATCAACAAATAAAACATGAGTCATTATACTGTACTGATGCATAAGAAAAACATGACATTAACTTGACATATCCTGCAGGTAATGATCAAATATCGTGGAAATATCCGCCAAAAGTCCTCATGTAAGTGTATACAATAGTCTTCAATTTGAAATTGTTCCAAAGCAGTTAAATAACTACTTTGCTATATGGCTATATACCATCAGTAAAAGGAACCACATGAACAGATGTTTGGATTAATCGTTGAAATTAATTAAAATATTTTCTCTTCGTGAAATTTAGCTGAAAGTTCCTGATGCAATGTAAAACATTATTCAACCAACTTTTCCTTCCGTTTATTCAATAGATTTGGCAATGTACCACGTGATCAATACCCCTTAACATTTGTACGGAATGATTAAAAAAGTTTGGCCCGCAAATTCCCGCGATAACTTTTCTACGAGAAAGCGCCATCTGATGGATTTCATATCCAATGAAAATAATTGTTCCGTACAAACGTCAGGTGGTATCTCATAGTTTACTTACAAAATCCATTATATTCCGTTATACTTACAGCCATGTCATTCCCCAGTTGACTACACAATAAGCTACTACTGGATCTACAAAGTATATTCCTAGAAGCAGTATGGTAGGTACCACCGTAACCGGACCAATAAACCTCAGTAGTACTCCTATTAATCCTGTCGCCCCTATTAGAAAATGGATTACGCCGACTACCATCAAACTACCCTGAAGCTTTATAAAACGAAAGAAATTTATAAACTTTAAAAAGTGTGTCCACCCCAGTGGGGTAATGGTGTTTTACCTCACTAGAAAATGGATTACGCCAACTACCATCAAACTACCCTGAAGCTTTATAAAACGAAAGAAATTTATAAACTTTAAAAAGTGTGTCCACCCCAGTGGGGTAATGGTGTTTTATGAAGAGTATTTCATTGTCACAAACAGTGGTTTCTACAGTAGGAACCACTGTGACTTTGACAGTGAAATACTCTTTCTATCCATAGAAAATCAAATAAATTTGAATAAAGATCGATATATTTCACTTACTTGTACCTAGTCGTAACAGGAAATCTGTATGCGCATTCGCGATTAGCCCAAAATATATCTGCATAGGGTAAAACGTTCGTGCTATGGGGATTTAACATGTTGAAAAACCATTCATATGGTGGATTCTGTTGCGCATATGACGTAAAACGTCACCAAGGACATCACTTCCGGTGTAAACATCGTCATTTTCGCATGTGTAAAATCCCCATATCGCCAACATTTTCCTTCCTACAGACATACTTTATGACAATCGCGGATGCGCATACAGATTTCCTATTACGACTAGGTACAAGTAAGTGAAAAGGCGGAAAGATCACTCGTCCATCGGAGCCCCTCGTGAAAGAGAACATGGTCATTAAGAAAACCTTGACTAAACAATCTTTGTTTGCTCTAGAGCATGGATAGCATTGCTAATCATTGCTTATTAGGTAATAAAAAAAACTCCATCGGTAACAATAGGTAGTTACCAATGTTACAAATGGGTGGAACTCTGAACGCAATCTATGTGATATAAAGAAATAGAAACTTGATAAAAGTTTACACCGGGTTGTACAACAGGAGACTCTGTTAATTATAAGCTCAACACTTTTCTAACTCTTTTTTTCTCAGGTTTCAGTGTCACATTAGAAAGAAATTTGATTTTATTTCGGAATGGCCAGTAGTACTATAAACATAGGTCCTACCTCACGAAGATAAGATACGGCTAGTTCTGTCTTAGCTTCTCGTAAATTGAAGTCTGTACTATTCTTTAAATCTGTAATTAATGAAAATAAAAAGCAGATAGTGGCTGTAGCTTAGTGACATACACATAGCAATCCCCTTGTAAACAACAACAACAAAATGCATTGTATATATAAGTTAATTAAATAAATAAATAAATAAACATAAAAACATACACTGTATATAAATAAATATATAAACCATAAAAAATCACATTTAAAAATTTTTAGAACCGATTACAGTAAAACTTGTCTATTAAGGCCACTCAAAGGAACCAGTAAAAGTGGCCTTCATGGGCAGATGACCTTTATATACAGATTCAAATAATATAAATAAAGAACAATTGCGATACATTTCTATTGGCCTTTATAAGCAGGTGTCCCTTATATAAAGGTGGCCTTTCAGGCAGGTTGCACTGTATACATAAAGAAATCACATGCTAAAACGTAAACTTGACAATAGTCAAATCATCCAAGTAAATGATACAAAAAAACAAGTAGAATGGGGAAAAAGTACAGAAAAACACATATATTACACATAGTAGGTGTTGTCAAAAACATAACTCTGACAATGCCATGGTGACTAGACACCGTGTGAAGTTTCTACTAGAGACATATTACACGTCTGGACATGGGTCACCATCATGTGTCGTCACCATCATGTGTCCATACAAAGATATAATAAATATTCACTCAAAGTAATACCAAGAATGAGGTGTACGTCTTTGATAGTTATACAAACACTCCATGCCCGAGTCACAATCCCAAAGCAAAGTAAAAACTTTGAAACTGACATATTATGTTACCAAGTGAACTTCCACAACGGAAGTGAGGCCGGGTGCTCCGGACGGGTGCTTTCTAGTTATACCCACTACGTGTGCAATCGAAGTTGAGAGTGACATAAACCTGGAACGTCAAATATATCCAAGGTAATTTTGGATACAGAGACGCCATACTTATCAACAATAGTGTGATGACGACCATAAAAGTTTTTGAGTGCCCTGATAAACCTAGGCTTGCAATAATCATGGGTTAACACTTTGAAAGGCATTCGTTTTATACAGATTGAACCACAGATTACACAGCGGATGTAAACACTTCTGCATTAAATACTTAAAATAGCCAAAAAACCTGGAAACTTCAGCGGGACATACCTAGAATAAGAGGTATGTATCTTTGATATTCATAGAAACAATATAAAACTCATGCAACTTTAAAACTGTTTGACTTACAGGCTACACAATAATAGAATCTGTCACCTGTTTGTGACCGATACCGTATGATCTCAGTCGAGGGTGATCCCAACCGAGGCTTTGCCGAGATTGGGATATGTTATATCACGTCTCCCGAGACTGAGATTAACCAGTATCGGTCACAAACGGGTGACAAATTCTATTTCTCGTATCATTTTAAAAACGTTTAAAACTGTGATTCATGTACATTCATTTTAGCTTAAGTGTATTGTACCACTAGCTGTGAGTGACAAACTAACGGACGGATAGACTGAAAGTCAAATGGCTTCACTATTGGTGACGCAGGTAACAAAGGATATTTCCAGAAAAAATAATTGGGTTTTCAAAGTATTTCATATTCAACAGTTTACAGAGTACATTAAGTACATGCTATGAAAGACGAACGGACGGATGGACTGGCAGTCACACAGCTTCATCATTGGTGACGCAGGTAAAAAGGAATATTTTCAGAAATAATGGCTGATTGGTTTTTTTGACAGTATAATATTGCTCTGTTTAAAAACAGTTTTGTTTAACAATTTACTTCGATTACCGATCGGTTGGTGCAAACCTATATTAAAAGTTACTTTGAAGTATACCTTTACTTGAAATGTCATGTACAGACCTGTCTAAAGTTTAACACAAACTAACGAGTAAGTGCTGAACCGGCAGCTCATCTCAAACCCTCGTTAACTATATTTCGCGAATTCGACAGCTGTTACTGTAAACGTATTTAATTCTGCCTGTATTTATTTTCGCGGAAATTTAGGCATATACGCGTAGTTAAATTTTCGCGTTTTTGAAATATGCACTGTAACAAAATAAACATAATAATTTTCGCTCGGTATTAATTTTCGCGCAAAACAAACGACCGCGAAATAAGTGAAAATTAGAACACTGCGAAAACAAATATGTTTACAGTATTTATCTCTCAGCAACTGGCGGGCCACTAAATATCCATATCTCGTTGATTCTGAAACCGAGGTTCTGCTCTATTTTGTTAGCTAATGTTTTAATTTTAGAAAGGTCTGTACTGTTTTAAATGTTCTCTATGTGGTTAATGCCATATAAAATATATTGACAGGAAAATAAAACACGTATTTTAATAATAAAGTCACTAAGAACTAAATATAGGTACAAAGAGTACATAGAATATATACAATGTACCTGATAGATTGAATGTCTTAATGTCAAGTTACGCCTAGTATACCAATTACCTTTTGATGGTGTTTGTAATTAGTTTGGGATGTAGAAATAAATTGGTTTGCAGGTGCAGAACATACCTGTCCAAAGTTAAACACTGAGCTAACTAACGAACACAGATCGAAGCTCATCTGCTTAATGAGTATTGGCTGAATAAAATCGGCACGTATATCTTGAAATTTTTGTGAAAATTAGCCGATGACGCGAAAATTCCCCGCTTTTCTGTATCATGGTAGAATGATAATTTAATAGAATGATGATTGTGTCTGCTCTATTTGTAGACTGTTGTCGATCGGCTTTATTTTTATTTCTTTTTTCTCATTATTAAATATGAAAATAATATGGAAATTAAATACCCTGTATACTACAAACCAACATAATTTGTTATAGATTTGAACGTTTATTTAAAAAATTTAAAAACGTTTTTCTTCTTTAAAATTCATATTTCAAGTGATTCAAGTACTTCAGTATCCCTCTTTTTATAGAAGGTCGATTGTTTTCTCCAGGTATTCCGGTTTTCTCCACTATTCCTGTTACGAGTTAATGGGTCTTAAATGGGGCGTAAAAACATCATTACTTCGCGCTACTCCATTCATCATTTTTTCAACTACTGCAGTAGCTCAGTTGATAGAGTACTCGCTCCGTAAGTTGGGATCGTGGGTTCGAACCCCAACCGGCTCCACCATTCCTGTTACGAGTTAATGAGTCTTATATGGGGCGTAAAAACACCATTACTCCACGCCACTTTACTAATCTTTTTTCTCAACTACTGCGGCAGCTCAGTTGATAGAGTGCTCGCTCCGTAGGTTGGGGTCGTGGGTTCGAACCCCAACCGGCTCCACCATTCCTGTAACGAGTTATTGAGTCTTAAATAGGGCGTAAAAACATCATTACTTCACGCTACTCCACTCATCTTTTTATCCAACTACTGCAGTAGCTCAGTTGATAGAGTACTCGCTCCGTAAGTTGGGGTCGTGGGTTCAAACCCCAACCGGGTCTGACCCAAAACTTGAAAGTGGGTATTGAAATTTCTTTTACCAAGCGCTCGGCATTATGAAATGAAAGCCATGGCTCTTTTGGGTGGGAACCTAAACTAAACGAGGTCCTGTGTCACGGTAGGCGTGGCACGATAAAGAACCCCGTTGTATAATGCCATCAGCGCAACGCACAGGCAAAATTTCTGCACCTTCGCCTATAGCTGGCGACATCTCGATATAAGTGAAATTGTCTTGACTGATACGTTAAACACCATTACTCAACTCAACCTTTCTGCCATGACTAATAAACAGTCATACCTACCATCTAGTGTTGTGTTTGCTGGTAACTTTACGTCACATCTTGTAGGATCTACTTCCATCAATGTCATCAGTGGTACTATGTAACCACCGTACGCTCCTTGATATAAGGGTAATCTGTAAATAATACATAAATATAGTGGTATACCAAAATAAATTAGAACTTCTTTTGGGAGCCAAATACAACCATCCCAACATCTACAAGGGTTTAATGTTTTCTGTGACCTTGAACTTTCATATATGACCATAATTGAAGGTCATGACACACCTTTGGGCCATGAAGATTATTCATGTGAAGTTTTATGACAGTCGCCAAAGCAATTATAAGATATGACTTGGACACGATTTTGCATCAACAGGCAGGCAGACACTAATAGAATGTATCACAACTTGTGGTGCCTGATAGGGAAATCTCAAAGTTCTGATATATTTGGTCCAGAACGAGGCTTGTCGAGTTCTGGACCAAATCATTAGAACAAGGGTTGAGGTTTCCTTATCTGGCACTAAAAGTAGTAATTGATATTATTTCTTGCACCAGAAAATACTTTTTAAAATTTAAAATCATTTCAACTTGATACACCTCTGATTTTATTGATACATTTTTGCGAGAAAAACAGCATGTAGGCTACCTTGCACAGGGGGTACAAGATGAGATGGAGATATCTTGTACCTCTCTTCTTATGGATTTTTCTATCTGGGATGCAAGAAATGTTGTTCATATACACCCCTCTTAACTTACAGGGTATATTATATAACGTGTTAAAACTCGTCAAAAGATCTTAAGCATTTTTTTCAATTAACCGTGTGGTTACTATTTGAGTATCACAAGCTATAACAACAAAATACTGCTTGCATGATCATCGACAATAAAACCGTAAAACGTTACCTGAGCATCGCAAGTAAAAACCATAAAAAGTAACTCGAGAATCGCAAGTATAAATCGTAAACAACTACTTGAGCATCGGCAGTAAAACCGTAAAAAGTTACATGAGCAACGCAAGTAAAAACCGTAAAAAGTTACTCGAGAATCGCAAGTATAAACCGTAAAAAGTTACATGAGCAACGCAAGTAAAAACCGTAAAAAGTTAGTCGAGAATCGCAAGTATAAACCGTAAAAAGTTACATGAGCAACGCAAGTAAAAACCGTAAAAAGTTACATGAGCAACGCAAGTAAAAACCGTAAAAAGTTACATGAGCAACGCAAGTAAAAACCGTAAAAAGTTACATGTGCAACGCAAGTAAAAACCGTAAAAAGTTACATGAGCAACGCAAGTAAAAACCGTAAAAAGTTACATGTGCAACGCAAGTAAAAACCGTAAAAAATTACATGTGCAACGCAAGTAAAAACCGTAAAAAATTACATGTGCAACGCAAGTAAAAACCGTAAAAAGTTACATGTGCAACGCAAGTAAAAACCGTAAAAAGTTACATGAGCAACGCAAGTAAAACAGTAAAAAGTTACATGTGCAACGCAAGTAAAAACCGTAAAAAGTTACATGTGCAACGCAAGTAAAAACCGTAAAAAGTTACATGAGCAACGCAAGTAAAACAGTAAAAAGTTATATGAGCAACGCAAGTAAAAACCGTAAAAAGTAACATGAGCAACGCAAGTAAAAACCGTAAAAAGTTACATGAGCAACGCAAGTAAAAACCGTAAAAAGTTACATGTGCAACGCAAGTAAAAACCGTAAAAAGTTACATGTGCAACGCAAGTAAAAACTGTAAAAAGTTACATGAGCAACGCAAGTAAAAACCGTAAAAAGTTACATGAGCAACGCAAGTAAAAACCGTAAAAAGTTACATGTGCAACGCAAGTAAAAACCGTAAAAAGTTACATGAGCAACGCAAGTAAAAACCGTAAAAAGTTACATGTGCAACGCAAGTAAAAACCGTAAAAAATTACATGTGCAACGCAAGTAAAAACCGTAAAAAGTTACATGTGCAACGCAAGTAAAAACCGTAAAAAGTTACATGTGCAACGCAAGTAAAAACCGTAAAAAGTTACATGTGCAACGCAAGTAAAAACTGTAAAAAGTTACATGAGCAACGCAAGTAAAACAGTAAAATAAGTTGCAAGAGCATCGAAAGCAAAAACTGCAAAAGTTACTTGAGCATTGCAAGTAAGAAACGTAAAACGTTACTTGAGAATCGCAAGTAAATCAACACATAGGAGTGTGAGCATTACATATAAAACTTATATTACCAGAATCAAAAACATATCAAGAGTACATTAGAAACAACATAAGAGTCAGTAAAATTGATATACCAATAAGACAATAATTACGGAAAAAACGACATCGACCATAACAAGTATCATAAAAGCTGCCAACGGATATTTCGAAACATCCAACTGTAATAATCGAACGTTTTTATTTTTGAAAATTTCAATTTTACATTTTTTAATCCATACACAACGACCTTCTGCAACATTACCTTGATCCCACAGATACCATAAGAAACGTCGATAAGCCATTCACGAACATGGTAGAACTTAACATTTGTGACTGTAATTCACCGTCATGTTCTGCACACGTCACTTTTGCTGCTATAAGTACAATTGCCAAAGATCCCGAAATAGCCAACAAAGCTTGCTGTAATAGATATAGAATACTAAATACCAAATACCTCGTAACTGTCCATATATTCGGAAGTCTGTATCACTGGTAACTTAAGAAAATAACTAAATAATTGTAAAATAAACTTAAAAAGGTTCTGATTTTTTTAAAAAAAAAAAACATGAAATCTTTAAAACAGTTCAAAACTATATCAAAACGATTTTCAAAATGGAACAATATTTTGTCAACTTTTTTTTATACGAGTTCCAGTGTTTATATATTATATAAGTTATATATATTAATTTCCAGTTGTATTAACCATGTACATGTACAATTGCATATGTTTAATATTTTTATATACTAGGAACACTTCTACCTCATGTACCTGGCTTCAATATGTCATTCAGTTTTGTTCTTCACATTTGCTATGGGAACGGTTAAGCTTTTTTCGGCTTGTTCCTGGGTCCATTTCTATATGCGTGTATGTTGAATTGTATATTGTTTGTTTTTACTTTGCTTTGGGATTGAGGTTTAGACTGGATTTGTAAATTTTTGGGATTTTGATTTAGACATGGATTTACTTTGCTTTATGATTGTGGTTTAGATATGGATTGGTAACTTTGTTTTTACTAAGCTTTGGGATTGTGGTTTGGGCATGGATTTTACTTAGCTTTGGGATTTTGATTTGGACATGGATTTACTTTGCTTTGGGATTGTGATTTATACATGAAATAGTAAATTTGTTATTACTTAGCTTTAGAGTTGTGATTTGGACATGAATTGGTATGCTTGTTTTTACTTTGCTTTGGGTTTAAAGTTTAGACATGTTTGTTGTTACTGTGCTTTGAGACTGTGGTTTATACATGGATCGGTATGTTTGTTTTTACTTTGCTTTGGGATTGTGGTTTATAGATGGATTGGTATGTTTGTTTTACTTTGTTTTGGGATTGTGGTTTAAACATGGATTGGTGTGTTTGTTTTTACTTTGCTTTGGGATTGTGGTTTATAGATGGATTGGTATGTTTGTTTTACTTTGTTTTGGGATTGTGGTTTAAACATGGATTGGTGTGTTTGTTTTTACTTTGCTTTGGGATTGTGGTTTCGACAAGGATTAGTATGTTTGTTTTATTCATAAAAGCAATTTTAAATTAAAGAAAGATTTAATTAAAACATGTGTGCTGTATTTATGGATTTATAATAGATATATCTGGCTTTGCTTGTAAAAATTAAGAATTGTAAGTGATTGTTCGTCTGAAAATTATAAAAAGTTGGACTTTTCAGCATAATGCTTTGTTAAGACATAAAACCATTTTAACAAAGCTGTGATAAGCAAATTATTTCACTCACCTGAAATCCAAACAACAGAAGCAGGTGAACAGGGGGAACTTCGCTCGTTTTAAATATTAATGGAGATTTGTTAATTTCCAGTTGTTTTTCAGTCAAACTCATCTTTCGTTTGATTTCTATAGATACATTTCCCGCGCTTTTTCGGCTTCCTGAATGTCCTGATAGTACGGAACTTTTTCTCTCATTGTCTGTTGTGTCGGAAGCGTACGAGACACGCCTTCGTTCACCATGATCGAAGCTGAGTTTTGAGGCATTTTGTAGAGGCTAAAAAGTAATATATAGAATAATACATGAGGGAATCCATATCATATACCATATCTGACAGAGGCCACCCATATCAAACCAAGGGATTTAGCCCGAGGTCCGATATTAGGCGAGGTTTTTATATGATATGGATTTCACCATGTTTTATTTTGTTTATCATAAACTTAAATTTTCACCATTTAGAACAAATTAAAAGCGTGTATATGTGTCTTGAATATGACAAAAAAATTAACTTGCCACCAATTTAGATGGAAAATGCATTCTTCCAAACAATTTAACCCACGATATACGCATCATATCCTTTCTCAAACGAACCTTTGTAAGGCGTTCGAATGTCGTGTGTTGATTTTTTAACGATGTAGTAATTAGATTCATTTGTTCGGAGTAGCCAGTCTGATATTTATCAGATATCTACCAGACCGGTGAAGATATCAGACTGGTGGTACAGCGTTTCCCACCTGTACATGCGGTTATTTTGTTATTAGAGGAGCTGAGCCGATATCGTTGGTTTGGTGTTTGCTGACCGTGATTACATCGGCTACAGTTGTAGAATAGTTTAACATTTCAATACATATATTTCTGTGTTCTTTACTATGCATTTATATATTGTTTGATGTGTCATTTGTTTATGTTTTATGAATGTGTGTCAAAGGTTTGAATTTAAATGTGACATGTGACACAATAATAAAATATTTAGTAGTAGTATCATGTGCTACTGTAGCACACTACGGTTAAGTTAACCCTGTCTATAAAGGACAACCAAGGGAACTGGTAAAATGGCCTTTATGGACATGGGCCTTTATATAGAGGTTAGAATAACATGAATTAAGAGTAGTTGGGATATAATTTCAATGGCTTTAAAAAACAGGTAGTCCGTATATAGAGGTGGCAGGTTCGATTGGCTACAATACACATTTATGTATGGTGGCTTATTTCTGACATCCAGATATTTTCGGTCGACATAGAATTATTTTGACACGTTGACGTAATATCACGACAAGTTGAGATAATTAATGTGATGGAAAGTTGTGATAGTAAAATAAAAAAGTTGAGATAAATAACACGGCACATTGGATATGTAATCACGTAAGTTTTTAACGACGTTATTCCAGGAATTTTCGGCGTAAATGTTTCCGTACGCTGGCAAATCCCATCGTTATGGTAGTAGGGAAACGGCACGTAGTTAATTAACAGTATATAGTAGATGGTAATTCATGAACTATTTGTATTTAACCCCACTTTAACGCCAGACAAAACAAAAGGGACGATTTTTAAAAAGTGGCCTGTTTTTACACTACAAACATGTCGACAGTTTAACACTATAAGCTAACGAATACTTGGAGAGATTCAACAGCTCATGTTGGTTCCTCGTTAGGTTTTTAGCGACTGCTATCTATCTCTCGACAGGTTCTCCGGTCACAAACTCCATATCTTGTCCATTCAGCAGCTAAGCTTTGACTTCTATTCGCTAGCTCAGTGTTTAACTTTCGACAGGCCTCTACTGTATATCTGCTAAAATAAAGCCTGAAGGCATTTATGTTAAGTAATAAGTAAATTTTGAAATGAAACATTTATTTTTTATTTATTTTTTTTAATATGTAAAAAGACGTAAAGACAGTTATAAGTGGAGCACAAAGCAAAAAACAAAGAAATGCATCACGTGTGGTCGTTCCGTCTGCTAACTGGTTGTCAGCAAATTAAAATTGTAAGTGCAGCTACATGAAGGTAATAAAAGTACACATGCAGACGACTTTATATGGTACCAACGTCACAATAAACCTGACGTTTGAAATAGTTTAATGAATAAGCAAGTTTAGGAGATGTTCCGGAATTAAAGGGTCATGGTTTAATTTGATTTTTTTATGCGATAACATACTGACTACAATCTATGTACATTAATCTTTGGTTGTTTTGGCCTACAACCTCATGAACTTTATATATACAGTCAAACCTGTCTATAAAGGCCATCCAAGGGAACCAGTAAAAGTGACCTATATGGGCAGGTGGTCTTTATATACAGGTTCAAATAATATAAATAAAAAACAATCGGGATACAACTCTACTGGGCTTTATAAGCAGATGACCCTTATACAAAGGTGGTCTTTAAGGCAGATTTGACTGTATCTTAAAGTGTTTCGCAGTAGACCTCAATAACTTATTTTTGAATAACAATAGAAAGAAAATTATTTCAGGATAGCTGTCAAATTATCGGACAATATGTTCTAAAACAACTGATCATCCATCTGATATGACAATATCTGATTAAGACTAGTTCAAGAATTGCACCTTTAACTAATGTTGGGCCCAAGCTTGTTGCATTTGTATTACACTTGTTTGGTCTGACACCATTGACCATAATTTTGCTAACATCGTTGTTCACTGTACAAGGTAACAACTGCGGTAGCTCAGTTGGTAGAGTGCTCGCATCGTAAGTGGGATGTCGTGGGTTCGAACCCCGACCGGGTCTGACCCAAGACTTGAAAGTGGGTAGTGTCTGTTCTTTCGCCAAGCACTCGGCATTACGAGATGAAAGTCACGGTTCTTTCGGATGGGAACTTAAAATAAACGAGGTTCCGTGTCATGGTGGGCTTGGCACGCTAAAGAACCCTGCTGTATAATGCCATCAGCGCAACGCACAGGCAAATTTCTGCACCTTCACCTAAAGCTGGCGACGTCTCGTTATAAATGAAATATTCTTGACTGAGACATTAAACACTCACTCACTCACTGAACAAGGTAAATCGTATCGATACCCTCGGTACAAAGTCCATACCTAATCTCAATTGTTTATGGTTGGTTGGTTGAATGTTGCTTAACGTCGCATCAGCAATTTTTCAGCTATTCCCGACGCGAAATATTTTATTAATTATTATGGATTAATCTGTGAACAATTTCGTGTATGCATGTGAAGTACGAGTATGTTGTATGGTCTGCCTTGTACTAGTGTGTACTCGGGGCGACTTTAATTACCGTCCTAGCTCACAGAGTCAGTATGCCGCAGCCAAGCGTTCCACTCCCCCAGTCTATTATACTGATACCTGGTGAATCAGTAAAGGTCAATGGCAAGGAAAATGTAGTCTGAGCGGGACTTGAACTCACAGCGGTGAGAGACCCTGGATTTGTATACTGGCGTCTTACCTATTAGGTCCATTGTTTGTTTAAGGAATGAGTGAGTAATGGTATTTAACGTCCCAGTCAAGAATATTTCACTTATATCGAGACGTCGCCAACTATAGGCGAAAGTACAGAAATTTGGCTGTGCGTTGCGATGATGACCTTATACGGCAGGGTTCTTTAGCGTGCCAAGCCCGCCGTGACACGGGACCTCGTTTATTTTCAGTTCCCATCCGAAAGAACCGTGACTTTCATTTTGTAATGCCGAGTGCTCGGCGAAAGAACAGTCACTACCCACTTTTAAGTCTTGGGTCAGACCCGGCCGGGGTTCGAACCCACAACCTCCCACTTACGGAGCGAGCACTCAACCGACTGAGCTACCGCAGTGGTCTGTTTGTTTAAGGAGTTCAGTTGATTGAGTAATGGTGTTTAACGTCCCAGCCATGGCACTAATATTTCACTTACATCGAAAGCTATAGGCAAAGGTGCAGATATTTTGCCTGTGCGTTGTGCTGATGACATTATACAGCAGGGTTCTTTACTTGCATTTCGTAATGCCGAGTGTTTGGCGAAAGAACAGTCACTACCCACTTTCATATCTTGGGTGAGACCCGGTCTGGGATATCAAACTAACGACCTCCCACTTACGGAGCGAACACTCTACCAACAACTGAGCTACCATTGTTTAAGAAAATGTGTTTCAATATACGGTCATCACGACCCCGCGAAGAGACGATAAATACTCTAAATTACTATTGTAAACGTTTACGCTACCGTAATATAATATTGTGCGTCAAGTTTGACCTGTCGTTTGACCTTTAATTTGAATACTCAAACAGACATATCCATTGTGTTATTAAGGGGATATAATTATAAAGTTGATATATGTCGATAGGCGATAGTAATGCTTATGATAGTGAAACATGCTATCTTACCTAAACCACAAAGTCCATTAGCATAATCTAATATTCAATTAAAGGTCAAACTGCCAGGTCAAACTTTACGCACTACTACTTGCAATAACATCCCATTTCAGTGAGGTTTCTAATTATAACGTTCAAATGGTCATTTATAGTAAAGTCGGTCATTTGGAAAAAAAAAGAAATATTTCTGACCTTTTCAGTTGATTTTAAACTCAATTTATGCTGACAAGTTAAAAGTTGTAATCCAACGTACACCGTGACGAAAATTCAAGACAAACCTTACGATAATCTAACATTAATTAAACCAGTACTATTAACATTTGAAAGTCGTCGCTAAAATTTATTACAATGAAATATGTAAACTACGTAAACTATTTTCCCTTTCAAAGACGTCAAAAGCGCGCTAACGCCACTGCTTAAGTTTGAATCCCACTCAGTGTGAAAAGATTTTCGGGCTCGCAAGCCGAAAGCAGCCCTTTGTTTTCCACGGGTACTTCGGTTTCCTCCACCTTGGACTGACCACCTTGATATAGGTAAACGATGCGTTAATAATTTATTTCCACTACAACCCACTCTTTTTATTGAAAATTATTAGTTTGGGTTTTGCATTACAATATGTTCAAAGAACTGAGTTTAATATTTGATCGAAATAAATTGTTAAAAAAAGAGAAAGAAAAAAAAGAAAAAAAGAAAAAATGTCCTTGACCTCATTTGTTTTATATCTACCAGTATCTGTTGTCGCCATTTTCCGTGACGCGTGATGTTCGGAAAGACATATCCCGATCTCATTACAGAGCTTAAGTTCGGAAAGACGTATCCCGACCTCATTACAGAGCTTAAGTTCGGAAAGACGAATCCCACCTCATTACAGAGGTTAAGTAGAAAATAATTACTTCCAGCTACTTTTCTTTTTGAGTTTCTTATTCTATATTCCAATTATCTCAAGACGAAGAGTTACAGGAAATTGTCCTTCACTAATCAAAAGTTTTTTGTTTTCTCTCTTAAAAAGTGTGTCATAATGCGTTTTGATTTGAATATAATTATGAGAAACTCTAAAAGTACAATACTCCATCTATAACTGGAGTTTTGAGAGCATTTCAAATAAATTAACTATCATAGATATGACGTCACGTCTCGATATAAGTGAAATGTTATTTGACTGGGACGTAAAACCCCATTCAATGAATCAATCAAATCAGATCAGGTGTAGTAGATAGGGGGACAGGAAATTTGTCCCAATATTGTTGCAATTATAGGGGAAAATAATTGTTCCCATATTAACCGCCGGAAACACACACACACACACACACACACACACACACACACACACACACACAGAGAGAGAGGGAGAGAGAGAGAGAGAGAAAAAAAAAAATATAATACACGATAATATACAAATCTTTCTCATTCATATAAGAAGAATGGTGCCCAATACATATTCAGGTTTTTTGTGATTAGCTGGACAGAAATGTCATTATGAGTGATTTATTACTGACCAGTCGGTTTTTGTAAACAATCAAAATAGTAGTTACCAATATTGACCATGAGAAACTCTCTCTCTCTCTCTCTCTCTCTCTCTCTCTCTCTCTCAGAGCGACACAAGTAAATCATTTTTTTTAAAACCAAATACAATATTCTTACTTTTTTCATTTTTCAATGTTGTTTTGGGTTTTGCTCTCTCTCTCTCTCTCTCTCTCTCTCTCTCTCTCTCTCTCTCTCTCTCTCTCAAACACACACGTTTATACACACTCCCCCTCCAATATTTTTTTCATTTCAATTATGCAATCATCTATTAACTTTTAACATTTTGAACTTTTTTTTAAATAAATTTTGATATGTACATGAACCATTTTTCTTTAATTTCCTGAAAGAAAAAAAATTAAAACAAAAAATAAATATTCATATGTGGTTTTTTTTTGGGAAAAAAAAATCATACATTTTATCCTTTATACGTCTCCTCTATTATATTTAACCGGGAAAAATGTTTCTAAAAAATCTTACCGGAACGATATCTTCCTCCTCGGTAAAAGTTGTATTCACATAAACTGCATCTCCTTCGTTTAAACCATTTTGTTTATTTTCAACGTGGTTGTATTCCGGTGTCGATTTTACTTCAATTTCATCATTATTAATTTCCATAATTTTGATTTCTTAGTATGTCTTACTACACAACCATGTCAGAGAGGTATATCTATACAGAGCAATAATTGTGTCACCGTGATCGGTTGACAAACTTAACCTGTCATGCTTGACATCTTCCAAAAGTCTAAAGTTGAGTAATGGTGTTTAACGTCCTAGTAAATATATTTCACTTATATCGAGACGTCGCCAGCTAGAGGTGAAAGTGCAGAAATTTTCCTATGCGTTTTGCTGATTGCATAATATAATATGGTTCTCTTTCGTATCATGCCTATTGTGACACAGGACCTCGTTTATTTTAAAGAACCGTTACTTTCATTTCGTAATACCGAGTGTTTGGCAAAAGAACAGTCACTACCTACTTTCAAGTTTTGGATCAGGTCCGGTCGGGGTTCGATCGAACTCACGACTTCCCATTGAAGGAGCGAGCACTCTACTAAATAAGCTACCGCAGTGGTTCAGAAGTCATAAGAATTAAAAACCACCCTGTTGATTAAGACCAGTGTTTTAATGCCCTTTTATAAAGTTTAACCAAATATTCTTTTGTATGAAGACCACCCCATTCCTGTCTATCACTGACGACCACCTCTATAAACATCACCTGTCTATAAAGGTCAGTGTTCTCCTACTACCAGTAGTTTAAAATCCGTTTTGGTCATGAACATTTCATCCCAAGGCGTATCTATAGAATTAAATAGTCGAACTGTTAATCGATGATTCGGATTGATTAACAATTATACGTTCTGGGCAGTCAAGGTATCGAGGTGATCCGAGTTCTGGTATGGTGGATGAAACCGAGGCACCCGGAGAAAACTATCGAATTTAGGAAAGCTTAAAACTGTCGCCCTGGGAAAGATACGGGCCTAGGCGGCGAGAAGTGTAGTGAATGGTAAGTGCGTGGTTTTTGTGTATCTGTTTTTATATTTAGCTCGCGCTTATGTGGATTTTAGGGTGTGACTACACTTGACTTCAATGTCGCATTTAAACACAACAGACCAATATTACTTGTGCCGAGTCTAATCAGTGGTGTCTAACAACACGGAAACCATCTCCACTTACAGTCAACTCGGGGATCCTTTGGTTTGAAGGCTAACCACCTAAAGGTCAGTCAACAGACATTACTATGACAAGAAATAAAGAACAGATTTATTTAATGTAGGTGTTAGTTATGGATTTGACATTTTTTTCGTGATAAAAGTTATTTTTATATCAAATAAATAAGTTAGTTTTAATTAAGGAAATTGTGCATCCATGTGCTACGTTGGAATGTATATTGCTTATCTACAAAAATAAGAGAAACAATTCTGTGATAATTATTAAATATTTTGTTAATAAAAACTTTTTTAACCTCGGCGCGTTTCATTGCATCCACAATGGTAGGTTAAGTAAAACGTAGGATAATAAATAATGTTAATATTTTAATTTATTTGTGTCACGTGTCTTTAAACATTAAAATAAGGTTATAAAACGTAAACTGCACTAAAGATTGTGACAAACGAAATAAATGTTATATTATTGCAGCAATGAATGATAATTGTATATATTCATACTATATATCTCATAAATTTAACGAGTGAACCCGTAAACGTCGCTTTTATGGGGGGGGGGGCGGTTCTTAAATACACGTTCAACTGGCACGAATAAAGAGTAGATACGATTAAATTTTGTTGGCCTTTAAATGTAGTTGTCGTTATATAGAGGTTGTTTTTATGCCAGGTTTTGCCATATATATACACAGTCAAATTTGGCCAAAAAGTCACCCAAGGGAACCAGTAAAAGTGGGCTTTTATCGCATGTTCAATTAACATGAATAAATAGCAATTTGGGATAAAATTTAACTGGCCTTTATAAGTAAGTGGTCGTTATATAAAGGTGGTCTTCAAGGCAGGTTTGACTATATATTGTATATTTTAAAATTACAGTGCATTTGCAACTTAAAATAGATAATAATTATGTTGGAATTGAACTGGACTGACATTATGTCTATGGTCCCATAAACACTTTCCCTTAGGGTCTCATGTTGAATCGGCCAGTTTTATGACGTCACCGTGAGTTCCTGTACGGAATAGGCATATTAAATCATTGGAACCACATATTAAACACATGTTTAGTGATTGTGGTTATTTGAACATAACCTGGATCCTATCGACCAGGTAATGCGGCACAAATACCTTTAGCATTACCTAATTTTTGTTATAGCACATTTGTTTGGCGTATCTTCTAATTTCCAATGACATATTGTCTATACAAATAAGATTTATGTAAAGATTTTATCAGCTCCACCACCCCTAAATATTAGTTATCCAATGTTTTAGAGGTACTATTTGGAACCAGGACCTTTTGTGACCTGGAAGTCATGACCACTTGACCTTTTGTGGCCTGGAAGTGTTTAATGAGACCTATGTTTAACCCAAAGATTTCCGAAGTGATGAATTTGACCCAGTCGAACAATACTTCCAGAGATTAGAAATACTATTTAATATTATTATCACCCGTTTTTCGAAGAAAAAGGGGATATTAAATTCCGAGTTTCCATCCGTCTGAAATTTTTGTCTGCGCAAATTCTTTAAAACTATGAAGCACCTTTTATGAATCTTAACAGCAGCTTGCAACCCCGCACAAAATATAGGTTGGTACGGCACTCGCCTATAGTGTAGGTTATCCCGGGTTTGATCCCTTGTCCAAAATTTGAATTGTTCTATTCTGCTACATTCGGTGGCCAATGTGACATATAGCTTTACGGATAGCTTAGGCCTTTAGTGTGGAAGGCCTAGGGTTCGAGTTCCAATCCAACTCATTAACCTCTTCCTACGTTCTTGGGTTGATCAACTAAGACAGTGTTATCTCTGAAGATTTCAGTAAAAATCATAGCAAAAGAAAATGAAGTATTTAAGAATTTGTTTATTGTATAATATATAAACAAAAGAAATTCACACTGCTATTTATATTCATGAGTTCATGATTATTCTAAAGTAGGCTCGGAGGATCGCGTTGCCCCTCCGGGTTTAACGTTTCAATATCATGTTTACATTAATATGTATCTACACATTGTGAAACAATAAATTTCAGGCAACTTTCAACCTTTAATGTCACCCAAGTGCCGGGTACCCCCGGGCTGGGAGGGAATATTAGGTATCTTTAACAATGTAAATTTATGTAGATAAACATTTGAATTGTTGTTATAAGATGGCCCATTTGTGCCATTTCATCACATAGTAATATATGGTCCAACCGCCCCTCTATACTGATAGAAACAAGTGCCTGTGTATTTCCTTTCGCATGGCGTGGTGATAGCATTGTCATAATTTAGTTTTAAATTATATTTAAATAAAGTTTTTAATGGTATATTGTCATATACTATTGTCTGCATGTATTTCATGATAAAAGTAAAATAAGAAGAAAATCCAATAAATTAGGTCCCTGCCTGTAGTTACTTCCCACTTATTTTCAAAGGGCAATAAATCCTAGGGACACTGAGCATACTAACTCGGGTTAATGATATGTGTATAAATGCTGATGCTTTGTCACAAAGTTTTGTGAAATAGTCAACACTGAAAATCCCATGCTATTATTTGTTCATATAGTCAAGTTATAACAATCATTACAATCGATAAGATTACACATTTGATTGATAAGTTAAGGGAAAGCTTAGTTAAGGAACGATTGCTGAATTGGGACCTAGTCTTCGAAGGGCATTCGATTTTACTGTCACGACATAAAATATTGTTTCCATAGTAACCGGTCATGTGGCAAAGCAAAGCCCCCTAATTGACTGAGACAATAATTGCAAAATATTTGTTGGATCTTGATGAATATTTAATGTTCATCCTTCCCTACGCAGTTTTGTAACACATCTTCATATAGTGACTACACAGTTAGTCGTTCTTCCTTTACTACACATTTTTAAAACACATCTTTTGTTATGCGTCACTCGCATCTTAGATTCTTTTTGTTATAGGTCACTCGCATCTTAGATTCTTTTGTTATGCGTCACTCGCATCTTATATTCTTTTATTATGCGTCACCTGCATCTTAGATTATTTTTGTTATGCGTCACTCGCACCTTAAAAATTATTTTTGCTATGCGTCACTCGCATCTTAGATTATTTTTGTTATGCGTCACTCGCATCTTAGATTGTTTTTGGTATGCGTCACTCGCATCTTAGATTATTTTTGTTATGCGTCACTCGCATCTTATATTCTTTTATTATGCGTCACTCTCATCTTAGATTATTTTTGTTATGCGTCACTCGCATCTTAGATTCTTTGAACAATGTACCATTCATAGACTAACACAAGTACATGTACATTATAACAGACTGATTCAGCATCCTTGAGAGAATACGGATACTTCGTATATATTGGAAGTGAAATTTTCATTTTTTAAATGATGTCTTCATATTTATTTATGAACATGAAATAATTTGAGATGGCACATATGTGTCACCATAGTTTAACATTAGATGAAGGAGGTGACTGATAGAATCGCATAATATCAACTTACTTGTGAAAATCATTATTTATTCTCCATTAAATGTTATAGGTGTCAAAAAGCCACGGGGTCATTTATATGTATTAAGATTTGTCACGAACTTAATTATACACCGAGAGTGACCTATGGTCAGTAAACCTCGCTGGACGGTTAAATTCTCACCGTCTTCTTTGTCGGATAAAGGGTAGCAGTTAAAATTCTAGATCCAATTTCAAAAGAAGAGGTGATGGTATTTTTTTCAGTATTGACGCTATAGATAAACACTTAACTCAGAGATATTGTCATATATATATATTATATATATATATAATATATATATATATATATATATATATATATATATATATATATATATTCTGAATGAAATGTTCAAAATATTATAATATGACAAATAATCTCACTGATATCAATTTTTGAATAATTCATTCAGAAATTAAAAAAACAAATGCTATGACAAAAGCACTGTCCAAGGGAATTTGTTGTGGATTTCTTAAAAAGGAATAAACTTCTATAATATAGATAATTTTGGTACACTAGATCCAAGTGTAGCAAGCAAAGGTCGGTGGTTTAATTTCTCAGTGTACAGTACGCATCCTTGGAACTGATACCCTATTTTCAGATGTTTTAGAACCAAGAAGATATGAAGAAGCGGAGAAAATCGGGTCATAGTGTTATAGATCTTAACTCTACTCCCAATTAGCTCCGTTCTGCACAGGTCTTTTGATTTCTAAACTATTATCGCACGTACTAAAAAGAGTCTTTGAGTACCCAAAGATAACCAAAGCAGCGCGAAATATGCATTTGTTACAGGTAAACAACATTGACCTTTCATTGGGAATATTTATATAGAAGGATCCACCAAATAAATGGGTTGTAGTAGAATTCACTGTTAATAGTATATACTCAAGGTACACGATAAGTGTTCGCATAATGTTGACAAAATAAACACCTGTGGCCCCTATACATGGATAAAAATATTTAAATCAAAGGTCAAGCAGACAGGTCAATGTTGTTTACCTATACATCAAGATAATCAATGCATTGAACAAGAAAAATATGTTATAGGTAAACAATATTGACCTGTCCGTTTGACCTTTCATTGGGAAAATTCATATAGAAGGATCCACCCAATAAATGGGTTGTAGTAGAATTCACTGTTAATAGTATGTACTCAAGGTACATGATAAGTGTTCGCATAATGTAGACAAAATAAACATCTGTGGCCCCTATACATGGATAAACTTGGTTCAGGATAAATATTTAAATCAAATGTCAAGCAGACAGATCAATGTTGTTTACCAATACATCAAATACGATATTCGGTGTCCTGAAGGGAGTGCCTCTCACCACCTAGGTTCCAATCTCACACATAGGACAGATCCTAGTACGAGAAGGTCGGTGGTTTTTTCAGGTTTCCCTTGCCCTCTCTGAACTTATAATTGAAAAAAATCTTGACTAGGGTTTAAAACTCATGCAAGAAATGCATTTTGGACGAACAGTTCTCTGCTAAAGGCCAATGGTACTGGTTTCCTCAGATCATGAATGTTAATTCATGCATGATGCAATGCATGGTTGGGGAAGTTTTCAATTTGGTTATAGATCTGCTTGGAAATACATGAACTGTTCAATTTATTTGTGATTGTATGTATTTTCTTTAGAATGGATTCCAAATACGGCTTGTAGTTACCGATCACCACGATTGATTGATTGAATGGTGTTTTACGTCCTAATCAAGAACATTTCACTTATATCGAAATGTCATCAGTATATGGCGAAGTGGCCAATTTTTTTCACCTTTCCAGTGTGCTCAAGGCAATATGCAGGGAGAGTTCTTCAAGGTGCAAATCTGCCATGACACGGAGCATCAGTTTTAATGTATCATCCAAAGGACCCCATTAATTTCATTTCTTAATGTCAAGTGCTCCGCGAAAGAACAGTCACTACTTATGTTCAAGTCTTGGTGAGACCTGGTCAGGGTTCGAGCTCACGACCTCCCACATACGAAGTGAGCATTTATCTGTAACTGTGTTGACATGCCAAACAGACGGGACAAAAGTCAAATAGACCATTTGATGATAAATGGGAGATGGAAAAGCTCCCTTTTTGATGTAAGAGCAATGAGAGGGGCAGACTGTAACAGCGACCATCAACTGCTCATTGGTAAAATAAGATTGAAACTGAAAAAGGCACCAAAACAGAATGAAATGAAAAGGAAAATATATGACACTAGCAAACTGAAAGACCAGCAAGTAAGACAGAAGTTCAGTGTAGAATTAAGAAACCGATACCAACTGTTAAATAGTCTACATGAAAACAATCTAGATGAAATTACTACAAACTGGGAGATAGTGAAAGAAGCATACACAATGACATCAGAGAAAATACTAGGGTTTAAGAACAGAAAGAGGAAAATTTGGATGACTGACAACACCTAGAAGACAGTTGAGGAAAGGAAAGGTGTAAAAATCAAATTTGAAAATGCAAAATCTGAGAGACTAAAGCATAAACTACACGAAGAATACAAAAAACTAGACAAAGAGGTTAAGAATAGGGCCAAGCTTGATAAAAGGAGATATATGGAAGAATTGGCAGGAGAAGCAGAAACAGCAGCTAAGAAAGGAGAACTCAGTACGGTGTATAAGATCAGCAGACAGCTAAGTGGAAAGACAATAAGTAGCGATAAACCACTATTGAACAAGGAAGGACAGACACTAACATCAGATGAAGACAAACTAAAACGTTGGGCGGAACATTTCAGAGATATCCTGAATACAAATATAATAGATAAAGACCTCCACATACAACCTATTGGAGATGAAATAGACATCAACATAAACCCCATTAGTGAAGCAGAGATAAAAAAGGCCATCCTAAAACTAAAAAATGGTAAAGCTGCAGGTCTCGATAACATACCAGCAGAACTCCTAAAAACAGACATTGATATGACATCTAAAATGCTAGTAGAGCTATTTAGGAGCATCTGGATGAGGGAAGAAATACCTGAAGACTGGACCAAAGGAGTCATAATACCACTCCCTGAAAAAAGGTGATCTGAAGAATTGTAATAACTGGCGAGGGATTTCTCTGTTATCAGTCCCTAGTAAAGTATTCCTTAGAGTTATTGCCAACAGGATATCTGCAGCCATCGATAAAAAATTACGCAATGAGCAAGCTGGATTCAGAGCCAACAAAAGCTGCATAGACCATATATTTGCTATCAGAAACATCATTGAGCAAAGTATCGAATGGCAGAACAAATTAATTCTAAACTTCATTTACTTCCATAAAGCATTCGACAGTGTCAACAGGGGATCTATCTGGAAAATATTACTGGCATACGGGCTACCACCAAAAATAATACAGATAATCAAGATGTTTTATGACAACTACAAATGCAGTGTATTACACCAAGGTCAGCTGTCCGAGTGGTTCACAATACAGACGGGAGTGAGACAGGGTTGTGTTATTTCACCGTTACTCTTTCTTGTTGTCATCGACTGGTGCATGCGAACAACACTCGGCAACCAAAACACAGGAATAAGATGGACACTCAGTACATTCCTCGAAGATCTAGACTTCGCAGATGATATTTGTCTCATATCCAACAACAGAAGGCACATGCAGATAAAGACCGACAAGATATGCGCAGTAACAGCTAAGGTGGGATTGAAGATCAACACCAGTAAAACAAAAGTCATGTCTATCAATGAGAACACAACTGGAACACCGATACAGATAAACAATGGAATAATCGAAGAAACAGAGGACTTCACATATCTGGGCAGCACCATCAGCAATGACAATGGAGCATTCAAAGACATCAAATCTAGGATAGGTAAAGCAAGATCAGCCTTTAGACAACTACACTCCATCTGGAAATCAGGAATGCTTTCCAAAACCACCAAACTAAGAATCTACAATAGCAATGTGAAATCTGTGCTATTATATGGTTTAGAATGCTGGAGAGTTACCCAGACTGATTTTCAAAAACTGGCCGCATTCCATAACACCTGCCTCAGAAGGATATGCAAGATCTACTGGCCAAGAAAAATAAGTAACAAGAGACTACATGAAATCTGTGCCAGAAGGATATCAGAACAGAAATAAAACAACGAAGATGGCGGTGGATTGGACATGTGATGAGACAAGATAACAACAGTACCACCAGAGTCTCACTAAAATGGACACCAGATGGGAAGAGGAAGCGGGGAAGGCCGAAGGAAACATGGAGGCGGACAGTAGAGAAAGAGCTGAAAGAGATGGGGATGGGATGGAAGGAAGCGGAAAAAAAGGCTAAGGACAGGCAGTTGTGGAGAGAGCTGGTGGTGGCCTTATGTGCACATACGCACGAAGAGGACTAAGTAAGTAAGTGTTGACATGCATGTCCCACAGAAGGGCTTCTTTCACTGTTCTGATCATGGTTTTTTTTCATGCTTCCTCTCAAAGCTGCATACAAGATTCAAACAATAAAATTATAAAAAATTCTTCCAATAAATAAATAATATAAATAAGACAAACCATTTCCATATGAAAATAAAAACTGTTTATTCTGTAAACAGGCATTGCATATAGTTACCTTGCTTATATTCAAAATATAAAAAGTAAAAAAGTTATATGTACAAAAATTGGCCTGTATACCCTTTCATTTTTTAAACAACTTTTTTTACTTGATTAGTTTATAGGTCAGAGGTCAACTGGAATTGCATGTTTGATATGTAAACATAACATCAAATAACAAGGGGCTTCACCACTGCATAATCTGATAACATTTTAGCATTCCTAAAAAATATTACATGTATTTCAATTAATTAGAGCATAATGACAGGGTTGTCTCATACTTTTTTGGGGATTTGGGTCAGGACCCCTTGAACTTTTAGGTCACTGCTCTCTATTTTGTGAAAGTTCAAAACTATGAAAATTGTGTAAAGATGTAGAACAATTAAAACAGGCATTTAATGTGATGCAAAAACATTTAGAACAGTATTAGTTCTAAGTAATGATATCAAGTTTTAAATCTTTTCTAAAAATAAAACTAACATAAAAATTTTGCTGTGAATATAAGGGTCATAGTTAAAAATAATGCTTTTGACAAATGGAAATAATGTCTTCTGCTTTCAAAGAGCTCCAGTGAAAAATCTTTAAAATCGTTGCACAATTTGATGTTTTCTCATACAAAATACATGTACATTCAAAACCTGTCTATAATGGTCAGCCGCTGATCCAGTCCAAAGTGACCACTATAGACAGGTGAACACTATGGACATGTTTTCCACTGTTAAGTTTTTTCTCCAACTGTATTAAATACAAATACATGTATGTCATATGTAAGCTGAAAGCTTTCATAAAATATTATGAATATATTGTCAGAAAATCTTTATAGAAAATTGAATAATGTAAAGTAATTTGGGGAATATGTGACCTAAATGGTCTCTTAACCATTAGAACAATAATGACACACAAATGTTAGCAAGTAGCATGTGGTATAACGGTCAAAAGCAAATACAGAAAAAAAGATTGTCAGAAAGACAGAGACAGTTTTCAAACAAATGTCCTCCATCACCTTGACTTTTGTTCAAGGTCATGACACACCATTGGTCAATGGAAGTGTTCAGTGTAATTCTCAGGAAATTCTTTGCAAGCTTAAATCACTCTGGAAACCCAGGGGAAACTGAAATGTGGCATAAAGAAATGGTTAGTAAATGATTGTCTAAAAATATCCATATATCATATAACTATACCAAATATCATACATGTATATATCCCAAACAAAATAATAAACATGTATATATCCCAAACAAAATAATAAACATGTTAAAAGGTTATATGTAGTAAAATATAACTATTGTACATGATATAACGTTAACAAAGACAAAAATTTTCACTCTTTTTGGCTCTTTTTAACAAATTCTAGTGTCAAAAATTATCATAAACAACTTTTTAATTTCTATGAAAGAAAATTAGCATATTTATGTATCCTAAAATTCAAAAGTAGCACACAAGAATAAGTCTTGTGACACTTCCTATATATACGAGGATATACCTTCAGCAGTAGATATGCTTGAAACTACCGTAAATGTAATATTCAACATATTTACATGGGTTATCTTGTTAAAGTGAACATTTCTGCTTAAGGGAATGTGGTTGTCAAGACAACAGTGAGTGCAAATAATATAAGGCCTATATAGAACACTTAACTAATATATATAAAAAAAACCTAAAAATGGGAGTAAAAAATGACTGGCCAATAATATAATAAAATTTAAAAAAATAAAATAAAATCCAGAAAATTAGATGTCTCGCCCTTAGCAAGGACCTACACTCACATAGGTCTAAACTTAGGTTTTAAACTCTCTTTAATATACATTACATTTATATTTTGTATCATGGCTGCCATTTCAAATACTAGAAAGGTAAAAGTTTTACATTATGACAACCATTGTTGTTGCCTGGTGAGCTTAACCATGATAGAAACAAGCAAATTCAGTGAAATCCCTCGCCTGTAGGTACTTTTGGTAATTTGCACTCATGTTCAAAGGGCCATAACTCCCAAGAAAATTAGAAAACCAGTTCAGGTTAATTATATGTTCATCTCCTATCAATGATGATGCTTTGCACCATTTTGTAAAATAGTGCTTCATAGTTTCAGAAAATTACTCCGGACAAGGCGTGTCTGGGCAGATACAAGTTCAACTTTAGTATCCCCCTCTTTCAATGAAAGTTAGGGTGGCAATAAAAATCCAAATAGTTTTTCTTTCTTGATCACTTGTATTACTAAAATTTTAGATATGTTAGAAATGGATCTTAATACAAAGGTTACATGAACATGTTGTTTTAATATAGTAGATCTTTTTTGTTGAAAAGATGAAGGAAGACAAGTGAACTGTCAAACACTGGACAGGTCTTAATAAACAGGTAGTTGGTAAACGGATCTAAATTAATAGGTGGTTGCTATACAGGTTTATCTATAGTCAAACCTGCCTTAAAAGGTCACCTCTATATAAAGGACACCTGGTTCTAAATGCATGTAAAACATTATCCAACTTGCTCTTTATTCATGTTCTTACAGACACCTGCCAATAAAGGTCACTTTTGCTGGTTCCATTGGATGACTTTTTAGGCAGGTATGACTGTATATTTATTTGAAGATGACAATAAATTGATCATTCATATAAAAATATAAAATTATTCAACTATATAAATCCGTCAAAAGCAATATTAAAGCATACATATATAAAAATATTACAAATATTGTATAATATTAATTACAATATGTTATATTTGTTAAAAACTAATGTACAAAACAAATGGGATTTTTTTCCATTTATATGAAAAATTATTATCTTGATAATAACCTGATTTTTTCTTCTGTTTTATCTTTGAAAACACACAAAAATACACCCCCCCAAAAAAAAAGTGATTTTATTTCGTTAATAAACAATCACATTGTGATGCATTAAAAGCAATGTCTTAACTTCCATTGCTTATTTTGTAAAACAAAACTACAGGACTTTATTTCTTAAAAAAAAAAAAAAAAAAAATCCAATTCTTTAATTAATGGTTAATGATTTATTAGAAATCTTTATTTTCTTCTAATTTCTCAAAATAAAATATGTTTTTTATTAGAAACAATAAAATCAAAGAATACTACAAAATATTAATTCTGAATAATTATCAAAATTTCCTAGAATTGTCATATAAAAAATCCCCATTTTATTTAAAAAAAATATAAAGAAAAGGAATATTGCAATATTAAAATCAATAACATCTGAAATTTGTTCGTTCCTCGAAAACTTTTTGGTGAAAAAACTTGTGATACACTTTTTATTAATAACAATATCCCTTTGTTGCCATTCTATGGTGTATTCTTGAAAAACAAGATAATTCACTATTGTGTAACAGTATAACCTGTATATAAAGACCACCTGAGGGACCACATAAATTCTGATTGAATACACAGATGGTCTTTATACACAGTTTAACTCTTATGAAAGTATTATGCCCTTAAAACATTAAACTATATACAGATGGTCCTTATAAAAAATGTCTCTGTGATAAATTTTAATTGTTTTTATGCATCTGTTCTACGGTGTCGTCTGTGTTCTTTCTCCAAATCTGTTGGTCCAGACCCTGACCGCGAACTAACTCGTTTGGGCATTTGCTCCGCCCATTGATACTGATACATATAAGGATCATACATGTATGCCACGTTTTGGAATCCGACTGGTTCTTCTATCTCTCTGTTAGATGAGCTGGATGATGATCTGTCTGTCAACTTATCTTTGAATTTATCATTTTGTCTAGAAATGGAAAGTACCATAAGATTGTTTTAAGGAACATCCAAAATTATGTAAAAAGCAACCATTATTATAATTCTGGTCAATTATTTTGAGATGTACAAATAAACTTAATGTACAGTATAACCTTGTTACCATGTCAACCTTTAATTACTTCATTTCATCTAGAGTGGAGTTATAGTATTTAACATCTCAGTCAAGATTCTTTTACTTATATGGAGTTGGTCTGTTCTGGGATGGTGGAGGAAACTGCTGTTCCCACAGAAAAACATCAGTTTTCGACAAGCAAACTGACAAACTATTTTCACATTAGGATCTGTAGGATTCTAACCTAGGTTACCAGAGAGAGAGAGAGAGAGAGAGAGAGAGAGACACACAGTGATAAAGGACTCCTACCATATTAACACAATTTTTGAATGTGCCATGTTCTATTGCTCAGCTCTTTTTCAGAATCCTTTTCTTTTATTCTCTCAATTTTATATTATTTTTGAATCATTACATAATTCTAAATAACATGAATGCTTGGTTTAGTTCATTAATTCTCAATCGTTCTTAGAGTTAGAATGTATTAGATAGTTGGATTAGTCTCTACACTATACCCTGACTTTATGCATGGGAAATTAATATTGAATTTATAATGTTTTATAATATGAAACACTGTTTTAGACCAAATATAATCATAAGACTATAATTACAATTGCTATAATGATGTCACTTCTTGCTTGCTTTTGCCTATATATGTGTGGCATTATTGATTGGAAATGCATGTTGTACACAACAGCATTTTAGATTTATTTCAGGATTAAAAATCAAAACAAGACTTTGTAAATATAACTATTGAATTGTCTAGAAATGGCGTTTATAGTGCTATAACTTCCATTGCTTGTTAAACATGTTAAAGCAAACTAATCATTACACGCTATCGCACAATATAATAAAACATATATACCTTTTTCTGTAAACAAAGATTCCTACTCCCAAAATGACGAGGCCAACAAAGAAAACTGCTGCCAATGATGCTGTCACAGCCACAGGTGTGGTGGCATCTTGTTGACGGTTAACCTGGTTCATTACAGGGCCTTCTGTAGCTGTTGGTGTTGTGGTGGGTGTGGTGGTTCTCATGTTGGTTGTTGTCTGTGCTCCTCCAGCAGAACAGTAAGAAGCTACAATCAAAATAAAGTAACATTTGGAGGTTAGAGTGGTGTGTTGTGTCCCAATAAAGGTTATTTCACTGATATCAAGGAACCAGTTCTGGAGTGGTTGAGGAAACTGGAGTACATGAAGAGTGCAAAATGCTTGGTTAGAATGGTGTTTTGTGTCCCAATAAAGATTATTTCACTGATATCAAGGAGCTGGTTCTGGAATGGTTGAGGAAACTGCAGTACATGGAGAGTACAATATGCTTGTTAGAATAGTGTTTTGTGTCCCAATAAAGGTTATTTCACCGATATCAAGGAACCAGTTCTGGAATGGTTGAGGAAACTGCAGTACATGGAGAGTACAATATGCTTGTTAGAATAGTGTTTTGTGTCCCAATAAAGGTTATTTCACCGATATCAAGGAACCAGTTCTGGAATGGTTGAGGAAACTGCAGTACATGGGGAGTACAATATGCTTGTTAGAATAGTGTTTTGTGTCCCAATAAAGGTTATTTCACTAATACCAAGGAGCTGGTTCTGGAATGGTTGAGGAAGCTGGAGTACATGGAAAGTAAAAATTCTTAGAATGGTGTTTTGTGTCCCAAAAAAGGTTATTTTACTAACACCAAGGAGCTGGTTCTGGAATGGTTGAGGAAACTGGAGTACATGAAGAGTGCAAAATTCTTGGTTAGAATGGTGTTTATGCCCCAATAAAGGTTATTTCACTAACACCAAGGAGCTGGTTCTGGAATAGCTGAGGAAACTGGAGTACATGAAGAGTACAATGTGCTTAGTTAGAATGGTGTTTATGCCCCAATAAAGGTTATTTCACTAACACCAAGGAGCTGGTTCTGGAATGGTTGAGGTAACTGAAGTACATGAAGAGTACAAAATGCTACAGAGTACAAACCCTGACCGTATCTGACCCAAGACTTGAAAGTGGGTAGTGACTGTTCTTTCGACAAGTACTCAGCATTATGAAATGCAAGTCACGATTTTTTAAGATGGGAACATAAAATTAAGGGGGTCCCATGTCATGGAAGATGTGACAGGATAAAGAACCCTGCTGTATAATGCCATCAACACAATGCGCAGGCAAAATGTTGATGTCGTTATATACATATATAAGTTAAGTATTCTTGGTGTTCAATTATATAACATTGAAAAAAGAGAAGGCAAGAAAAAGAAGTATTGGCATTATCATGTGATTGTATGCACAAACATATCTATTGTTTTTTTTTAAAATAAAATGTATAAAGTCTAATTATTGATTTTGTTAAGCTTGGAAAAGTCCGTCCGCGCAGTGACCTGCATTTGTGAAGTCCAATGCAGGTCATTACCTGCATTTGAAGTTTCAGTACTTGAGAGCCCTGTATGCTTATTGTGTTATAGTGCGTATTTCACAAACCTGAAAATTTGACTACGTGGATATGTCTAAATATTCTATACCGCGAAAATAAATTCATGCGAAATCAAATATGTTTACAGTATTTAAAACATTTGTAATTACCTTGGATATAAGTCCACTGTGTCCTTGAGGATGCTGGCATACACATGTGACATCTGTTGGTGGTACTCTCTGTATACTTAGTATAACATATGTTGTCTATAACACAACCTTCCGTCTGCAAACAAAACACATTACAAGTTAGCTAATAGTTTGAGTAGAATAAGAGCGAATAACATCCCGGTCAAGATTATTTCACTTATATCAAGTTAGTCAGTTCTGAATTGGCCATGGAAACTGGAGTGCACAGAGGAAACCACCAGTCTTTGACAAGTGAATTGACAAGTTTTCACATAAGAATCTGTTTAAAGTGGGATTTAGACCTATAGGTGGTGAGATCTGTATCTGTACTGTGATCTGTTAGCACCCACTTTAGACCATTTGGCCACCAAGGCCCTTTACATTAAACTATGATTTCATTAGCAACTGAAGATGAGGCATGCACAGCATAAATATGACCAAGGGAGATAACACTGAACATCACTGAAGGTTCAAATTCTAGAATTGACACAATATTGTACATACAGCTTGATAATTTTTATCAAATTTTGTCAAAATGAATGTCTGGGTCTATATATCCCAATATGGATTTGATGCATTATTTAAGAAATAATTGACATCTACCTGTGGTATATCGTAAAATAATGCACGGGCTGGAGTTGACATGCAGATGAAAATTTTAGGAGGTTGCAAAGCCAAAGAGTGATATATTTACCCCCGTGTGAATGACATGTTGCAATAGCTTAAGATCCTCATTGCAGAGATGTTATATTGTTACAATATATGAAATTGACAAATGGATTTAATTTGCTTGTATATCACTGCTGTTTTGGAAATTTTAGTCATAAAATTGGGAAACTATTTGGTAGTAATTTTGGCAAACAAAATCACTGGTCTCAAATTTTAATTTTTCCCTTAATACTTACATGAATCTGACATGTGGCTGACAATATATCGCAAGTATAACAATTTGAATTGTGGGCAACAAATGGAAATTCTGCACTTCTGGCATTTCCGTTGTTACTAATGGAGACCATAACTCCCATTAACGGTTTATTGTTTCTGATGACCGCTGGTACATAACACTTGACAAGGTTTTCTGAGATGAACTCTGCAGTTGTGGTTAAGGAATCCCCATTTTTCTTGTAGGATGTTTCAGATATCTGAAAATATAATAAGACAGATGGATAGACGGAAACTTAAATTTAATATTAAATATTAAATTTTTACATAGAGGATAAGAGGATACATGTATTTTAAACAATGAAGTAAGAATTAAAGAAATTAAGTAAAGAGAAAATAAAAAAAATTCACCTGTCAAGTTAAAAAATGTATTTTCTCACTTCATGAGACAAAATAAATTTCATATTCATATACTTTCACTGTTAAATATTATACAATTGTGGACTTTTTGAGGTTGTATATAGTGTAATATTGACTGGAAAAATAAATATTGACTGAGGCGATAGCAAGCATTCCACATGAGATACAATCACTTGCACACACTAAATTAATGACGTCATAATCATTTTATGCCAGAATGTCAACAAAAATTAATGATGTACACTGAATTTGATATACACCAGATTTTTCAAAATCCGTGGTTTATCATGGTGAGATCATATTGTCAGGTTTAACCATTTTTAGCCTATCATAAAGACAAAATTGAATAATTATATAATAATATTAATTATTTTATATCACTGTTCTAATAAATTTAAAAACCTCAAAAAGCTTGTTGTATTATGGACTTACAAGATCAAGAGTTATCTCTCTTTGTTACTTGTGAATATGTATAATGTAAAGCTCCATGAATATCTTTATGTAAACCCCAATTACGTCTATAACGTATGAATTGTCACGTTGACATAGTTCAGTATTAAATGTCTACCAACATGAACAGATGTGTTGTCATCATGTAAAACACCCTGACCACGTGGAAATATTACAAAGCTCATGAATAGAAGGTTTTAAATTTTGAATTATTTGTACTTACAGCAATGACATCATAATGACATGAAAGTTTACTAGAATTGACAAATTTTTCTCCCAGTACTATGGAAACATCACAGGTGCCAGTTTTAAGGTCACAGAGACCCTTGTCATCCAGTTCTTCCACCACAGGTGGGTCATTCTCGTTTATTTCACATTCTGCTCCTACATAACCACTGTAACACCTACATTCACCTAAAAGTCAAAACAATTTACACTTCAAATATTGTACATGGAGTCATTAATTGTCATGGTTTCTCAATTTTCATTGTTTTTGTGGAGATATTGTGACCCACAGATTTACCTGTCAACAGAGTAGTATATACATGTACAGTTAAACATGTCTATAAAAACCACCACAGGGAACCAGGAAAAGTGGCCTTTGTTGGAAGGTGGCCTTCATATACAGGTTCAAATAACATGAATAAAGAACAATTGGGATATAATTCTACTGGGGTTTTTTAGCAGGTGGCTTTTATATAGAGGTGTCCTTTAAGGCAGGTTTGACTGTATTACAAACTTACCTTAAAGGGAAAACACAGAACACTCGCCTATAGTGAGGGAGGTCCCAGGTCTGGCTTCTAGCCTGACTGCATTTTTTTTCTCACATGTGATTTCTTGATTAAGGCCACAGTGACCTAATGTATAAGACATCAGTCTACAAATTTAGGGTCTCTCAACAATATGAGTCCCGCTCAGACCACATGTTGGAAAGTGAATTCTCTTTGCCGTTGGCCTTTACTGGTTCACCTGGTATCAGTATAATGGAATGGGGGAGTGGTATGCTTATCTGCGGCGTACTGACTCGGTGAGCTTGTATCTTAAAGTTGCCGAGTGTGAGCTGGTATAAGGCAGACCATAAAACACACTTGCATTTAATATAAATACATGAATCTGTTCATAGATTACTCCATAGAGATTAGTAAAGTAGTTCTTGTTGTGAATAGCTGAAAAATTGCTAATGCGACGTTAAGCAACATTCAATAACGTTCAATAAATGATTTATATTATAAGCTGGCTTACCTTCTGGCGTACACACACCATTCTTGTTACAGTTGTTAACACATGACTTGGAGTTGATATCTGCAACAACATTATCGGGAACATCTGAAGTTGATACCTTGATCTTACACATGTCATTCATGTCGGATACAGCTTGGTTAATGAATGATAACGAGTCTGTCAGCTAAAAAATAAAGTTGTATTCATGACAATACTTTTATGAGAGAGAGAGAGAGAGAGATTTATCTTACTCAATTTACACCGTCGGTGTTCGTTCCAAAGAGGGCCATGGACAATTTATCCCTTATTTTGCCAAATGACTGTGAAAGCTTTAGTGGGCTATATTTAACATTACATGAAAGCAGTAATATTAACATTGTGTCGTTTAGATTAAAGTTTTTGAAAAAGGCCCCCTACTGAAAAACACTAAATTGAACACTGCATTATTAAATTATATCAAGAGAGAGAGAGAGAGAGAGAGACAGACAGAGAGAGAAAGACAGACAGACAAACACACAGAGAGAGAGAGATAGAAACAATAGAGAGAGAGAGAAACACAGAGAGAGGGAGAGAGCAAGAGGGGAGAGAGATACATACCGCCACATCTCGTATGCAGTCGGTGACGGGATAAGTCAAGTTAACTTTTTGACAAGCTTGAGCTAATTCAGAGTCCACTAATGCAGCAGTACAAAGCTGTGTAGCATTCTCCTTTGTCAAACCACTGGCTGTCGGCCATGAGATGGGCTAAAATATACATAAATACTAAGAATGTCAAAATATGTCAAAAATTGCTTAATATTTACATACAGTACTTCTACTGGAGTAGTGTCAAGATTAAGTAAAGACAATGAAATCATAGATGTTTCATTTCTTTCTTCTCTTATTACCTCAGTGGTAGCTCAGTTGGCAGAGTGTTAGCTCTGTAAATGGGAGGTCATGGGTTCAAACCCCAACGGGGTCTCACCCAAGACTCGAAAGTGGGTAGTGACTGTTGAACAAATTCTTTCTCCAACACTCGACATTACCAATTAAATGGTACCGTTCTTTCTGATGGGAACTTTACAGAAATGAGGTCCTGTGTCATGGTAGCCATGGCACTATAAAGAATGGGGCTGTTTAATGCCATAAGTGCAACAAACAGGCAAAAATTTCTGTATCTTTGCTTACAGCTGGCAATGTCTCAATGCAAGTTAAATATTCTTGACTGGGACACTGAACACTATTACTCAACTCAACTTAACTCTTCTCTTATCTTCTTGCTTAGTCTGTTTCAATCACTTCCAGTTGTAATTTCACCCTGTACACACAGGTGGCCTACTCTTTGTTGAACTCTACAGAGAGGCACGGGACCTTGGTTTTGTGTCTCATCTCAAACACTGCTCTAGTAATAAGATTTTTACAGCTCTAGTACTATGGGCAGGAGATGAAAATCATCTCATAAAATTTCAAAGTTCCGAGTGTGAGATTTGAACCCATAACTTTGAAAGCCAGGAAAACTAGTGTACCCCCTTCTTCTTGGAAGTGGTGGTATAATGACAGGAACACATGAATAAGACTTAATAAATCATAGATGGGCCTGTATTATCAAACATGCAATAATTATCCATCATGCACCTGTCCTGCAAGTATAATTCACCTTAATGAATCGTTTTATTATATATGCTAAGCCTGGAATATGTAATAGGACATTTTTGTTTGATGACATAGTTACTTGGTAATAGGCACCCACAAATTTCGAAGTTCTGAAAAACATATCATTTGCATTTACTCAAAATCACAGAGTTCTCAAGTACCGGTACTATTTTTTAATGAATTTGTAATCAGATTTTTCTGTTTTCTGATTGAGTAATCTAGTGGATTGTTTAATAGAGGTTGCCTCAAAAAATTTACAATGGACCTTGAAGCTTCATGTCAACTATTCAAAGACTAAGTGCTTCAAGTGAAAGAAAAATGACTAGGTATAAAACAACCTTCCCACTCCATTCTAACAGGTACAAAACCACTGCGGAGGCTAATTTGGTAGAGTGCTGACTCCATAAGTGGGAGATCATGGGTTTGAACCCCGACCAGGTCTGACACAAGATTTGAAAGTGGGTACGGTAGTGACTGTTCTTCTGCCAAGCACTCAGCATTATGAAATGAAAGTCATGGTTCTTTCAAATGGAAACTTAAAATAAATGATGTCCTTTGTTGGTAGGCATGACATGATAAAGAAACATACTGTATAATGCCATCAACGCAAGCACATGCTAAATTTCTGCACCATCACCTAAAGCTGGTGACGTCTGGATATAAGTGAAATATTCTTGACTGGGATATTCAACTCAACTTTTACAGGTACAGCAATACACTTATCACCATTTACCTGAGGAACAAAAGTTGTGTCAATTCCGACACCTGCTAAAGGATCAGTGGCTTGACGTTTTCTCCTTCTTGAAGTACCGACAACTGTTGCTGATTTTCCTCTTGGTATCTGCTGTGTAATATCTTTACTACTAGCTGTCAAATAAAAAACAATTCTATTAAATAAGAAAGAAATAAACTGTTTGATGGAGGGTCAGAAGTACAGCTAGAATCTACCCACCCCCAGCACTATGGTGGTGTTATTTCTAGGGTTTGATCTTGTTATCTTAATCCTTGACCTATGAACCTTAATTTGGTAAACAACTGATTGTCCTATCTGCTTTTAGTTTACATCTGTCTCAAGTTTGATCAAAATCCACCCATAGACATGGAAGATATGATATGGGATGGAGGGCAAGATGATCAGAAGGACAGACAGAAAGACAGGTAGCTTCCTATATACCCCGGCCCTTAAAATTCATTTGGTGGATGGGTATAGCTGAATATTTGGTATAAATATAACCATTTTTGGAAACAACTTCACGACATTTAACTTTCCTGTTTATTTTGTCCTCGCAAAATATGCGAAAGTAAATTGCACGTGAATAAAAGTAGATTTACAGTGAGTGAAAGAATCATGACTGGCATGTAAAACATAATTACAGTCAAACCTGTCTGTAAAACACTCTTCATTGTATATATAAAACTAATATAATATTGCGAAACTATTGTAAACTAAAAATGTTTATCAAATAATGACACAAACATTTGGGTATATATCCAAAGAGCAATCCCAAAAGAAAAGCAAAATCTCTGGCAAACCGAGTTTAACCAGGGAAGTCACAGAGACCGGGTGCTCCGGAAGGGTATACAGTCAAACCTGTCTATAAAACACTCTCCTTTGAATATATAAAACTGAGTGGTATTGAATTGTCTCTTTTAGATCTCATTAACAGTGATGTCAATCACCTCCCAACAGAGAGACTGCAGTTATAGGCTAGTGGTCTAACGAAACGATAGTTTTGGGGTTGAGTAATAGTGTTTTACAACCCAATCAAATTTCTTTCATTTATATCAAGGCAGTCAGTTCAGGGATGGCAAAACCCACAGAAAACCACCTGGCTTTCCACAAGCAAGCTAAAAACTTTTTTTACTAGGACTACCTGGATTTAAATCTGAACCTAGGCTGTGAGAGGTGCTGTGATCTATATGCCCATGCTTTAAACCACTTGGCCACTGAGGTCCTTGTTGGTGTAATTACAGACCTGTATTCTTTCGTTAAATAGGACATTACATTTACTCACCTTCAACCAGTCCACATGTCTCAAGTAGAGAAACTTGACCACATTTGTCTGACAGGGACTGGACATTGGATGGACAGGTACAATACTTCTGGTTAGTGTTATCAAGTGCAGAATTGACAGGCATAAACCTAGACGCATACCACAAATCAGATCTCGCCACCCTGAAATAAATGAAAACATTTAAAATTTTAGGTTTATGAAAATTTGCAGCCGAAAAAATTAAACCTGTGAAAACTGAACCCTGAAAACTGAAAAGCTGTCTCGAGTTAACTCTGCATCGACTGAAAACCTGTTTAAACTGAACCCAGAGTAAACTGAAAAACTGTCTGAAGTAAATTTTGCATCGACTGAAAACCTGTTTAAACTGAACCCAGAGTAAACTGAAAAACTGTCTGAAGTAAATTTTGCATCGACTGAAAACCTGTTTAAACTGAACCCAGAGTAAACTGAAAAACTGTCTGAAGTAAATTTTGCATCGACTGAAAACCTGTTTAAACTGAACCCAGAGTATACTGAAAAACTGTCTGAAGTAAATTTTGCATCGACTGAAAACCTGTTTAAACTGAACCCAGAGTAAACTGAAAAACTGTCTGAAGTAAATTTTGCATCGACTGAAAACCTGTTTAAACTGAACCCAGAGTAAACTGAAAAACTGTCTGAAGTAAATTTTGCATTGACTGAAAACCTGTTTAAACTGAACCCAGAGTAAACTGAAAAACTGTCTGAAGTAAATTTTGCATCGACTGAAAACCTGTTTAAACTGAACCCAGAGTAAACTGAAAAACTGTCTGAAGTAAATTTTGCATCGACTGAAAACCTGTTTAAACTGAACCCAGAGTATACTGAAAAACTGTCTAAAGTAAACTTTGCATCAACTGAAAACCTGCTTAACCGAACCATGAGTAAACTGAAAAACTGTCTCAAGTTAACTCTGCATCAACTGAAAACCTGTTTAAACTGAACCCAGAATATACTAAAAAACGGTCTTGAAGGAAGCTTGAGTAAACCAAAACCCTGTCTTTTAACTAAATAAACTGAACAGCTGTTTAAATTTTGTATCAAATGAAAACTTGTCTTAGATGAACCCTAACCTTTGAGACATGATGCAATCAATTCAAATCGTAAGTCAAACTAGCACTTGTACCAGTGACCTTCAAGTTAACTGTGTAATAACTGAGTCATCCAACATAGGTGACCCCCACCCACACTTGACTTCATTCAAATTTCCCTGACGATTCCCTGACATTTTTTTACTGACATTCTTATGCACTTCAAAACAAGAAACGCTAGCTGCAGCAAGATACACCAGTTTACATTATTGTCATTACACTGTTAGTAAAGATGGCAATGATGGAACAGTACAAAGAGAAATAAAATATTGTAGTAATATCATGTGAAAGAGAAACAAAAAATAGAGAACTAGTCCATAATATGTCCTGTTCTGTAGTGTGGAAGTAGTGGGCCAGATGAAACATGATTAAATTATCAAATGCACTCAACTCTCGACAAATAAAAATAACATGCCCTGAAATTCCCTTACATTTCCATTATTTTTCAAATTCCCTGACAATTCCCTGACATTGAAATAAAAATTCTATGACTTTTCCCTGATGCAAGGGAACCATGACATAGGCAGGTTAAGCCTGCAACCTTCCTCTCAGGTTTTTTTACTTAGAATCTAAGATCAATCCATTTGTCAGCTACTTCCCAGAATAATGAATGCAATAGTAAAAAAAAAAATATAGTTGCTAAACTTGAAATCGAGCCAAGTACATGTACCTTGCAAATGGGTGCTCTACCAGTGGCCTTCATATTCACCTACAGAGTCAGATAAGACAAATTGAATTGTACCCCATCCAAGTTGCCCAAAGTATGCCTTAAAACCACTGACTTGTGTGATCCACCCAAGTTAGACAAAGTATGTCTTAGAGCCACTGACAGTCCACCCAAGTTGGCCAAAATATGCCTTAAACCACTGTGATCTTACCTCCAACTAGTAATAAAGTCTGCAGACTCTAGTGGATCCTCTGGTTCTACTTCTGGGTTTAAGTACTTAGCATCTACTTGAATAGCTGCTGCGTTCCAGGGCTTTAGATCATTAGCCATATTTCCATCAAAATCTCCACACATACCTATAAAGAAGTCAATATTATTCTAAAACCTGTTACTAACAGTCAAACCTAAAGGTCAAACCTTGATTCCTCACCACTATTTGTTCAGCCAAACTTTGGCATCATAATATACAGTTATTGACTTTTGATGAGGTAAACATAAGGATTTATCAACCTTAAACACATTATATTTACTGAGGCCGTAGGCGGAGGTGAATATTATTTTTTTGAGGTTGATAAATCCTTATGTCTACCGAATCTAAAGTCAATAATTGTTTTATAGTACAAAACGTAAGAAGTGTCCTTTTCTTTTTTTCAATGTTACATCACATAACATTGTGTGCATTTTTGTGCAGTCATTACTCATTGTTATGTCACATAACATTGTGTGCATTTTTGTGCAGTCATTACTCATTGTTATGTCACATAACGTTGCATGCATTTTTGCATGGTGAACATTACTCATTGTTACATCACATAACGTTGTGTGCGTTTTTGCATGGTGAACATTACTAATTGTTACGTCACATAATGTCATGTGCGTTTTTGTGCGGTGAACATTGCTCATTGTTACATCATAAAAACGTTGTGTGTGTTATTGCACTGTGACCATAAGGATTTATCAGGCTCGCCAAACAACTTCTCAACCAATCACAAAAGGGCAAAATCATTGGCCATATAATAAAGAGGTTTACTGATAATTCCAGGGTGACTTACATAAGAATAACATAGAAGAAATAGATTCTGGGATTTCAGAATGCTGTGGTGATTAGTGAGGTGGCAAATTTGTTTAAGGTATTTTTAATGGCGTTTACTGTAATAGTTTATGAGAATAAAGTTTTTCTTTCACATCAATAAAAGAAACAAGAAAAAAATAAAATAAAAACAAAACAATGCAAAATCATAATAAAAACCATGTTTGATCAGATTAATGGCATTTCAATATTTCAAAGATTAATCCAAATCCAAAGTCATAAAGTTGGCTGGATTAACAATGGCTGTGATTCATACCACAGATCAGCCTGTGTAAAATTAAAATTTGCTTAATTCACTGTCACAAAAACAATGACCCCCAAAAGTAGGCATTCATAGGCACTGTGGCCCAAAATCCAACCCTTTATTGTAAATGTACTCAATTTCACTGGTTCAAATTTTCGCGGTTACCTTTTCCTTCCCTTTTGCGGGGTGGAAAATTCGCGATTTATGAAACTGACTTTGGTAATATTCACAGATTTTTGAAACTGACGTCTGTGAAATAAGCCAAAAATTAGTACACCACGAATAAACTACTCTTACAGCATATCACGACCATAAGCCACGAAGGTCCCTATAGGAAGGAGAGATAAAGCATTTAAATCTATCCACACACACACACACACACACACACACACACACACACACACACACAGAGACAGACACACACACACACCTGTATTATATACCTACCTTCAGTTTTATTCCTGTCCATCACTGATGGTATTATCAGTACATTAATGTACTTACTAACGACATTAACTTGTACTATAGTTCCAGTAGGTAACAGTACCTATATGTATGATAAACAAATACTCTATTAATTATTTTTGTCCCTTTGTTGTTTCTTTAAGTTTTTTATTTTTGGCAATTTTTTAACTAGACAGCATCCTAAATCTTTGTCTGGGAATTGTTTTTACCAGAAAACAACTTAAATCTCTGTCTGGGAATTGTTTTTACCAGACAACAACTTAAATCTCTGTCTGGGAATTGTTTTTACCAGACAACAACTTAAATCTCTGTCTGGGAATTGTTTTTACCAGACAACAACCTTAATCTCTGTCTGGGAATTGTTTACGAGATAACAACTTAAATCTCTGTCTGGGAATTGTTTTTACCAGACAACAACCTAACTCTTCTGTCTGGGAATTGTTTTCACCAGACAACAACTTAAATCTCTGTCTGGGAATTTTTTACCAGACAACAACCTAAATCTCTGTCTGGGAATTTTTTACGCCCTAAGGATGACAATTCATCATCATCATCATCATCATCATCATCATCATCATCATCATTAATTACTGTTTTGTGCAGTTTTCTTTCTTAATCTAACATCATAGTAATGTATATATATTAAACAGGATATTGACTTTGTATGAAGTAATATTTCTGATAAAGTCAATGAACTTTAAAAATTACATCTACAGGGACTTAAATATATAAAAATACTTTTACAGTGGAATCAGATTTGTCCTGACATGAAAACTGGAGTTATAGCCTAAATGCTTGGGAGAAGGAAGTGGAATTAATGAAGTGTTATGCTCTAGGTAAGATTCTTTTACTTATATAAATGGTGTCACCTGATGGATGGTGGAGGAAACAAAAGTGCCCAGAGAAAACCACCGACCTTTGGAAAGCAAACTAAGAAACTTTCTGACACTATGATCTATCCCAAATGGGATTTGAACGTAGGCAATAAGAGGAGCTATAAGAGAGACTTTTAAATTCAAATCAATTCAAGTGGTTTATTGGTGATGCCCATATTTTTTTATATTAGAGTTATACTGACCTGGTAGATTTTGCCATTTTTAGAGAGGAATACTTTTGTTCCTGATGTTAACTTTCCATTCTGGTAGAATTTTGTCTGAAGTGATTTTCCACATCTGTCGATCATAAACATATCATCACCGGACTTTACCATGGCTGCACAGTTACACGTCCCTTGTCCATTCTGCTTACAACGCTTATATATAACATGAACCTACAAGTCAAATAAAATATAAATCAAATATCTAGAAATTTTAACCAATTTCACTATCTAGAGCCCTTTTATAGGTCTTGGGGTTGTATGGATGTATCTTAATCTTCTTAGCTGCAGTGCTAGTGTCAGCCATGACTCTAGGCTACCCTGATGTGACCCTATATTTACAGTGTACATTATGTGTATCTCTTGTTTTTTGTTTTTTTTTTTTTTGTGTTTTTTCAGGATGGCGGTAGTAGTGGTGATGGTGGTAGTAGTATAATAATTTAACAAAAGTTATCAATTTTTGTGTTATAAAATTCCATTGAGCTATATGTCGTAGCTAACATGGCCTTTTGGACAGGTGAGCTAGAATTGTGACAATCTTACCTCTTGGTCTGCTTGTTTATTGATATAAAACTTAAACTCTCCAGTGTAATGACAATCCACTTTCCTGAAAAATGTATAAAAGTATAAACAAAATTAAATATACAGTCAAACCTGTCTATAAAAGTCACCCAAGGGAACCAGTGAAAGTAGCCTTTATGGACAGGTGGCCTTTATATACAGTTTCAAATAATTTAAATTGGAATACAATTCCTCTGGCCATTTTAAGCAGGTGACCCTTATATAGAGGTGGCCTTTCAGGCAAGTTGGACTGTAATTGAATCTTGTTTTCTGGAATGCAACAGGAATGATAAAACATGTAGGTTGAAATCAACCTAGTTGGTCAAGACAAAGAAGGTTTTGAATGACAAATAGTAAAAGTTCATATAATTGTCACCATTTGTAGAGTAAAATGACATAAGAAAGGGGTTTGGTGATAATTCATGGGATGTTTATAAAGAAAAACATACAAGAAATGGATTTTAAGACTTCAAACTGGTGTGGTAATAAGCAAGGTTACAAAGTTATCAAGAGGCATAATAAAAAAGATTTTTCTAAACATTACCAATAAATTTGCCAGTAATTCCAATAATACTACTAATTTGAAATACTAAAACTTCTAGATTTCATCTACTCTGAGGTAAAACGCAAAGGCATTCTGAAGAGGTTAGTTATTTTTATGCAAGGGAAAAAACATTCTTCTTTACTGAAAAATTTGAGGTAATAACCTGACTTATTTTGGTTAAAATAGAAAAAAAAATCTGGATTGGTAAGAGAAGACAAATTTATCTGGTAATTTGAGATTGAGATAGCTGAATTCAATTATACATTTATATGTATTACAATAACCAAGCCTTTTTTTGGTTAAGAATGTCAATGCTTTTGATGCACTGTCTACATATATACAGCAAATCCTCATTATAATGCCCCTGGATAACTTTGCCACCTCGCTTAATGCCACACTATTTTGAAGTCCCAAAATCCATTTTGTTTATGTTTTTCTTTATCCGCCTCCCCCAACTTATCGTTAAACCCCTTTATAACGCCAAAATTTGACTAAACTAACAGTGGCAATGAATCGAGGTTTTACTGTAAGTGAAAGACCCTAAAAATAAAATAATCTAATTGATCTAATACTTACAGTTTATCAAATGTGGTTAAATGTGGATCATTAATACTTTTACAATATATTTCTTTTTTATCTTTATCCACTACAACAACCTGTAAAAATTAACAAAAGCAAGGTCAAAGGATTGACAGTCTCATTATTATAACATTTTGAAATTATATACAGGTATAAAATATAATTCCAACAAGACCCGCAATTTCCTTCATATGAAACATGAAGAAGCCAGCCATGGTATAACAAACGATATACCCATTCTTGTTCCATTTAATGATGGTATACTTTGCTTATCTCATGACGTCATGTTATGTCTCACGAACAATGGTTGTGACGTAATTTTCATTCATAAAATCATTTATTTCAATGGAGGTAATCTCAACAGCCTTTTGCAAATAGATTCCGAAGAAAGAGTTTGCAATGTTCAGTTCAAACCTTTTTATCTGAGTCATGTTAGAATTGAAATGATTAACATTTACTCGTGGTATATCGTTGAATAATACACTGGCTGTCTGTCGTTAACATGCAGCGAATATATCACTTGTTGGCAAGCCACCTTGTGATATATTCTTCTGCATGTAAACTCTGGCCCATGTATTATTCCACGTATACCATGGGCTACTTACATATTGCCCGTGACGCCTTTGGCAAATGTTGATTATTTCTTAAATTTACTGCATAATGGTTATATTTCTTGGTTTTATTTTGGTTATATTTGCAGTCTTCAGTAATATCTGTGCATAATTTCAGCAAAATTGGATTATGAACAACTGAATAAATCTCTCGACAAAATTATGTCTACCTATGGACAGACAAGATGATTCCAGTATTCCCCAACCAGCCCCTAAATTTTTTGGGGTTGGTGGTGGTGGTGGGTGGGGCTGGATTATAAACAACTACATATGGACAGATAAGATGATTCCAGTATAACCTAACCACCCCCCTAATTTTTTTTTGGTTGGCGGTAGTGGTGGATGGGGTGAGATTATAAATAACTACATATGAACAGACAAGATGATTCAAGTATAACCCATACTAACCACCCCCCTAATTTTTATTGTGGTGGTGGTGGGTGGGGCCAGGTTATAAATAACTACATATGAACAGACAAGATGATTCAAGTATAACCCATACTAACCACCCCCTAATTTTTATTGTGGTGGTGGTGGGTGGGGCCAGGTTATAAACAACTACATATGGACAGACAAGATGATTCCAGTATAACCTGTACTAACCACCCCCCTAATTTTTATTGTGGTGGTGGTGGGTGGGGCCAGGTTATAAATAACTACATATGGACAGACAAGATGATTCCAGTATAACCTGTACAAACCACCCCCCTAATTTTTATTGTGGTGGTGGTGGGTGGGGCCAGGTTATAAACAACTACATATGGACAGACAAGATGATTCCAGTATAACCCATACTAACCACCCCCCTAATTTTTATTGTGGTGGTGGTGGGTGGGGCCAGGTTATAAATAACTACATATGGACAGACAAGATGATTCCAGTATAACCTGTACTAACCACCCCCCTAATTTTTATTGTGGTGGTGGTGGGTGGGGCCAGGTTATAAACAACTACATATGGACAGACAAGATGATTCCAGTATAACCTATACTAACCACCCCCCTAAATTTCTTTGGGTGGTGGTGGTGGTGGGAGAGGTCAGATTATAAACAACTACGGTACATATGGACAGACAAGATGATTCTAGTATAACCTAACCACCCCCAAATTTTTTTGGGGTAGTTGTGGTTGTTGGTGAGGTCGGATTATAAATAACTTCACATACCGAATATGTGGCTACATCTCTTGTAAGCACGATTTTGTTGTCTTCATATTTATCTGCTACAACCTTGACCTTGTATATATGTGATTCCTTTTTATCAATACGTCCATCAAGACGAGCCATAAGGGGGATCTTTTTGACCTGGTTAAAATTGGTATCATCAAATGTCAGAGAACAGAATCCTGCTGTTGTCGAGTCACCGACTACTAACTGATCTATAGTGGATTTATCTGCCTTGCACCTAAAATAACATTGAAAATAATTTTTTTATATTTTAAGTTTCTATATTACTGTACTTACTAACTACATTACAAAAAAAATTAATTGAGAATATATAACAAATTACAACATCTACAAACATGAATGCTGTTCCATGTAGCAATGTCAACAAAAACCAACACCTAAAGTTTTATTGAAATCACTTTTCAGCTTTGGTGGTTTGTTCCAAAGAAATTTTTATGCAGAGAGATAAACTGACATTCAAAATTTCATTAAACTTATGCTCGTTCTTTCCAGCTTGGTAGTTTTTTTCGGCAAAGTGTAAAATGTGGATTGGATTGGACTCTTTGATTGGATTGGACTCTTGGACTGGACTCATGGATTGAACTCTTGGACTGGATTGGAGTCTTGGATTGGACTCTTGGTTAGAATTGCGGACTAGACTTAAAATTGGACTTACATTTTTTATAAATAATAAAATTAGATTATATCAATACCAAATATATCTACTACTAATGTCTGTTCTTTATATATGCGCCCCAAAGAAAAACACAGCTACCATGGATAATAAGAATTAAGTTCATATTCTAAAAAATGACACAAGTCAAAAAAGGTTGCAAATTTTTCTCCTTAACGCTGTTTTTGATTTTACAACCTCCTTAATGTTTTATCTGGAATGATGACAGATTGTTGATCTTAAATGAGGAAACTTTAGAACCACATAAACTGATACTAAGTAAGATAAGATGTTGACAACTACAGGATATATATAATGGTTCTGTAACAATTGCAGTATTTTGTGATGTAATACATATGGTAATTTTCAATAATTTAAATAATCAACTGATATAAATGAATTCATTAATTTATTTTAATTAAACTAAATAATATTTTTATTTATAGTTCATAGAATCATTAAACATAACTTTAAAAATTTTACTAGTGACAATGGTAGTGTAGTTTCATAAATAGTATCCTATTGCATAGTTTTCTACAGCTGTTGTTTATAATCAGTTTTTAAGCTGTTGTGATGTTATCTCTACAATTCATGCGTCAAGTGAAAAAATGTCTCAAAGACATGGGTTATCATCACCTTTAACTTTCAGACCTAGCATGTGTGACTTTTCAAATGTCAAAAAATCTCTTACTAAAACATTCACTTGATAAATGACATCTGAGAAACAATCTCTTTGGAAATAAGATATCATCATAATAAAGAGGAAATTAAACATTGTAGTAGGTATTGATAAAATCACAAATGAAATGTAGTAATTACCAAGTCACAACTCAATTTGATTTATATAAAACTTTGAGAAATCTCTTTGTTCAATAACAAATGATCAAAATTAAAAAAAAATGTAAAAGAAACATAAGAACTAAAAAATTCAACAGTCCAACGCAAAAGTCCCAGTCTATGAGTTCAGTTCAAGGGTCCAGTCCAACAGTCCAGTCCATGATTCCAATCCAATACAAGAATCCAATCCAATCCAAGATTCCAATCCAGTCCACATTTTACACCAAAGTCCAATCCAATCCAAGAGTCCAGTCCAGTCCAAGGGTCCAATCCAGTCCACATTTTACACTTTGCCGTTTTTTTCCAGGCTAATAATGCCAGGGATTAAAAAAATGAAATTACAATTTTATTAAACTCATTTTTCAGCTTTGGTAGTTTGTCCAAAAGTAAATCTAATGTGGATAGAAAACTTATATTAAAACTTTATTGAACTTATTTTTCAGCTTTCGGTTCCAAAGTAAATCAGATGTGGACAGAAAACTTATATTAAAACTTTATTGAACTTACTTTTCAGCTGTGGTGGTTTGTTCCAAGGTAAATCTGATGCCAACAGAACATTTAGCTGTCGGGGAACAGAAGTCTGTAGGTGACTGTTCCAGTGATAACTGTATGTATTTAGGACCCTCCCCTTCTACTACACGTATTGTATCAGCAGTTGATGTCTGAAATTGAATTAAAAACTAACACCTCAATAATATGTACAGTAAAACCTTGCTGCAAAGCCACCATTTGTTCTGATTTTAAAGAGGTATGCGTGCAATACCTATGGTTGGCCTTTGAAACCTTATCTGAAAGATGTTCCTTTAGAATTGACGTATCGCGGGCCACGCCCACAATGGTCTGACATATGGCCGGATGCTTGATTTATACGCGAAAAGAATGAAAACTCGACATGAATTGCGCCATGTAATGACGTCGCTGACACTAGTACGTCATTATTTGCAGTAATGCTGCTTTGGTATCGTGATAGCGGCCAGTGTCGGAACATTGTGGGCGTGGTCGGCAATAGGTCAATTAGCATCTACGCCAGGATTTGACAATATATCGTGGGGAAACTAATATGAGAAACATGTAAAATAAACAAATTTTGTGCTTTGGCATAAAAAATGGTGGCAAAGTTATCAACAGACATTATTTCGAGTTTTACTATCATGGCTTTTAATTGTCACTAGACAGTGAACAAAAGTTTAAGAAAAACAGTTAGCACAATTTAAATCTCTACATTAATATGAGAATTTTACTGTGAAGAAATATTTTATGCTAATCGCAGATTGACAAGGCAATGTCTTATGACAACTAGGCATACTCTAAGTGAAATGCATCAATCTTTTTTAATCTTTTTTCTATAAAAATAAAGCATAATTCACTGTCATAGAAATAGTGATTCAGACAGCAAGTTCAAATCTTACTTTAGTAGATCCTTATGTCAGAAATGTTTTGGTTTGCTTGCCAAAAAGGTAAGTAGTTCTGTTCTCTCTTAATTCTTCTGTTTCCTTTAAATCATCCAAGAACACTTGGTCTCAAAATAAGTGAAAGAATCTAAATTGGGGCATTAAACACTATTACTTAACCCCAATCCATTTCATCTTGATAGTGTTATATCAGAAATAGTTCTTGAGATTATAACTATACAGCCAAACCTGCCTTAAACGGCACCTCTACATAAGGACCACCTAGTTATAAAGATCAGTAGAATTATATCCTAATTGTTCTTTTTTCATATTAATTGAACCTGTATATAAAGGCCACCTGTCCGTCAAGGCCACTTTTACTGGTTCCCTTGGATGGCCTTTATAGACAGGTTTGACTGAATATTGTACCTTCTTGAAGGCTGGCATGCTTTCACAAGTTACTCCTGATTTTCTGAATTCTGTCTCTAGCTGTTGTTTAAACTGTTTCTGAACATCGCCATGGCAACTAACCAAGGTTGTGGATAAACATTTCAAACTGCTTTCATAAGTGCTATATAAATATAAAAACAATATGGCTTACATGTAGATGGCTCATTCTACTGAGTGAGTAACAAATTTTATTGTGAAAAGTGGTTTATAACGAAAATCACAAGAACTGACAATGAATATAGCGGGCACCAACAGATGATACAATGGAGATTATCAGCATACCACTTGTTAAGCAATTTCCATTTTGCCATTAAAATGTCATTATTGCAGGATTTTGTTGGGTTATGTGATAACTCCTAATGTGTGTGAAGAAAACAATGAATATAAAATCCAATAATCTGAAGTTTTCCCATACAAATGCAAGAATATGCAGGTTAACCATTTTCCTTAATGTTCCAAGGGGAATAGAGGGACCTTGAAACTGAATTTTGCCAATGAAAAATGTCATTTCCACAGGAGATATGAGATATTCATCATTCCGTATTTTGGCAAACCTTAGCCATAATGGGAGGACTTTTGACTTTTTACATAAAATCATTTGAGTGTTTATATTCTATGGGGGTTATTTCAAAGGGTGATTTTGGTACAGATCACTGTATTAGAGCCAATTTTTATAGTTAATGGTTTCAGTACTCCTGATTTTGAATATACATATACAGTAAAACCTTGATTCATTGCCACCATTTGTACCGTCGAATTATGGCATTATAAAGGGGTTTGGCAATAAATCGAGGGAGGCACATAGGGATAAAATAAACAAAATGAATTTTGGGACTTCAAAATAGTGTGGCGATAAGCGAGGTGGCAAAGTTATCGAGGGGCATTATAACGAGGTTTTACTGTATGCTGAATGATTAATTTGATTTAGTGTGTCTTTAAGTTCCAGTCAAGATTTTACCGCTTATTTTGAGACATCACCAGCTTTAAAATAATAATATGAACCAATTAAATGAGCTTAAGGGTAACAGGCTGAGAGTTCTTCTTTGTTTCACAAGGGTTGGTGAACTTAATGATATAATTCTTCTTAAAACTAAAAATTAAAGTTACCTGCACACTTCAATGTTGTTAGCCGAGGTAACGGTCAAATTGGTGAATGACTGAATACATTGCGCTGCAGCTGTTTTCTCACACTGAACTTGAACTTTACATAATGATTCTTCAGCAGTAAGCACAAATGTTACAAGCTTGCGGAGTCGTGCAGATGTGGGATCTGAACATGTTGAAATGTTAGCATTTATCTGAGCAATCACAGCCTTCACATCACTGGAACAAAATAAAAATAATTAATAGTTAAAGATAAGATAAATAAATTTGGTGGTTAGATTACTGTAAGTGTTTTTCTCACCATAGTGGAGAATTAATTTCACTCATATGGAGGTTGTTTTTTTCTGATGCAACAAGAACACCACTTAGGATGCAAATTAAAATACACCACTACCTTATGTTTTTTTAATGATTCCAAAATCAATGAACCAAAAATACTCAAATTTAAACTTAACTTAAATTTACTCAACTTTTCACTTGTATTTCATAACTTTATATGTAATACTAAAATTTAAACTCAACCTGTATTTTATCACTAATATGTAATACTGAAATTCAAACTCAACCTGTATTTTATAACTTAATATGTATTACTAAAATTCAAACTCAACCTGTATTTTATCACTAAATATGTAGTTCTTAAATTTAAACTCAACCTGTATTTTATCACTAAATATGTAGATCTTAAATTTAAACTCAACCTGTATTTTATCACTAAATATGTAGTTCTTAAACTCAACCTGTATTTTATCACTAATATGTAGTTCTTAAATTTAAACTCAACCTGTATTTTATCACTAATATGTAATACTAAAATTTAAACTCAACCTGTATTTTATCACTTAATATGTAATACTAAAATTCAAACTCAACCTGTATTTTATCACTAAATATGTAATACTTAAATTCAAACTCAACCTGTATTTTATCACTAAATATGTAATACTAAAATTCAAACTCAACCTGTATTTTATCACTAAATATGTAATACTAAATTTAAACTCAACATGTATTTTATCACTAAATATGTAATACTAAAATTCAAACTCAACCTATATTTTATCTTGTTTATATTTTATATTTAACTTCTAGTTATCTAGTATCACACTAACCTGCAGAACATTGTGGTTCCCTTAGTACTGTCTATTAGCAGAGATACCAGAGTTAGCATTGAACGACTGTACTTCAGAGTCTGGCATGAAGATGGTGGATCTAATAATAGACAAAGAAAGTTTCAGTAAATTCAAGTGATTTATTTCTATAGTGATCCAATTTTCCTAATTTTAATTTAAAATGATTTAAAAAGGTCATATAATTCATGAATTTATAACATGAATTTAAAAATCAATAAGTTCATTTTTATAATTATATATTTCTATGTCAATGATTTTTGATATGCTTTAATGACTACCATCTGCATTTTATATTAAGGAAAATTTGCATTTTTTTTAAATATTAAGGAAAATTGAGATACAAGAATAGAATTCCTGGGTCCCCCGTCGGTCACCCATAAGTCCAACAAAAAGTATCGACCAATGCTGATTTTCGAACTTGACCAAGGTATTAGTGGTATGAACATTTGGTATAAATTTCATGAAAATCCATCAAAATTTGTAGGCATGAGAGCGCTTACAAGGTCAAGTTTTGGATAAAACAGAGTCATTATTGTGGTCAAAGTCCCATAACTCCAACAAAAAGTGTCAACCAATGCTGATTTTGGAACTTGACCAAGGTATTAGTGGTATAAACATTTGGTATAAATTTCATGAAAATCCGTCAAAATTTGTAGGCATGAGAGCGCTTACAAGGTCAAGTTTTGGATAAAACAGAGTCATTATTGTGGTCAAAGTCCCATAACTCCAACAAAAAGTATCGACCAATGCTGATTTTGGAACTTGACCAAGGTATTAGTAGTATAAACATTTGGTTAAAATTTCATGAAAATCCGTCAAAATTTGTAGGCATGAGAGCGCTTACAAAAAAGTGTGATGGACGGACGCACAGACACACGGACACCCGGCATTTCTATGTCCCCGCTCCGCGTTGGGGTGGGGGACAATAAATGATACATGTGAAAAGAAAACTTTTATTTATATAAAACAATAACTGGCATTCTCATTGCAAAGATGATATTTTATGACAATATCTGAAAATTTTGAGGGTCAGGACATGTACACCAAGTTAAATAAAAAAAAACCCTGACAAACTATTACAGATGGATCAGCAACGCCTTACTATGATACAGTGCAGACTTTAACATTTAGCTAATGAAAAGGAAGGGAAACCTCGGATACTGAGTGGCCGAGATATTGATTGCTAGTGTCAAGTAAAGCTGCAGAGAGAGGGATAACAGCTGTTCAAGTGTTGTTGGGATATAGCAAACAAGGAGCTACCTATTGGGCACTCCAATAGCTCAATTTTAACCCCCAAAACTGGTGTGCAAACTGTATAACTCCTCAAAGCAGGTCATACAAATTAAAGTTTGCACATTGGTTTAAAGGGTTAAAAATGATAAACCAAAAAAATAAATATTATAATTTAATTAAAAAATAATTTTTAAATAATATTTATAATTTTCCTGACAATTCAATGTTTTCAACACTTAACATTCGAATTGCCAACATAATCATGATAATATGGCACATTAATACAAATGACGTCATCTGACATAATGACCTTGTAACCCTTAGCAACTGCCAACTCGGTCATCTTTGCTATTGATCACATTACCAATATTGGTTATTGTATGTAATAATGATAAGGGGTGATGTTGAAAAGATACCTAGAATTAAATTATTTGTACTTACCATAGTAGACCTCATTACCAGGTACATTACACATATAACTGTTACAACAATAGGTACATTTCTCGTTCTTTTTACCACTACACCCTGGTTTACAGCTTGTGGGGTTAACACATTTCTTTGTTAATTTACCTTTATCATTAACAGTCTGACACATCTAGACAGATAGAAATAAAAAATTTAAAGTTTAAATCTGGTTAGTTCAGTGAACAAAGATCTACCTGATGGAATTTTATTAATAATGTTTACCTAGGGGTGGGGGAAGAGCTGTGACCTACAAGTTTACTGCTTGGCTACCAACCCCACATCCCCTGTTTCTAAAGGATAAACATATATTTATCCAAAGATGCTGCAATTTAAAATTTTAACCAGTGTCCAGTGACAAGTTAGTAACAGAAAAACACAAATATACAACACAACCTTTAATTGCCTGCAGGACAGGCAGATAAGTAATTACATGTAGTTTAATCACCTGTCTACACAAAATTTTAAACATTGCATTAGTTTAAAGTGGTGTGGAACAATTGTATATATACCCCAGTCAAGATTATTTCATGTATATTTAGGTGGTTAGTACTGGGGTGGTGGAGAAAACCAGAGTACCCAGATAAAAACACTGATCTTTCGACAAGCAATCTGATAAACTTTCTCACACTAGGATATGTCTGGAGTGGGTTTCTGACTTAGGCAGAGAAAGGAGCTGTAATCGGTAATTCAAAACTTGTACTTTAGATTGATCAGCCACCAAAGTTCCCATTGCATCAGTAAGGTAATATATTCAACTGACATTGTGATGAAAAAACAATAAAAACTAGACTGTCAAATTCTTGAAATTTTCAATTTCCAAGGGCCATAACCATGATAACCCTTTCTCTAGAAAGTAGGTAAATTAAAACAAAACTCAACCTTAAACTGTATCTCATGACAAGGAAGGCACATACCAAATATCATTTTAATACCTCAATCACCGAAAAACTGTGGAAAACTATCTATGACAGAAGGACCGAGTGACAGCATAGGGCAACACTATATATATGTACCAGCCCTTTAGTAGCATGGACATAAAAAACAAATCACCCTTACATACATTTTACTTATCACGGAATGTAGATGAGGACAAGCCAATAATTTTAAATTTCAAATCTATTAAACTTGACTTACCAATTTATTATGAGCACATTTTTCTGGAATTTCTCTGTTACAAGAATCATTGTCTTTTTCTTTATTACATCTGTGACATGATAAACCTGTCCAAGAAAAGAAAAAAAATTTTATACAAGGAATACAGAAATTGATATTTCTGCAAAGGATTAAGTTTTTCGTCATATAAAATCAACTTTCAGCAGTCAATATCTGTCTTGTTTAACTAGAGCAGTCGCTTGAGAAACAAATACCTCCATCCCAAACAGAAGTAGTCCATTGTAACTAATAGAATTCCCCATCCAACTCTCTGTTTACTGTATGCGAGTAAAAAAAATCAGAAAATATCAAACTTTGTGAGGGGCAAATGAGGCACCCTGCAATAACCATTCATTTATAATTGAACTCACATTGTTTTTTCTACCTTGATTTAGGGCCAAAATAAGTCCTCATACCAATTGGCAAGAACAATATTTTCCTCAAATTTTTAACTATTCTTTTATCTAAATTTTTACTTTTCCTAACCCTAAGTACAAAATAAATTAAAAAAATTAATATTAATTCATATACACAATATTTACTGGATCTTTTAAAATATAATATTTTATTTACACTTGTCTTTAGGATAAATAGCTTGATTTTTTTTAATTTTTAAAGTCCCAATTTTTTGTGCTGCATTTCCAAAATCATGCCTCCAACCACTTTTTCAAAATGTCAAAAAAATCTCTTAATTACCTGCACAGATTTCTTTAACTAAGTCATACAGAACACCAATAGCACCTTCTAACAGGGTGACAACACTGGACCTATATTTTCCCTTTGACAGCTCAGATTTGATACAACTCCAAGCCTCTTCCACTTTAACACAAACAGCAGAATTATCTGTATTTTCTGTTGATTCTTTGGATTTTTGACTGGCTGGGTTAGACTTGGTACTTTTTGCTGATTTTGCTTTGGACTTGGTACTTTTTTCGGATTTTGCTTTGGACTTGGTACTTTTTTCGGATTTTGCTTTGGACTTGGTACTTTTTTCGGATTTTGCTTTTGACTTGGTGCTTTTTGCAGATTTTGGTTTACTTGCACTTCGTTTGCTTTTATTTTTGGATTTCTTTTCTGACTTAGCTGATTTTGGTTTTTTCTCTGACTTTGTTGATTTTTGGGATTTAGCAGATTTTTCAGATTTTGCAGATTTCTGTGACTTTGCAGATTTAGCTGATTTCTCTGATTTTGCAGATTTTACTGATTTTACAGATTGGGCAGAATTGACTTTACTGGGAGAATGTCCAGAAAAGATTTGTAGTGCATACGTCTTGAATTTATAGATACATAGTTCTTCATCATCCTCGTCACATTTGATTTCAAATTTATCAATGATATCCTGTAGCGACCTTGACACTTTGACCTTTTTACTCTTGGAACAATGTTGTGTTTTTCGATTGATACACTTCCAGGCCTCTTCATAAGCCCTGAAGATAAATGAATAAAAAACATTTAAACTACCATTTAGATATTTTTTTTAAAGAGACGATAAATTTTGTCCGATATGGGATAAAAAGTTTTGAATTGTATTTAGATTACTCATTTTGTCAATATTAAAAAAATGCTGTAGGGTATTTGACACTGAAGGTCACACAAAGAATTTTGCTTTTTTCAAATTGTACCAACTATTACTTGTTGATACCTCCTCTTAAAATTAAAGAATTCCAGCAAAGGGAGATAATAAGCCAGAGAAATCCTGTACTTACAAGCAAATATCCTCATCATAATAAGTGTCTTCAAGTTGAGATCTGACTGAGGCAAAACAAGGAAGATAATTAGCCAGAGTTAGAAATCCTGTACTTACAAGCAAATAAAATTCCTCGTCATAATAAGTGTCTTCAAGTTGAGATCTGACAGAGGCAACACAAGGGAGATAATTAGCCAGAGTTAGAAATCCTGTACTTACAAGCAAATATCCTCATCATAATAAGTGTCTTCAAGTTGAGATCTGACAGAGGCAACACAAGGGAGATAATTAGCCAGAGTTAGAAATCCTGTACTTACAAGCAAATATCCTCATCATAATAAGTGTCTTCAAGTTGAGATCTGACAGAGGCAACACAAGCTTCTGCTTCGGAAATTAAGCATTCGTCTTTTTCCTCGCATGGTGATTTGATGGTAATCTGACACTTGTCTTTCACCCTGGTTAGTACTCTGTCCACTTTTACCCTTGCCATTGTAACAGCGTACTTACTGCAGCCACGGAGATGTTTGTGAAAACATTTCAGAGAATTGCTAACATGTCTACAAAAAAAAAAAATGAATAAATAAATTAAGCGATGTAAATTAACACAAGAAAAAAGTCAGAAAAACATTATATGTTCACCTGCGCATAAAGTCCATCCAATAACTATAACTTAATCTAGATCTGTCTCTTGAGAGCCAAATACTCCCCATCCCCATCATCTACAATGGTTTAATGTTTTCCCACAACGTTGACCTTTGAGATGACCTTGATTCAAGGTCAATCAGGAACCATGAATATTATTCATTTGAAGTATTATGACAGTCATCCAAAGCAATTATGAGATATAGCCCTGTCATACTTTTACATGGACAGACAGACAGACAGATGGACAGACAGACATGATTCCTATATCCTCTCAAACTAATTTGGTGAGGGTATAAAAAGCCAGAGCAGTCTCTTTAGAGATTAAAACATCGTCAAATTGGCAATACCTTTGGACTGATGACCAGACTTTTAAAGTCATTGACAGTACCACCTGACTAAGTTTCAGTTTTAGAATACTTAACATGACTCTGTGTTTTACATAGAAATGATTGTATCTACAAAATTTGTTGTTTTCATGTAATCTTCATTGTTAATCAGTTATTAATATGAATATATTTATATGTAAATAAATAAAATTAAAACAAGAGGCCAATGGGCCTTAACGCTCACCTGAGGCTGAGTACATATCTCATGCAGAGGTTCAATGGTTAATAACATTAATTAAAGATTATTTTTAGCAGTAAGGGCCAATTATATGCAAGGATTTTTGCAAAATAATTATATTCTGTCCTAAGAATGCTATGGTTCAGGTGAGCTAAAAATCTAGTCTTTATACTTACACACAAAGCGTATTTTTAGACATGTATGGGTTAGAAAAGTAATAATAGACATCACGGAAACATCCAAACGCATCTCTAACGGAGCAGCTATTATTACTGTTCTCAGCTATCACTGCTGGATTGATACATTTTGATACAACCCCTACAGCTGGTTTATCCTCAATGATTGGACAGATGTCCCCTATCAAACACTGGATATCCTCAAAACTTTTCTTGATTGATCTTCTCTGATCATTGGAACAACCAAAAGTGTTGTTTATCATACATGAACGTGATTCTGAGTACACTCTGAAAAAGAAATGGATATAATATGTAGTTTTATATGATATCACATGTTTAATCCTAAATGTAATTAGTAACAAGTTATAGCTGGAATTGGATATAATTTTGAAAGTATCCCCCAAGCAAACCTCAACTGGGAAATCCGTTTTCCAAACCATGAGCATGATAAAAGTAAAAATAACTAATGGCATAGCTACTCCACCCAAAGATTGAATTTACTTTTGTTTATTTCAAACTTATAGGGGCATCATTACTTCTATACTTACCGTATAATCACATAAAATGCACATGATTTACCAAAATAACATTTTTTCAGGAAAAAAAACCTAGAAAAAGCCATCTTACATAACAAATTATAACTAAAATAAGATGTCATTTCAATTGTGTCTCAAGTCAGAAATCTATGGTTCCCTGCAATGATGTGCATGATCAAAATGAATAGCCAACATAACATTTACTTTAAGTTCAGAGAAGTTTCATAAAAATTTGTCAGTAGTTTTTGAGAAAACTGGCAGACAAAATAATGGTGAAAGAAATGGAGTAAACACTATATGTTGGGGGTACATACATACATAAAAAGATTTGGTTTATATTGCTTAGTCTGTTTCAATGGCTTCTAATTGTAAGCATCCTTTGTAGTGGCCACATGTGTCTAACTCTTTTTCGAACTCTACAGAGGAGTCTTTAGCGTGCACTGAGACATGTGACTTCAGTTTTGAGTCCCATCCAACTAGCATTTTACAGCTCTAATATTGGCAGGAGATGAAAATCATCTCAGAAATTTTACAAGTCTCAAGTGGGGTTCAAACTCACAACCCCTGACTTCAAAAGCCACTGACAGTACCACTCGGCAATGTCCACCGAGATAGTGGATAAAAGATTATTGATGGGTTGGTGGGTTGAAACGATGTTGTTAGTTACACAAATCAAGTATCCAGATTTTATGTCCCAATCTCCTAATACACTTAATCATTTATATGCTTGTTAAGACATAATTATTAAGAATTTGAATTATGGGAAATATGAATAATATTTTTCATTGCACTTCAATTTCCTCCACTATAAGAACATACAGTTTCAAGATGAGTGAAATGAACTTGACCTTTGACCTTGGGTTAGGATGTTAAACACAAACCAACAAACTGACAAACAAATGTCTGTAAAATGATGGAGAATACTAGTATACTGTGTACTGCTTCACACAAGGGGGGCATGATTATGTTGTATCCCAGGACATAATTTGAAGCGGTGAATTCAAACAGGTAGGTCATAGTGTGCATCAGTACTATATTGCAGGGGTAAAGTGGTATTTATAGTCTTATTTTAGACTAAATTGCAGATGCATTGCCTCACAGACATATCGCAATGTCCCATGGGGCATAAATTATGACCAAAATATGTTATTTTGATACAGAGCAAAACCATTTTGAACACACCTGTCTGAATTGCTGGCTTCAACTAATGTTCCCTGATACAACATAATCATGTCCCCCTAACGGGAAACAGTACATAGTGTAGTAGAGTATGTAGTCCAAACCCTAGATTTCAAGTCACAGAAACAACCATCAGCCAGACTGCATTCAGGACACCAACCTGCACACTTTGTCTTTATTATTTTGAAATGGTATATTGTGTACATGTGGACACATATAGACACCATTACCAGGGACATAGCCTTAACAAATTGTCCTTACCAATGATTTTAAACTTTCTGTAAAATTTTGTTTGGAGAATACTAATAGAGTAAGTAGTCCTAGATTTGAAGTCACAAAATGACCATCAGCTAGACTGCGAATTAGGACACTAACCTGCAAACCTTGTCTTTATCCTTTGACATGGTATACTGTGTGATTTGACTCCCAAGATTTGTAATACAAGCAAAGGCATCTTTAGGAGAACATCTGCAAGCTGTTTCCCCACACACATGTGACATGTGACCTATGGTTTCGGTCAATGTTTGTGACTTAGATATTAACAACTTCTGATAATCAGTACAAGTTTCAGAAACCATCTTCACACACTCCTTTACTATTGTATTGGTGCCAGATCTAAAAATAAAAGTAACAAGCAAATTCAATAATTAGAATCACCCACCAGCAGGTTCTTTGTAAGAGATTTACACCTATTTTCAAGGGGCAATAACTCCAATGAAAATGAGCAAACCAACCTGGGTTAACAATATGTGCATCTCCTATCTATGATGCTGCTTTGTACCAAGTTTTGTGAAATAGTGCTTTATAGTTTTGAAGAATTTGTGCAGACAAGAATTTCGACAGATAGAAAGACGGGACCGACAGAAACTGGAAATTAATATCCCCCTCTTTCTTTGAAAGACTGGGGATAAAAATAATAACTGAAATGGGATGCAACTGTGAAAATGTCCCCAAATGAACCCTATTATAGCCCTTTTAGCTGCAACTATGTGCATGATGAAAATGGGAATAGCCACATTACTCCTAAAGATGGTTCCTTTGAAGTTTCACAAAGGTCTGTTAAATAGTTTTTGATAAAAGTGGAAGACCAAATATTGACTGGAAGAAATAGAATAAACACTATATACTGATTACATATTAATTTTTGTTGTGTACTAATTTTTGCTATTTCAGGGTGGTTCGTATTGCACAAAAAATTATATTATGCTTTTTGTTTTATAGTGCATATTTAATACACACGAAAATTTAACTTTGCAGATTTGTCTTATTAAATTTCATATACCTCGAAAATAAATACACCCAAAATTAAATATTTTTTCAGTACATGTATATACTTTATTATGGGGGACATAATAAAAATGGTGGCTAGATTCATCCATAACTAATGATGCCAATCTCATAATGGCAATAAGATCTTTAAATCTTGTTAGAAATGATTTGTACCAGAAATGAAATGTTTCTAAATTATTTGCACCAGAAATGAAATGTTTCTAAATGATTTGTACCAGACATGAAATGTTTCTAAATTATTTGCACCAGAAATGAAATGTTTCTAAATGATTTGTACCAGACATGAAATGTTTCTAAATTATTTGCACCAGAAATGAAATGCTTCTAAATGATTTGTACCAGACATGAAATTTAGTCTGCAATATTAAGTCACAGAACAGTCGAAGCCTATTTTCCTCACAACATGTATTGCAAATTCATGCTGGTCACATAACTTTTGCCAGACCTTAATTTTATCTGCAATATCAAGTCACAGAACACTGGAAGCCTATTTTCCTCACAAGTTATTGCAAATTTATACTGGTCACATAACTTTTACCAGACCTTAGTACTAATTCAGGTCTCGGTCTCATAATAATATTCCTAAACTTATTTTAAAATTTGGCAAATATGATATCTGAATACTGTAGACCTTATTTATTTTAAATGGGATGTTTTTTCACATTAAATGGAAATGGATTCAATCATAAATTCAAATCACATGAATATTTCCATTATCAAATGCATTAATTTTATTCTTCCGCTACAAAATCATGAATATATACACAGGTTTTGACTGATGTATATAAAAACACATTCGGCTTTTGGTTCTTTAATTATACATAATACAACATGTAAATATATAAAGGACCAATTTAAGCCAAAGTAAACATACAGTACCGGCCTGTCAAAAGTTTAACACTGAGATAACGAAAATGGGTCGAAGCTCAGCTGTTAAGTGGCAAATATATGGGTAGCCAGTTGCTGTGATGCTGCTGAGACAGCTAGCAGCTGTTGAAATGCAAACCGAGATAATGAGTGGCAGAAATAAGCTTCTATTCAGCACTGATCCGTTAAAACTTTTGACAGGTCTGTACTGCGACCATTTGATGATCTATAAAGAAATAGGCCCCTTAGAACAATCCAAACATAATTCAGAAATCAGCAAAGATAGAAAATAGATCTAGCCTGTTATGGAATCACGACCTTGTGTTTTTTACAATTTTCCCACAACTTTTGGGGTTAAATTCATTTTTATTATTATTTTTGTACAACCCAATGTTGGTGCTTCCAAAATATAACAAAAAGTGACATTCTCAAAAGTTTTACCATGAGGGCCCTTTTAGCATATGAATGATCAAATTTTAGATTTTTTATGTATAAATTGTCAAAAGTCTGACATTTTTATGGATCCTAGGATGGTCTTTACATGAACTGGTTTTTACCATATTTACCTTGAGCAGAAGTATTGTTTGTCAAAAGATGACATGAATGGCAGGCAGTATGTCTGAACCACATGTGATGTAAGGCATCTGGAAACTTGAGACAGATCACAACCAGTATCTGAAACAAAACCATAAATACAAAAATACAAACATAATACAGATCCATCTAGATATATATATGGTTCCAATGTGTGAAGTCATTCTAAATTCCCTGACAATTCAATGACATTTCCTCGACAGATCCATCTAGATATATACATGGCTTCAATGTGTGACATTAGATAGATCCCAGACATGACATCATTCAAAATTCCCTGACTATTTACTCACATTTCCCTGACAGAATTCCATTTTTACCTGACATTTTAACACATTTCAAAACAAGAATGCTGATATGCGGCATGTTTACAGTTTGTCATTTAACCATTCTTAAATATGGCAATGATAGCAAAGTACAAAAGGACATACAGTAAAACACGAATATAAGGAACAAACTTAAAACCAATACATGGATAGAACGAAGTCAAATATTTGGCCTGACCGCTTTTCTATGTAAGTCTATATATAACAATATAACGAAGTCGCTTTATAATGAAGTTAAAAATAGAGTCCCTAGGGCTTCGTAATAAACATGTTTTACTGTAGTATATATACTAGTATTTAGTTATTAGTATCATGTAAAGGGAAACAAAAAATAAGCTTGTAGTTGTAGTCCATGATGTGTCCTAGTTTGTTTATTAGTGTGGGAGGAGTAGGCTGGATAAAAAAAAAACATATTTCAAATGTTAAAGGGACACAACTATTACGAAAGAAATATAATATTCCCCAAAATTTTCTTAATTTCTCACATTCCCTGACATTTGTTAAAATTCCCTGACAATTCCCTGTCCTTGAAAAAAATAAAAATTCCCTGACTTTCCCTTGATGCGTTGAAAGCATGATATATTTCTTGCACTCTTTCTTTTTTTCTTATCTGTTCGTAAAAATTTAGTAGTTTTTTCAGGATATAATAACTCATGAACAAACTCAGTGAAAATCCTGATTTAAGCCAAACATTTATCTACTTACCTTCTTGTGAATTCACAAGTGAGGTGTTAGTAATTCCTGAAAAATAAACAAATAAAAATAGAATTACACTATCATAATTATAGCATCAATGGGGTTCGCTGCTGTATCATGTGATCAATACCTCTTAACGTTTGTGTGGAACATTTTGGAAAACGTCAACATTTCAGATTCCATAAATGACATCGTTCTCGTGGGAAAATGTCATCTCATGCGATTACATATCCATTGGAAATAAGTGTTCCGCATAAATGTTAGAGGGTATCACATGGTACAACGGCGAACCCCATTTTTTCATAACAGAAGGCAATACATTGTACATGTTGTAATTGTCAGATAAACATAGATCATCAAAATTATCCTCTTCCTAAATGTTAAAAGTCCTCAAAAACTAAGCTATGCTTAATCATTCAATGTATTGCTTTAGGTGGATTAGGTCAAATAAACTATTTTTAATTATTATTGGAACTATTTTTCTCGTTTCAACATCTAAAAATGTTGAGATTTCCACAGTTTTGACCCAACCATTACTGATGAGGAATTCTATTCGGAAGTGGCAGTCAAGTGCTGCAACATTAAAACAGGTTGATCCAAGCATTACTGATGAATTTTATTCTGAAACAGTAGTTAAGGGCTGCAAAATTAAGTTACAGTAGTACCATGGAAACAATATCTTACCTATTGGGGTCCTACAGACATGTCCACATCCATTGGAACAACATTTCTGTTGATTATCACAATCTCCATCATGGCTACATTTCTCTACACATAGACCAACTTCAGCAGACGTTACTACAGGACAATCACCTGGCTTGGCTACCAACTCTATAGTTAATGGAGACCAAAGTTTATATAATACATGCAAAACTTCCATGTTTACAAAAAATCTATAAACGTTTACAGGGATGCTATTAAACTAAACAATTCCGTTTATAGTCAAACCTGTCTATAAAGGTCATCCAAGGGAACCTTTAAAAGTGGCCTATATACAGGTTAAAAATAATATGAATAAAGAATAATTGAAATACAATTCTACTTCCTTTATCAACAGATGGCCCTTATATAGAAGTGACAGGTTGGACTGTACATAAAATGTGGCACAATCAAATACAGTAACAAACCAGTGCCTCTAAAATACAAGATTTTTCTGTATACATCTGCTAAAATTGATCAACTTTATTCTGATGTTAATAGAGTCCAGAGATTTTGTCTTTAACTCTTTGTATATTTTATTGGTAAAAAGTGCATCTTTTGAATTTCTATAATATACTGCATCCTAAAGTATAGCTTGAAAATGAGAGTTGATTTCATGACATCAAAGTACTTCTACTCGATGACTTTATGACATGTAAAACATAATGTAATGATGATGTCATAATTATAATGACTACTGACATGTTTACAAATTGTATTAATGTTTACCAGCCAAACATGAAACTTAATCCTGTACACTTGAAATCCTTAAATATATGATTGTGTACTGGATGTGCTACAGGAAACAAATTATACAGGACTAGTCAGGATATTAAAAGACCAAAAGTATAGAAAAACAAGCAGTGATTTGGAAAGGAAAGGGCCCCAGGCTATTTAGCATAATGCCAATGATAAAACCTTACATGACTTCTATAAGGGATGGCCCATTACTTTTCTGAAAATCTAAGAAAAACTATTAAATGGCCTATAGTGGAAATTCTCTTCTCAATCACTAAACAAGTACTGTAAATTAGACATTTTTTACACAAATTAATTTTCTTGAGAATCCTCATTTTAAGATATTTGCATATTCTTATTTTTCACGTCATCGTATGAGTTTCCAGACACTTAAGTTTTCTCAACCATCCTAGAACTGACCATCATGATATAAGTGACAAATATTGACTAGGGCATAAACTCAATCACTCCATTCCAGCAATTATTAGATATGGCCTGGACACGATTTTACACAGTTGGACAGACAGAAGGATGGATGGATGGATGGATGGATGGATGGATGGATGGATGGATGGACGGACAGACAGACATGGTGATTCCTATATACCCCCCTAAAAATATTTTGCTGGGGTCTGGTATAAAAATAGAGACAGAAGACTTACGGCTCAATCTACAGACTTTGAGAAGATAATTAACTTTTGATGTTACAACTCTTGTCAAATAGTGTAATACTGGATTAGGAAGTGTATCTGTTACATTTTCTATACATTTTGTCAACTTTTCAACATTATCACAAACTACTGTTGAGGATGATTCTTTCTGGAGTAACTTCTGTAGGTCATCAGAGTATGTCGTAAAACAACTTAAAAGTTCTTTATCAAAGCCAGTTGCCTTGGTTACGATTTCTTGTTTACAGTTTGGTAATACAGCAGAGACATGTGTTTGTAGATACTTCAGAATAAATATCTGTTCTCCATCACAGCCGCCAGTGTTTAAGGACACACACTTCTTTACTTCCTCAAGATTACTGAAACAGAACATAGAAATGAAGTTACGGTAAGTAGTGTACCATGTAGGGCTTCCTCCATGTTTACAAAAATCTGTAAACATTTACATGTACGCTATTAAACAGGGACGTTAAACGCCATTACTCAACTCAACTCAGCTATTAAACAGTTCTTGCTATATGGTGGTTAATGGTTCAAAGTTAAAATCTTTAATCAACTATATATTCATGTAAGAATGTGGTGTAAGTACATTGTCAAATGCTTCAGGCATTAAATCAAGCTCATCAGTCTGTATAGTTTCTGTATCCAAAGATCACGATGCTTCAAGTATGCAAATTCCTAAACTGAATAAGAATATAGAGTTACCCCCCCCCCTTATCATTTCTTTAAAAAGTCTCATAATTAAAGGGTTGAGAGGTTATTGTTTTCACTTTTATCATATTAAGACAATAAACTTACCCATAGTTCCATTCACTTGTCTTTAAAAATTTAAAACAATCTATGGCTGCTTGAAAGTAAACAGACACCTTACAACTTTGAAAAGAACAGAGTAATCTCCCTTTGTTTATATATATATATATATATATATATATATATATATATTTAAAAAATCTGAAAACAATTGCAGAATTTGTTATTTTTAATTCTTATCCCTAAACTCACCTACAGTCTTCATTACTTATTGTGTTAAAAATTCTTCAAAAAATCTTTAACAGCTTTAATGTTAACACACACCAAACTTTAAACAGAACAGAGTAATCTCCCTTTGTTACTTGGATGATTGATTTTTAATTTCTAAACCCTAAACTCACCCACAGTCTTCATTACTTGTTGTGTTTAACATCTTCAAGCAACCAATAGCAGCTTTAAGTGAGCAGGCATTAAACTTGGAGCAGTGCATTGTGTTATCTCCCTTTACTATGGTGATACTTATATTACAAATGGCTTGTATTGTAGGCTTGTAAACGGCTAAGTCATCGTTTATTCCCTGTATAACAGTATCATTACAGCCACTAGATCTGCCTTTGATGCAATCAAACATATCCTTAGATAAACTACAAATAGAAGGTATATCAAACCATTTCACAAATTGTTAACATTTAACGATTTCTCTGTCCCAAGTTTAAGATTTAGTAAGTCCATCTTAATTAGGGAATTCTGGTTTCATGTCAATTTATTTAAAGAAATGGTTCTCAACAACAGATTAAACATTTGTGGTATGTCTTATATTTAGTCAACATGTAAGACTTAATGTTTTGACAGCTATGTTGCATTTAGGAGTTTTATGGTGAAAACAATGTAGAATAATCAAGCCCAGAGAATTAGAAATGTTATCGTGGACAAAAAAGATATCTTGATATCGCCAAAAATTTATAACATTGTCACGATATTATCGCAATATTTCTAAATGAATATGCTCAAATGATGGGCTGGGTTTTCAATGGGCTTCAATAAATACAAATATAAATAAAAAAAATAAGATATAAAATTACAAATTTTATTAAAGTTATTTGAAGATTAACTGAATTAAATTTGTAAGCAGTGATTTGTTTGTGGTTTACGGCAAAAACCATATGTTCAGACAATCTGCTTCACCATGATCAATATACTAGTTATGCAATTTCAAAGAATTTATTTGTAAGTAATAGTATTCAGTGATATCATGATGTAAGCTTGGTTCCACGATATCGCCATTGGCAAAACCTTGGCAACTATTATCGAGATGCCGATATATAATAACATCTCTACAGAGAATAACTATCCTCAGCCAGTGAGACACTGGACTTAAAATATAAATATCGTTTTTCACCATGACCTGAAATTGGGAAAGTTTTAGGAAATAAAATACTTTTTTTGTTCATAACTGTGAAAAAGGGTATTGCCAATTTTGAGCAATTTATAGTATAAATAAGTCTAAAACTATATATTTGTACATGTGAATTGTGGTATTACAAATTTTGAGCAATTTACAGTAGAAATTAGTCTGAATTTCAATCATACATGTGAACTGTGGTGTTACAAATTTTGAACAATTTCTAGTATAAATAAATAAGTCTAAAACCCTACATACCTGCACATATGACTTGGATTTGCTGCAAGCTGGGCAAGATTCTGTTTTATACTGGAAGGTATACATTGAGCTATATAGCCCAGATGACATTGTGCTGTCAGTGCTGGTAGACTGGGTTGACTACAGTACAAAGGCATTATCATTGAAGGACATCTACTGTGTGCAATGCCTCGTATTGTCATCACAACATTGTTAACAGAACTCACGTCTGATGATGAACAGTCTGTTGTATAATACTCCTTACACTTCAGGGCATCTGACAGGTGGCTATCAAATAAAGAAAATATAAAACTTAATTACAGCAGTTCCTAGAAAGATAAGTACATCAAGAGGTGACACTGAGTTCAAGATCCAAAAGGATTGTACACATAATATGTCCTTGAACACTTTATATCATATAACTAAAGTGAACAAAAAAATTCAGTGAACTAGGATTCTCCACCAGTAGGTACTTGTTTGCAATTTGCACTTATGTTCAAAGGACCATAACTCCCAGAAAAATGAGTAAACAGACTCTTGTTAATGATATGCATATTTTCTATCAATGTTGACATTTCAACAAGTTTTGTAAAATAGTTCTTCATAGTTTAGGACAAGTATAGTCTGGATGGAAAGAAGGAGAGATAGAGATGGAAGAATGGACAAAAGTTCAAATTCATATCCCCCTCTTTCTCTGAAAAGTGGGCAATGAAAACTGGTTATTATGTCTATATCATGCTTAAAAACACACGGGGGTGGTTAAAAATGCACACTTGTGATTCAACCATAGTTACTGCGTACATATTACTCACAAGTCTCATTGAAATCCGGTAGTAAATTAAGAGGAGAAAATGTAAATATGTAGTAACAACAACAACAACAACAAAACACACACACACACACACACCTGCAAGCATACATACACACCTGCAAGCATACACACACATACTTATACGGGCTACATCATGCCATAAGTTCACATGGTCTTTGGTCAGGTGAGTTAAAATTACTTACCGACAGAAAACAGTATCTGATACAGCATTAGTGTAAAGATATGGAGCAACATCTGACAGACATTTTTCAGCTACATCAGCTTGACAAGTTCCATATTTCCTGTCAGGCAAACGGTCATCACCACATACAATAGATTTAGAGACTGCCATCAACCATTTAACATATTTGTTGTAATTATCTTGTTCTGTCTTGTTGCAATTTTTTATTCCTGCCATAACCATGGTTTTCACAGACTGGATTGTCCTAAAAACATAAATAACACAGGGTTAGCTCTGGCTCTCAAAAAGTTTGAACCACAAAACTAACAAGTTTTAAAATTTAGAAGTCAATTAATATGTTAAGGAGCCAGAACAACTAAGAAAAGCAACAAAAATGTCTAAAATGTACTTGTTCTAATCTTCTGTATACATTATTCTGGATTATCGACAAGATTGTTTTACTTTTTCATACTTAAAAATTAAGAAAAAAACAGTAATTTTAGTCTGCAGCATTATGAAATAATTGTTAAACATTTTGGAGCAAATATATAAGGTAATTGCTTTTTTTTGGAGCCAGAAATAAAAACAAATTAGCAATTGACTTAACTGACAAATGGCAGAGCTAACTCTGCAACATAGGTATACTTGTAATATATACCATTATAATACTAGTAATCAAATTGTAAAATTTGAAATTTCCGTCAGCAAAATATGCACGAACATGAACATAAATACCATTTGTTTACAAACATAATCTGACAGAGATATACCAGTACAATAAGTAGTCAATAAATATTGTAGTACAGTCAAACCTGTCTATGAAGGCCACCCAAGGGAAACATTAAAAGTAGCCTTTTTGGGGAAGTGGCATTTATATACAGGTTCAAACAATATGAATAAAGAACAACTGGGATACAATTCTACTGGCCTATATAAGCAGGTGGCCTTTATATAGAGGTGGGCTTTAAGGCAGGTTGGACTGTACATAACATTTTGTACAGTTAAGTAACTATGTAATATGTCCCAATATAATTTATAGTCTATCATTAAACCTCCATAGGACACACACACACACACACACACCCACACACACACGTGCCTCATTATAAACTAGTGAAAGACAGCAATGTAAGAGATATATACAAAATCGCGAGATATGTACAGCTATTAAAATTGCATTTTAAACATAAAATCATCAATTAAACAATTAAATGTCATACTTGCAAAAATGGACACGTTCTTTGAGTGGCCTAAGTTTCACAGTGTAAAATTCAATAGTCAGTCTTGTCAAATTGTGTGCAACCATGTAGGCACAAGAATGGAAACCTGAAAAAAAGAAATATTTTTCTTTTATTTTGCATATAAACATACACAAGTGACAAAGAAATTACACAGACAAATCAAGAGATAATCAAGAACACCTCACTTATATTAGGATGGTCAGTTCTTTGATGATGGAGGATGCCTGTGTAGGTTAACAGGAAAGGGAAAACTGCAGAGGCAGCCTGGGGCTTCTGAATATTAGCAGGATGCTCTTCTGACTGAGCTACCTGGCCACTTATCAAGCCAGATTCACCACATTCCTCCCTTTCATTTTCGATTCAACTACCTTGAATTGAAACTACCAGGTTTTAACCAATCTGCTTGTTAGTCACTTCCCAGAGTTGGGCAACATGCAAATTCAGTGAATTATGGTCCTCCACAAAAGGGACTTTTTTGTGATTTGCACTTATGTTCAATAACAATTGAACTGTTTTGAAATGGCGTTTATAGTCAATATGAATACCAAGCCTTTGCACAACAAACTGAATAATGTGCTATAGCGCATTATGATAAGTTGTCGTGCAAAGATTATTTGACATTCATAGTCAATTTTGACATTCATAGTCAATTTTGACATTCATATTGACTATAAATGCCATTTCAAAACAGGTCAATTGTTATATTTTCATTAAAAATATATATATTTTTTTAAATTCTGGAATTCATTTTTGAGGGTTAATTAGCGTTCAATTTCCGGTATCTCCGAGCGTTTTGACCACGAAATTAATGTGCAGGAGTAATAGGAATGTTTACGTTGTAACATGTATACTACATGATGTAGTTGTGTATTACGTCACCAATATCGTCTTGACTCAGACACATCCACTGGAGTGACACAAACGCATGTCCAGTGATTCTGAAAAACTGCAACATGCATTAGAGGAACTATCTGATTCGGTGGTGAAAATTTATGATTTACACAAGGAAACTTCTGATAGACTTTGTAAGATGAAAAATGAATTGAACATCAAAAACAAAGGCATTCCATACCCCAACAAGTAAACCACCTGGGAACATGGAGGCAGCCATTTTGTTTACCAGGTTATAGCTCCTAGATGTATATTGCTGATATTAATATTCAAACACAGTGATGCATTCATTTGGCATTTACAGTCCTAGCAATGCCAAAAGTCTCAAACTGGAAGATATAATAAATAGGCAAGGCTATGAAAATATCGGGTCATAACTCCCAGGAAAATGAGAAAAACCAACTCAGATTAATGATATATGCCTTTTCTATCAGTGTAGAGGAGAATTACTTAAGACCAAAGAGAACAGAAGTGTGAATTTAATATCCATATCTTTCATTGAAACAGTGCTTCTTACTTTTGGCAAATTACCTTAAGAAGTGTCTTAACAGACAGACAGAAGGACAGCTAGATATGATAACTTTACCTGACTTTTCTATGATGGAGTTGGGGCTTTCATTAGAGTCTGTTTCTGCGGAATTTTTTTCAGATTTACTGCCAGATTTTTCTTTAGACTTAGCACCACTTCCAGATTTCTCTTTAGACTTAGCACCACTTCCAGATTTCTCTTTAGACTTAGCACCACTTCCAGATTTCTCTTTAGACTTAGCACCACTTCCAGATTTTTCTTGGGACTTAGCGGCACTTCCAGATTTACCACCTGACGTTTCTTTGGAATTAGGCACACTTCCAGGATCTGAATTTGATTCTTTAATAAAATTGAAGTATAAAATGAAACCATGTGTAACACAAAAAATGATATTTACAGTGTTTGTTATTATGTTACCATCGTTACATCATATTTCATAACTTTTACGCAGATCTATTTATTCCATAGGAAATGAAAGCAAATTCCACATGTTAACTAATAGCAGGACATTTTTGGGTGGGTAAAATTTTCAGTTATTACGTGCTAAAGAAATTACTGCAAAATTTATCCACATGAAGATATCTACCATACAGATTAGTATGACATAATATATAGAATATACACCAACTTACATCAAAATTACACCCAAGACAAATGCCAGGCTTCAGAAATTGTGAAATTGTTCACCTAACAAAAAATAATTCCCTTTACCGTATGCTTTTATATCCAGTGGAATTACTACATCACAAAACATTTGACCATTTGACAAAACTGTCGACAATTTTTTATCACTGGTATCAAATTGCAAAAACACTGTTATATATGAGTAAAAGTGCAAAGATTTATAACAAGATATATAGTGTAGTTTATTGTAACCCACAAAGTGTTTATATGCACTCTCTGGACCATTTTCATATAATTCATGACTGATGTTAAATTGAAGTATCATGAAATTATTTCATTAACCGAAAGAAAGGAATTGAATGGAATAGATTAAAATGATGGAATGGAATTGAATGGAATAGATTAAAACGATGGAATGGAATTGAATGGAATAGATTAAAATGATGGAATGGAATTGAATGGAATAGATTAAAACGATGGAATGGAATTGAATGGAATAGATTAAAATGATGGAATGGAATCGAATGGAATAGATTAAAATGATGGAATGGAATTGAATGGAATAGATTAAAATGATGGAATGGAATTGAATGGAATAGATTAAAATGATGGAATGGAATTGAGTGGAATAAAGTGAAATGATGGCATTTCAGGCAGGGTCAAGATTTTGTTTTTACTTATAATGAGATGGTCAGTTTATGAATAGTGGAGAAAACTAGAGGGACCAGAGAAACACAGGCCTTTGGCAAGTGAACTGACAAACATTCTCACAGCAGGATGATCTGTCTAAATGGGATTAGAATCTAAGCAGTGAGAGGTGCTGTGATCTGTAAGTCAGCATTTTAGACCACTCATGTAATCAACTACATTGCTGTATGATAGTTAGCTTCCAAGGGCACTATGTCGTTCCACATTATACAATTCAAAATTGCACATCAGAGCTGCCAACCCTATTTTGTGTAATTGCGGGTCCGACCGACATCTGACCTGTCTGGGTGCATCCCTCTCAAAAGAATGGAAAATAAGATAAAAAAAAATATGATGCATTGTCATGTGATTTCTTAGAGAATTAGATACAGTTTAATGCACGTAGTGATTTTACACCTGCTCCCAGGCATAAATTTATTCCACTACACCCTTAGTTCACCCATGAAAATTGCTCTAATCCTCTGTGATTACAGATGGATTTGAGTGTTAATGAATGAACATTGCAAATCCTCAAACTATATGGTCATTTGCGGGTAAGTCTCCTTCTTAGCGGGTCAGAGGGAATTCATGTCCAAATGAGGGTCAGACCCGCGAGTTGTGGGTTAGTTGGCAGCTCTGCACATTTATATCAAAAGAAACAAATTTGATATTCAAACAGTAATATGTTGTCATGTATGGAATCAAAATGTTAATGATAAAGTCATTAATTTAATTAGTCACATAAAAAAAATCATAAAATGTGATTGGTCAACATAATGAATTCATGAATTTTGATTGGTCAGGATGATCAATTAATAAATTTGAATGGTCAGCATTTAGAATTTATTAAATTTGATTGGTCACCTTACAAAATCTAATATGAAAATAGGCATTGTCTATCCCGGGAAATGTCCAAATGTATTATCGAGTTATTGTGTGTACACACACACACACACACACACCCACCCAAAAAAGGAATGGCACACATTGTTTTGTCTCACCAAATACTAGTGGGACTGAATATAGTTAACTACCGCCGAGTTCTTGCGTCATCTTTCAATCATGTTCTGTCACACAGAACTGAGTTTTGGTATGATCTTTCCAGGGACACAAAAGGCTATTCAATTACCCAATATAGTGAATATACTAATCCATACCACGACAACATTCTCACGTTGTAATGTCTTCTCATCTTAAATCACCTTTTACCATACCATGTGAATAATTTAATCTACTGATTTATGCATTGCATAAATAACTACTCCTGTTTCTTAAAACAAGATGTGTATCGTATCACAGTTCAAGATTGCCCCATTCAATTAATGAAGCAGTTATACCAATGAAAAGCAAACATACTAATCCATGTCCAAATCACAATCCAGGAGTAAAGTAAAAAAAAAAAACTTTGAAACTGACAAGTTAGGTTAAACACACGAACTTCCACCCGGGAAGTGAGACCGAGTTTTCTGGAAGGGTAAGCACCTTCTGTTAGCTAGCTACACCGGCCACCGTGTGTAATCAATATTAAGTGAAGGGAACATGGAACTAAAACATCCAGGTCAATATTGGTCACAGAGACATCAAACTTGTCAACAATACAGTGATGATAGTCATAAAACTTTTTTGCTGAAGGCCCTGATAAGCCTAGGCTTGCAATATCCCTTGGTCAACAATCTATTCTGTTTGTGACCGCCTTGGTTGCTCAATGGTATAACATCCTCCTGGAGAGTGGAAGGTTTTTGGTTCCAACTTGACTTGTGTTATACATGACAATACTTCAAAATTTGAGTTACTGCTTCCTCATTTTGCAAGCCACATTTGGCTTAGAGGATAGATTATCGACTGGTTATAGAATTATATTAATTGGAAGTGGAATGCTTGTCTGTGACTCTGTTAGGCAGCACCTTTAACCCACTACCCGATATGAATACAGTGGTATGAGGGTAAGCTCTCTTACACCTTCAACATTCACAGGCATATAGTACCATGATGAGAATTTTCTAAAGCACAGACCATTGCAAGTAACAAATGATATGATTAAAACTTGACAGGTTTGTACCGAAATAATGTTAATTTTAGCCCAGCCCCTATAAGTTTCACTGCATGAAGAGCCCCAGCCCCGTAGAGTTGAAAATGCTTTTTCACTTATATCGAGACAGTTAATTCTAGGATGGTGGGTTTGAGTTTTTTTTACCCCAGTCAAGATTATTCATTATTCACCTAAATTGAAATGAAACATTCTGGGATGATATACTAGAAAGATGGTGCTTTCAGATTTATATTGAAATGGTCGCTTATGTGGATGGTGGAGTGGAAATTACCAACTTTTTTCGAGAACCAAGTCTGGGATATTGAAGAAGGTAATGTTGATTTTACCCCAGTTAAAATTTTTATATTCATTCCGAGAACTGTAAATTATTAGAATCCCCTGCCAGCATCAGTAGTCCAGTCGCCATCCCTGGAGGTTTTCAAGGGGTCAATTCAGACCTTACCTAAGTGGATCTCAACTACAGTCAGCTGCTAAACTCAACATTTATGTTTTATTATTGTTATTTTCATCACAACTTTTTAGGACAGCGGTCCATCTCATTGCACAACATGTACAGTTTCCTCATCACTTATGTCCAAGTTAGATTTTTGATGAGTGCAGTCACTGTAATTGAAGTCAGTTCTAGTCAGCACCTTAAAGTCAAACTGGTCCAGCTCGATCAGCTGATCATGATATCCACGTCACATGTAAACAAACAGAGGATTTGTCAATATTTACATTAAATTCGGAATAAATGTCAATAAATTTTATCTGTATTTTCATAAAAATGATTATTGGAACAAACTGTTAATTAATTCTTTCGAAAAACGCATTTTATTATTTTTCTTTAATATCAATCGTTTGTGAAAACGTCTTTCCCGTCCTGACGAACGCCATTTTTGTTTACACTGCATTCAGCAAGGGTCACAGATGCACTCTAAATTTTGATTCAATTAAGTAATAATATGTGAAAAAGAGTTACTGTAGAAGTCGTATACTGTGGTTATGCTAACCTCGTAATAGTTTTGTGTCAGGTAACTATGGTTATCAATTTATCTAACTTAAAATCGGCAAATTTTATATCTTCCCGCATTGTATACTGTGTGATCATGATTGATGCACGTGGGAAAGTCGGTCGCTGATTGGCTTACAGCGATTATCGATCTGAATTGAACTTTGACCAATCAAAAAGAAATCATGTCATCGCGAATCTTGAAACGCTACACTTGGAGAATGGCGAAAGAAACGTAAATATTCGGTATTCGATCAATCTATTTAAATTATTACTTGTTTCAATGTTTTATTTTCACGATAATCGTTTTTTGGTTTCATTTCTGATGTACGAGACGGGCGAGATTTCCCCCCATATGGAGCTCACTTCCTGTCGATTTGACCCCTTCAATGGCCTTGAGAAAAAAAGTGAAAAGTGGTGCACGCGCGGCGTCAAATGATTTGGACGTACGGTCTATAGAATTTTTCCACAATTTTCTATGACGTCATAATACATACGTGTTACTTATAGACGGGAAATTCCCGTATAAAATTTGTTTGGTTAGCATGATCAGTTCGTTAAATTTGCTACACCTACCAGTACACAATTTTTCAGGATGATTAAAAATTCTTTCAGCCATTGAAGACATGGTCATCTTCAGTATTGGTGGTAACGTCATGCTGTCCATACAAGTACTAAGTTGTTGGCGTACTAGACATATATACTTATCAAAGTTTTTACTAGTTAAGGCACGGGTCAAGGTCACACTTTTACGCACCATACACTTCAGAAAAGACATATTCACCTCATCATCATTCTGATTGGATGTACTACAAAAAATATAAAGAAAAATCAATATTATAGGAATATAGAATTAATCAGTTTGTAAGGGACCTCTTAAACCCCATAACATGTTTAGTCTGCCCTATTTATGATACCATGGTAACACAATTTTAATCCTAGAAACACTTTGTTACCTTTGAGTCCAAAGATATATTGTCTAAGTGACTTGAATGTTTCTGCTGACTTGGACCCTGAGGTTAAATGATCTTTTTGCAGGCAAAAACTGACTTAAATTAGGCAATTTGTTTCCAAAATAAAATATATGTGAAAGTACCTGAAAAATTCAAAGGAGTATCTTGTGAGTTGCTGTCAAAATTTGTGAAAGAAATTTGGGGATCAGTTAATGAAAATAGGGGTGGTCTAGATTGAACATCCAAACAGTACTAGGACTTAACCTGTAGTGAATTGTACATGCTGTTGATTTATTGTTTGGTAAATTCAGGATTATTTTTCATGTCTAAATGTGCATGTGTTTGTCCCAGGTTGTAATATAAGAGGTATGTATTATAACCACATCACTGGACATCTTTATCATTAATCTAGTGTCTGTCGGAAGTTGGTAGTGTCAAGATCAATGATTTCAATATATGTTTGCCCTTTTCTTGTATAAAGTTGATGTATTATCGTGGACTTGTTTTGTGTCAGGATCTTGGTTGCAATGGCTGTTGCTACGGGTACATTTTTTTTAATTTCAAAATTTCTTCTTTTGCACTCATTTACTGATACTTACAAAAATCTACTTTCTAATTTCTCATCTATATCGGAACAATTTTTCTGCTTCAGATAACTCACGAAGGTGTGTACATCGTACAGAAGTGGTGCCATCTGTGTTACAGTACAGTTACTAATCAGCTCTCTGACACAGTGAGTGGTCTCGTTGATACTGCTGTAATATAGAACAATGACAGATATAAAACTCAGGTAAGCATTGTTACAGAACAATGTTACAAAATTTACACATATTTATATTTATATAAAAATGTTTTCCTTCTATGAAGCCTAATTAGTCTCAGCAAGACTGTTTGGTATGTCTTTGAGCATAACATTGAATTTCAAATTTACCTAGACCACCAGATTGCAAAATGAATGGCTGCTAAGGCTTCCTCATTTGTTCTTGTTTACAAAAATCTGTAAATGTTTACATGGATGCAATTAAATGAAATGGTTTTTTGAATGAGACATTGCAAAATCTAATACTGTGACAAACCAATATATCAAAAACATCAGATTTTACAGTACATGTATACAACTGCTATCAATGATCAACTTGTTTCTGTATTTAATAGAGCAAGATGTTAAGATTTTGTCTTTGTATCTTTGGTTACTTAAAGGTGTATCTCTTGGATATTTATAAAATATATGTTCTGCATTCTAAAGTATCACATCAATCAACTGATACAATACAGATTTTGACAACTTTAACTGGCCAAACACAAAACGTAATGCGCACATGTGTACATTTGGAAACCTCAATGGCTACCAAAAGTGAGCTTGGGTTACCCTTGTGATCAAATGCCCCATGTATGGGTAGTATTATATTCCTTCATGTCAATGAAACAGAGGTTACACACCGGACTAATAAGTCATGATAGACTTCACTTTATAACCTTACCTGCATACATCTTTTACTTCCATATAACCAGAGAGACATTGTTTAATGGCAGCCTTGACATTGCACTTTTCTTTATCATCACTCTCAACTGTTCCTTTGGTCTTGTCACAAGTTCTACCAACTACATTATGTAAAAATTTCATCGATTGGTCGATGGGTTTCATTTCTTCATCGTAACACAATCCGTCTTTTTTGACATAATTGATGACTGTAGCAGTTACGTTTCTTTGTCTAAAATTTTAAAATTCAATTTTAAATGAGGTTTAGACAAAAAACATATTAGAAAGAAAGTTAAGATTTCTTTGTCGTTATTATATTGCAATACAAGAAGTGACTGATAGCTGATAAAGAAATCTGGACCAAGTATATATCTATCAAAGTCAGTGTGTTTGTGTGACAGTGAATTACATTGTATACCTTATATTCATAGAAATTCAAATAAAATTGAATAATGGATGGTATTTTTCACTGGTTTGTACCTAGTAGTAACCAAAAATCTGTATGTGCATAAAATATTTCTGTAAAAGGAAAATGTTGGAAGTATGGGGACTTTAATATTGTGAAAAGTGATATCCTTGGTGATGTATATTACATCATATGCGCAACAGGATATGTAACTTACCTTGGTTTTTCAACATTTAAAAAACGTCATAGTTTTACTCTGTCCAAAATTATTCTATGCTTTTCACAGATGCTGATACAGATTTCCTGTTATAACTAGGTACAAGTAAGTGAAAACTAGAACTGTCTCTGAAAGAAGCTAATTACCCCCCCCCCCCCCCCCCCCCCCATTCCCAACTTTTGATCTGGGGACAAATTGTATGTATGGCCAAATTGAAATGTGAAAAGTTCTGTGTATGAAAATGTTAATAATTTGACAAAATACATGTGATGAAACCGATAATGGCAGGTGCACATGTTCTTATGATGCTCAATATCTATGCATAGTTTTAAAAAAATGGGATCATATATAATTAAGTAACTATATAATCCAGTCGAAAAAGGAGGTGCACATGTTCAATGTATATAGAAACATCCTGTAAAGTTTCAGACTTGTTTGTTGAAAGCTGTAAGAGGAGTTGATTACACAAAATGGGTATCCCTCATATGGAATATTGTTGAAAAATGACTAAGTTAAACTACCCATAAAATATGAACAAAATAATATAATCCAACAAAAATAGGAGGTGCACATGTTCAATGTAAATAGAAACATCCTGCAAAGTTTCAGACTTCTTGGTTAAAAGCTGTAAGAGGAGTTTATTACACAAAATGGGTACCCCTCATATCATAGGTCAAAGGTAAAAGTCAAGGTCACAGTGACCTAACTTTGGTACATGACACATCGCCTTCCCATGATGCATCCACATACCAAGTTTGATAATCCTAGGTGCTACGGTACAAAAGTTCTATTCCAGCCACAAAGATGCACAAGGTTTTACTATCATAGAGGTCAAAGGTAAAAGTCAACGTCACAGTGACCTAAATTTGGTACAAGACACATCGCCTTCCCATGATGCATCCACATACCAAGTTTGATAATCCTAGGTGCTACGGTACAAAAGTTCTGTTCCAGACACAAAGATGCACAAGGTTTTATTATCATAGAGGTCAAAGGTAAAAGTCAACGTCACAGTGACCTAAATTTGGTACAAGACACATCGCCTTCCCATGATGCATCCACATACCAAGTTTGATAATCCTAGGTGCTACGGTACAAAAGTTCTGTTCCAGACACAAAGATGCACAAGGTTTTACTATCATAGAGGTCAAAGGTAAAAGTCAAGGTCACAGTGACCTAAATTTGGTACATGACACATCGCCTTCCCATGATGCATCCACATACCAAGTTTGATAATCCTAGGTGCTACGGTACAAAAGTTCTATTCCAGCCACAAAGATGCACAAGGTTTTACTATCATAGAGGTCAAAGGTAAAAGTCAACGTCACAGTGACCTAAATTTGGTACAAGACACATCGCCTTCCCATGATGCATCCACATACCAAGTTTGATAATCCTAGGTGCTACGGTACAAAAGTTCTGTTCCAGACACAAAGATGCACAAGGTTTTACTATCATAGAGGTCAAAGGTAAAAGTCAAGGTCACAGTAACCTAAATTTGGTACGGTACATGACACATTGCCTTCCCATGATGCATCCACATACCAAGTTTGATAATCCTAGGTGCTACGGTTCAAAAGTTCTGTTCCGGACACGAAGCGGGACAGACGGACAGACAGACGGACAAGGTGATTCCTATATACCCCCACCCCCACCAACTTCGTTTGCGGAGGGTATAAATACCAATTTTTATTCAAGTTTATTTGATTTTCTATGGATGTAAAGTGTAATTCACTGTCACAAACACACCGACTCCGATAGTTGAACACAATATAAGATTTCTTTTATCTTGCACCACAAGTAGTAATTGATTATAAAAAATTGTCAATATTTGTCAATTTCAAGTTAAGGCAAATCTGAGTTGCATGTGGTGGGTGAAGGCATTACAACATTAGGTGAAAGTAATCGCAGGTGTCATAGTTCTAATTCCTTCCATCCGCAATTTGATTACACACATGGTGGATGTAACTCAAACTTAACAGGATATGCTTACCCTTTTGGAGCTTTCAGCCTCATTTTTCCTAATGGAAATTCACATGTTTAACTTAATTTGTCAGTTTCAAAGTTTTTACTTTCCTTTGGAATTGGATTTAGACATGAACAATATATGTTTGATTTTCTATAGCTGGCAAAGTCTTTATACAAAAACGAAATGATGTTGATCAAGACGTAACAGTCACTGTTACCATTCCCATAATTCAATTTACTAATTTTTAAATTTTAAACTCTCATTTGTGGTTTTTTTTCACTCCCACATTCTCTTCTATTTGCCTGCATATGTGTGTCAGAAATTACATTTTATTAAAGTTCCGCATTCAGCAGACTGTCAGTTGACACCCCTTGACCAAATAATAATTCTGGAAAAATTTCTTGTTCAAATACATCCCTACTTTTCCCTTACCATTCCAAACTCTTATTTACCTCAGTATTCATTTTAGAAAAAGCCATGGGGCCTATGATCCCTCATTTTGCCAAAATGACTTCATTATTAGGGCCTTAGTTGCCTGTATTTAACAATAAATGAATGCAAAAATATTATGGTGTTTTAGAGAAAACTTTTAGAAACTTGGCCCATTCAAAAAAATCCTAGATTGAAAACTGTTACCTGCAAACATCTGCTTGACTGTGATATGGACTTGAGATTAAGTGACCCAGTGACAAAACTCCAGGCAATCCACAATGAGCGTAAGGTAGTGACAATTCCGATCCACATCCACCGACGGAGAACTGTTTCCTTATTTTTGTTACTGTGACCGTTAATGTTGTAAGTTCTGCAGACAAACATGAATTGGTATATTTTTCTATACAGATCAGATTGTGCTCGATCAGTCTAAAACAAAATAGAAAAAGTAAAAGGTCATGTACAGTAAAATCTAAATAAGTACAGTAAAACCTTGTAATTATGCCAATGAATAATTTTTCCACCTTGCTTATTTCCCACACTATTTTAAAAGTAAAATCCCAGTATATTGCCCCTCAATAACTTTTCCACCTTGATTATCAGCAAACAATTTTGAAAAAGTAAAACTCCAGTATACTGCCCCTCAATAACTTTACCATCTCACTTATAGCCACACTATCTGAAAATCCATTTCTTCTACATTTTTCTTTATACAGTAAAACACCAATATAATGAACATGCGTACAAAAAAATACATGGATAGTACGAAGTTAAATATTCGGCGCGCCCCTTCTTCAATACAAGTCTATTTATATCAATAATAATAATATTTATAACAATATAACAAAGTCGTTTCATAATGAAGAATATAGCCCCCTAGGGGATTCATTATAAACATGTTTTCCTGTAGTACTCCCTCACTTAATTACCAAACCCTCTTTATAACATAAAACTTTGACTGAACAAATGATGGCAATGAATGAAGGTTTTACTGTATTGCTGTGGTGACAGAAGTTATCATCAGTTATTTAGTGATTGTGTATCATAAATTGCACGTAATGGCATGGCACTATGAATTATACCAGTGTTAGTTTGTGTATGTTAGTGTATGTTTTCTGGCAGTTATGGCATTATATACATGTTATGAGTAATGAAGACTAAATAAAACTAGATCTGTCTCTTGAGCCAAATAACGCCACCCCCAACATTTAATGTTTTCCCTCAACCTTGACATGACCTTGGTTCAAGACCATGATACACCTTTGGACCATGAAGATTATTCATGTCAAGTTTTATGACAAACGTCCAAAGCATTATGAGATATGGCCCGGACACGATTTTACATGGATAGATGAACAAACAGACACACACAGATGGGTGGATAAACAGACAGAAGGATAGACATGGTGATTTCTATATACCCTCCTCAATCTAGTTTGCGAGAGGTATAATAACCTCACTCATTTCTTTCTGGGATTGAAGATAGGTGCTCTTGAAATTAAGAAAATATCCAGAATTTTGCCTGATCTGACAAATGTACAAACCAATTGGTATTAGATTGTGTGTGATTCTGTAGCTGGCTCTTCAGATACTGAGACTCTGAATAACTACATATTATCTTTAGAAATTAGATGATTTACCTTGCTGTTATAGAGTCTGTCACTACCAATGATGTCACCATCTGACTAGCACATGTCAAGGCTTTCATAACATTACAACTTTCCACAGTTGCTGCAAAATATATAACGTCACATGTATCAAAAAAGGAAGATAATATTCCTGCCAGGAGATATTTAACTACAGTCGAACTTGGCTACATTGAACTCTGTTACATGTATTTTGAAAAATCGTTTATATTTCAGCTGTATTGAACTGTTGATAAAGGGTAATTATGGTATACTGTAAATCAGGTCCATTAATTATGGTGAGAATATTGTTAACATATTTAGTTTCGCCTATTTTTATGTATCGCGGTATAGGAGATTAAGACATATCCTTATAGTTAAATATTTGCGTTTTTGAAATATGCAATATAACACAATAACATAACATAATTTTCGCTGGGTACTAATTTTCTCGCAATACAAATAACAGCGAAATATGCGAAAATAAGTATGTTTACAGTAGTTATTTCAATATAATTATGTACTTTAATGTTCACATTATCTAATGATTGTCAGAGTAAATATAGATGAACTATATAACAGTGAAATGTTTTTTTCCCTGTGTGTTGTTGCTATTGCAGAATTACATGTAAATAAATCAAAATTTTCCAATTTACAGTAAATGAATTTCACTTGTTATAACATATGCAGTGAAGGGCGTGTTAAGAAGTTTTATGCCCCAGCCAAGATTCTTTTATATTATTTCAATTGTCGGTTCTGGGATAGTGTAGTAATTATAATTAATTCAGATTCAATTATTATAAAACTCCCAAATTGGGATTGGCACTGGATAAAACAACATACCTCTAACAAGTCCTTTAGCATTACATAGGTAACCATGACAACAGTAACTGGAGTCACTATTACTCTCGGTACCAGTATGGTATCTGCATTCAGTCTCTTTCTTACATCCCTTTGATATTAGTCCTTCTTCTGCCACGGCATAACATACCTTGATAAATTGTAACAATAAATGAAAACTAGTAACAAAAACAAGCAGAAAATATAATCAATTGAAAAATTAATAACACAATAATGTGAAAACACACAATTTCTGATTTCTGTGAACTGAAAAAAAAACAACAAAAAAAACAAAACAAAACACAATTTCATGGAATGTTGAAAGACTTATCCCTAAATGTACCCATTCATATCTTAAATAGCTATAGTTCTCTTTTTAGCAAGAAAAAAAAAAAACTCTAAAAAATAATAATATGATGCTATCTCAGTTTTGGAACCAGAGATCATGCTATGTAACATTATATAAAATTGTTTGTCTTTGCAAAAAATACCAATAAAACAATTTTAATAGTTGACAAGACTTACCTCCCTTTATCGAAATGACTCTAGTGTATATGTTTGACTACATGCACACCTTTATCTCCACATATACAAAATTAACAATCAGATACTTACCTCTCCTTGTTTACAGGTCTGGTATCTTTGGTAATTACAGTTCTTATTATCCAATTTAACACAACTATGGCAGATTTGAGCTGTGAAAACATAAAACAATAGTAAAATGGTAGGTGGGTGACACTGATGGTTGAAATCAAAATGGTAGGTAGGCGACACTGGTTGTTGATATTTTGTATCAGGTCCAAATCAAAATGAGTTCACTTACATCAAAGCAGTCACTTTTGTAACGAACACTGTATTAACATAATTCTTTCAAATTACAAGTATCTACATATGTAATGTTTATTTCACTATTTGAGATATCATACAATACACATTACATATGGAACAATCCTTGCATATCCTGCAAAACTAGCTGCTATTTCAAAGAAATTTTCTAAGTCCACTGTCCATAATTTTATCAAAAATCAGTGATCTGGAATGAAACTCAAACTTGAACTGTAACTCGTGATGCTAGACTCACATAGCAAATATTAGTTTAAAATCTGCAGGTGTTTTGAAAGAAGTCTGGAAAACTAAAACCTGCCTGCCCACATGCCTGCATACATCACAAAACTAATAGTCGAGTTTAATAACGTTACAACTTGACAAAATTGAAATGACACAAAAATGATTTCACAAGATATCGATGTACCATGTTTACAAGGGTTGTGGGTTTGAGTCCCAGAAAAGCTGTTTGGTATGTTAATGAGTAAAACATTTCTTCAGTCCAACCAGGTACAAAATTAAATGGTGGTACCAGCAGATATGCTGGAAATAATCCTTCCAGTGGACTGGTGAACTGTCCAAGAGGGAGTATTTATTCTCAGTCATTTTCTGACCACTTAGGGACAGATATAAGAAATGACCTGACAAGTTTTAAGGCCAGACAGACTTTAATGTACTTTAAGAGTCAAGACTTACCTTTACAACTGTACTGAGCTGCTACATACATGCCGTACAGGGTCTCATTCAGTACATATCGCTTGTGATGTGGTACTTTCATGATCTTTGTTTGAATACAGCTCCATGAGGATCGTAATTCTTTACAAAGTTTGTCTAAAGTCAATCTATTCTGTTCCTCTTTATTTGGACCACCTGTCTGCTGACTGCTTCCTCCTGATTTTGGTTTGCTATGTCCACCAGAATTCTTTTGGCTCTTACCGCCACTACCACTCTGCTTACTTTTTCCACCGCTACCACTCTGTTTGCTTTTTCCACCGCTACCACTCTGCATGCTTTTTCCGCCACTACCACTCTGCTTGCTTTTTCCACCACTACCACTCTGCTTGCTTTTTCCACCATCTTTTTCCTCCTTGCTTTTATCTTTGTCTTTACTACCAGCTCCACTTGTTTTATCTTTTTCTGATTTATTTTTCTCAGATTTTGTATCCCGACGTTTTCTACCTTTTCCACCAGCACCACTACCACTGTCTTTTTTACTCTTGCCTCCAGATTTTTTTTCACTCTTGCCACCAGATTTCTTTTCACTCTTGCCACCAGATTTCTTTTCACTCTTGCCATCAGAATCTTTTTCCTTACTTCCTTGATCTGATCCAGATTTTTCCTTGCTTTCTTTGCTGTCTCCTTTTTCTGAGCTTCCTTTGCTACCAGGCTTTGCCGTTGGTTTTTGTTCATCAGATGTAGGTTCTGGTTTCTTTGATTTAAGCTCTATGATTGCTTTAACTTTAGATTTAAATGTATTTATACAAGTATCAATGTCTTTATCCTCCAGTTCATCTTCACCACAATGAAGTTTGGCATACTTTATAACACTATATAACAGTGTCTTGGTTTTATATTTATCTAAGGAATCGCATTCTCTAGTCTTCTCCATAACACATTCTTTTGTCTTTTCCATGTAACTGTAAAAAGTGAATTTAAGACAACAATGACATGAACAATAATGTCTACACATAAACAAGAGTGGAAAGGAGTGGAGTGGAATAATAAAGTTTTACACCCCCAGTCAAGATTCTTTTACTTATATTGAGGTTGTCAGTTCATGGATAGCAGAGGAAATTGGAGTTCCTGAAGAAAAAACCACCGACCTCCAGCAATGCAAACTGACAAACTTTCTCACATTAGGATCTGTCCACAGTGGGATTGGAACCTAGGCAGTGAGAGAGGCTTTGATTTGTAAGTGTGTGCTTTAGACCACTTGGCCACTGAGACCCCCCTTTTGACATGATAGAGCTATACCAGTGACATTCAAAAAAATAAATTTTTGATTAATCATAATTTTTGTACTCACTTGCACATATCCGATTTTTCATATTTTCCACCAGATAATTTAAATTTAAAATCACTGATACATTTCTGTGCTTCTTTTATCTTACAAGATGTTGGTTCCTCACATGGAGATTTCACTTCAATTCCGCATGAATCGGCAACATTTTGCAACTTTTTAGTCACATGACCAAGTGCAGTTGACAGTGTTGCCATCATATAACCTTGACATTTATTGGTATTGCGATGGAAGCATTGAAGTATCCTGGAATATTTCCTAAACATAGAAAAGTACAATAGGTTTTAAAATTACATTGCTATTTTGTCCTTAAATAAAGGAAAGAATGACTCATTATCTTCCATTCCATGATCAAATCTTGTCTCTAAATTTAATCAGTTTTGGTTCAATTCAGTTTTTGATATTGATATTCAGGAACACTAATTGCAGAAAGATAAAAAAAATCAATTTTGGTATTCATTTTTATGAGTTTCGGTATTACTGTGAATTCATTAATTTTCGTGGTGTTCCAATTTTCGTTGTTTTCGTGGATACCTTGACCCACGAATTTACATGTCAACGAATATATATGTACAGTAGAACTTCGATGGCTCGAAGTCCATGGGACTTTGGCCAAGTATTCGAGCCATCGGGGGTTCGAGCGACCGAACATCGAGAGGCGATCTTCATTAGATTTAGGTTTCAGTCACTTTAAAAATATTAAATTCATGATGATATCTCGAAGTTTGCAAACTTCATTTGTAAATAAAATGTTGAACTTCGAACGGCAAATCTATTGATATCAACAGTTCATTTGAATTAAAAACATTTGATTAAAAGTAAAAGTAAATAACAACAACTGACGATATAAAATAAACTTACTTTATTATTGTTATAATACCATGAATACAGAGCACATGGTATTGTCAGCTATTAATAATCACAGGAACTACCGGCAATACACATTGCCATGTGCATTCCAATGAAATATAAATAACAGAGTCTTAATATTCTATGTAAGGTAAAAATTCACTCATCTGGCGTGAACTCAGGTGTTTTACCGATCAAGCACCCGCGGGTTGTAATCGGATGAAAAGATTACTGAAATGATCACGGTTAATTACTAATCTTGAGTAACACTCCATGTCCCAGACGAGTTATTTCGTTTCGCTCTATTACTTTCAGTGAAATCTGTATTATGGCTTCAGCTTGTGTTTTGTTTAAAAGGGCTGACCACATGTCATTCTGATAAAATTGTATTCGAGCGAAAGAAGTTGAATTTTCACCAAACTTTCACCTTCGAGAAATATTACCAGTTAAATCTGGGGTCATCTTGGCTCATTTTTTATTCTATCTAATGAAGAAATTGATTTAAATTTTATTATAATATTTTTTTCAACTTTTTTTACCCGGGTGCCTGATTATTAGCTCACCTTAATGATTAATTTCGATTACCTTCTGCATGAGACTGATTTTACTCACCTGTTTACATGTATTTAGAGTCGTCAACGGTTCGCCGATCTTCAAAGGAAGTTACGGACAATAGAAGAAGATATTATAAACGGGTGCTTTATCCACGAATTTATCATCCCACGAAATGGTATTTTTTCTCAGAACCACGAAAATTGGAGCCCACGAAATTAAATGTATTCACAGTAACACATTCTACTGACTAGAACATACCATAAAATTTGATTGGTTAATGTCAGTGAAGAGTTCAATATATTCTGCTCAAATCTGATTAATGACAGAAAAAGTGCATTTGTTATGTTATCGGTAGTTATTTAAGACTGAAAATTTTGGAATAAAAAACAAAATAAATTTGATTTCTATTCTAAATAAATAAAGATATGTAGATCATATACCCAATACATCAAGTGAGAGAGAGAGAGAGAGAGAAAGAGAGAGAGAGAGAGAGAGAGAGAGACCCCATACATCAAGAGACAGAGAGCGACTGACCCCATACATCAATAGAGATAGGGAGGGAGAAATTGACCTCATACATCAAGAGAGAGAAAGAAAGAGAGAGAGAAAGAAAGTGAGTAACTCTTACATGCACATGCGGTCTTTGGTTGTAGCAAATACATTACTCATTTCCACGTGTAGCTCAGATAAGCAGTATAGAGCCTTAAATGGTGAACATGTTGTGTCTCCCTCAATCTTCCTAGGATCAATACATTTAGGTGGGACTTTATCGGAATCATCCTCCTTAGTGGGTTCCAGTTGACACATTCGTAGTGCGTATTTATGGATATATCTCATTGTGGTTAGAATAACCTCCGTTTTTTCTGCATCACATTTATACATATACTTTCCTATACATTTATCTGTTAACTTCGCTGATCTTAAAAACAGAAAAACAAAATGTTGAATAAAGCAATCAAAATAAAATAATTTTAGTTTGTAGTAAAACATTACTTATAAGTCTTGTTGGGATTAAAGTAAAAGACGCCTTACATTTAAAAGAAAAACATGGAAAAATGAACTCAGTGAAAATAGTCAACAAAGGTTGGGTACATGAACAATAAAATTGTCATAGAATATTACACCTCAGTCAGAATTTTTATAATTTTATAAAGGTGGACAGTTTTATGAAGGTATAGGAAACAGGAGAACCCAAAAACTGCATCAGTCTCTTGAGAGACAAATCCCCCCCCCCCCCCCCCCCCACCCCCACCCCACCATCCCAAATGGCCAGACGGACAGCTAGGACAGCCAATAATTATGATAAATTTGGTGTGCAACACACTGTCCCATCTTGGAATGATGAGTTTTATCAAAATCCATCAATATAATAAAAAGACATGGAGAAGACAAATATTGGGACAGAATTCCAGACAGATGGATGGATGGACAGAAGGATGATTCCTATATACTCCTAAAATCACCAAATCCTGCAAGTCAACTGACAAACACTAGAAATTACTGGAGCAGGATACAAGTCCATAGATGTAATTTTAATAATCAATATGACACCTCTTAACAACTGATTGATTTTCAAAACATTGCTTTCTTGAATACCCTGGATAACTCAAACAAAGCCATTATTTGGTAGATCCCATAAGTGTTTATTTACCATCCCCTGGACTATTGTTAACTGGGATACTTATGCACCTTGACCTGAAATATTGTTAACAGGGATACTTATGTACCTTGGCCTGGACTATTGTTTAACTGGGATACTTATGTACCTTGACCTGGACTATTGTTAACTGGGATACTTATGTACCTTGACCTGACTATTGTTAAGGGATACTTATGTACCTTGACCTGGACTATTGTTAACTGGGATACTTATGTACTTGACCTGGACTATTGTTAACTGGGATACTTATGTACTTGACCTGGACTATTGTTAACTGGGATACTTATGTACTTGACCTGGACTATTGTTAACTGGGATACTTATGATCTTGACCTGGACTATTGTTAACTGGGATACTTATGTACCTTGAACCTGGACTATTGTTAACTGGGACTTATGTACCTTGACCTGGACTATTGTTAACTGGGATACTTATGCACCTTGACCTGGACTATTGTTAACTGGGATACTTATGCACCTTGACCTGGACTATTGTTAACTGGGATACTTATGCACCTTGACCTGGACTATTGTTAACGGGATACTTATGCACCTTGACTGGACTATTGTTAACTGGGATACTTATGCACCTTGACCTGGACTATTGTTAACGGGATACTTATGCACCTTGACCTGGACTATTGTTAACTGGGATACTTATGTACCTTGACCTGGACTATTGTTAACTGGGATACTTATGTACCTTGACCTAAAAATAAAAAGTCCCAAACACTTTGAGTTATCAAAAGTTTTATTGTGCACCAGGTTGGAGAAAAAATTCAGGGTTGGACCAGGGATCAAACCCTGGACCTCCTGCACTATAGGCAAGTGCTCTACCAACTGAGCTTCCCAGACCTATCAAGCCCGGTCCGCCACATCACTCACTTCCTTTTTTTGGGTTCAACTCCCTTGAATCAAAACCAACTTGTACCAACCTCTTGGTCAGCCACTTCCCAGGGTCAGATAAGCCTGCAAATGTAAAAGGAAAAAATGCAGGGTCGGACCGGGGATGGAAACTGAGACCTCTCACACTATAGGCCAGTGCTCTACCATTGAGCTAGCAAGACCCCTACAATTGTATTCATGTAAAAAGACCATTGTTATAATAAATGAAGTTATATAAAGTTTAACATAAATCAAAATACATGTATCAGATTTGCATGATTAAGATTTTTAAAACACTGTTTTTTATACTCACATACAAACTTTTTCTTGTGTGGTTTTAGTTGTTCCATAGTAAGATATATTTGTTCCCAAAGAGGTAATACATTTCAGCGCATATTTCGGTTGACATGATGATTCACCTTGGTCATCATCTTCATCTTCTGGTTTTGTTTCTTTACAGATTTCCGATTTTGCGATAAATACTTTCGTAGAGTTTAGGGCAGCATCAAGCTGTTTCTTTGTATTCGCTGAACAAGATGTTGTATGATTGGCTATACATGATTTAACGATCTGTTCTTTGCTGTAAAATGCAGATATGTATATCAAAATATTAACAGAAAAATCACAGTACTAATACTACTGATGAACAAAAATCAAAGCACTGACAGAACTGATGTATATCTCAAAAGATTAACAGAAAATCAAAGTACTGACAGAACTGATGTATATCAAAAGAATAAGAGAAGAATCAAAGTACCGTCAGTACTGATGAACAAAAGAATCAAAGTACTGTCAGTACTGATGTATATCAAAAGATTAACAGAAAAATCAAAGTACTGACAGTACTGATGTATATCAAAAGATTAACAGAAAATCAAAGTACTGACAGAACTGATGTATATCAAAAGAATAAGAGAAGAATCAAAGTACCGTCAGTACTGATGAACAAAAGAATCAAAGTACTGTCAGTACTGATGTATATCAAAAGATTAACAGAAAAATCAAAGTACTGACAGTACTGATGTATATCAAAAGATTAACAGAAAAATCAAAGTACTGACAGAACTGATGTATATCAAAAGAATAACAGAAAAATCAAAGTACTGTCAGTACTGATGTATATTAAAAGATTAACAGAAAAATCAAAGTACTGACTGAACTGATGTATATCAAAAGAATAACAGAAGAATCAAAGTACTGTCAGTACTGATGTATATCAAAATATTAACAGAAAAATCAAAGTACTGACAGAACTGATGTATATCAAAAGATTAACAGAAAAATCAAAGTACTGACAGAACTGATGTATATCAAAAGAATAACAGAAAAATCAAAGTACTGTCAGTACTGATGAACAAAAGAATCAAAGTACTGTCAGTGCTGATGTATATCAAAAGATTAACAGAAAATCAAAGTACTGACAGAACTGATGTATATCAAAAGATTAACAGAAAATCAAAGTACTGACAGAACTGATGTATATCAAAAGATTAACAGAAAATCAAAGTACTGACAGAACTGATGTATATCAAAAGATCAACAGAAAATCAAAGTACTGACAGAACTGATGTATATCAAAAGATTAACAGAAAATCAAAGTACTGTCAGAACTGATGTATATCAAAAGATTAACAGAAAATCAAAGTACTGACAGTACTGAAAGCAATTGCAGTGATTCTAGTTAAAAATAATATTGTTTATTAAAGCTATTGTCACACTTTCAGACATTCAATGGAGTAAAGGCAGTGATACTTATTTCATGCCTGAAACAAGATTTATTCAATTATATGAAAGTGGCTAGCTCTTGAATGATGAAAGAAACCAGAGTGTTCACAGAAAACCAACAAAATATTGCAAGCCATTTTTAAATATAGGCAGCAAGAACTATCATGACCCATGAGTCTTATACCCATGGTCACTGAACTCCTACAGCAGTCATTGAAAGAGCTTGTGCCTTAAATTTCCTGGTATAGGTTGTACCCCATGAAACACTGATCAATGCATTTCAGCAATGGTCAGAAAATGTGTAAAACTAACAATAGCAACTGACAAAACATGGCTAGACAACTGGTAATCAAACTACTGCAAATTTGAAAATTTATGCATGCATTTTTTCCCCATGTAAATTTGCGAGAGTACAATAAGATATTTATAGGTCGCAAGTATAACCTGAAAAGTGCTGACAAGTGACAACAAAATATTGATGACAACATAATAAACAAAGTATTTATAACTACCCGCATATTACTGATCGTTCATGTTCTCTGTGTAGTCCTATCCATCCTAAACGTAACTGGTATATCCGAAGACAACCAAGAGCCATCGACACCTGGCATGATGAAGTTTCTAAAAATAGAGAGAAAAACAAAACATTCTGTCATTTAGGAATGTGACTCATTGTCAAAATCAAATTATAAAGGAGAAGAGTGCCATAGAGTATTACACCCCAGTCAAGATTCTTTCACTTTCATTGAATCAGTCATTTCATGAATGGTGGAGAAAACTGGAGTGCCTGGAGAAAGCTAACGACTTTTGACAAGCGAACTGACAATCTTTTTCACACTAGGATGTGTCCATTATGGGATTTAAACCTAAGCAGTGACAGGAGCTATGCTCCTTATGCATGCACTTTTAATCACCTAGTCATTGAACCCACCTGAAATTACAATGGCAAAATGGTGTATAATGCTTTAATGATGGAAAAATATTCCGCTATAAATTGGCTATATGTCAGTGAAATGACGGGTTTGATTAGCATCTATTGACATATGTACCTCCAATAAAAAAGATTTCCATCAGCCATGCCCTCCTTAAAAAACTTGGCTAATCTGCTTGACAACTAGCTGTACTGAAAGTAATTTTTATCCAGTCTGCCATTTGTGATTATTTTTATTGTCAAACAATAATTTGAATTTGTTTGTCTAAAACTACTACCCAAATATAGGCTATAGCTTTTACTAGGGGAAATCAGATTTAGTTTTCTAATTTCATTAGTAGTGATATAAAAATCACTGTCTCATTATGAAGTAAATAATTGCCAATTTTTTTTCATTTTGCTTACTTGAATAGATATTATTTTGAATTTTAAAAAACAATCTATTTTCTTACCATTATCAACTATGACATCATTTTTGTCTTCTGAAAATAAAAGTTAAAACAAACATCATTATATCATGTATATGTACATCTACAAAATCTATAAATATTAATTGAGTTTAATTCAGTTAGGATTTTCCTTAACAAGACAAATCTTCTAAAGAAAATTGTATGATTTTTTGTTTTCAAAGTAAAATGTCTTGTAAAAATCTGACAAGGAAATTTTCTTAAAAACTCTTAATGACTGTATACCATGAAAAGTAAAATAACTAGTACTGATAAGTCCTTAGTTATTCATATTATTTAAGGACTGATTTTAAAACTTAGATATTTGATGCAGTCTAAATATACATTCTATACATTGCAAAAACAGAAGTAGAGTTTATGAGTGTGGAGTAATGGAGTTTCTGTCAAGATTTTTATGGTAATTTCTATTGAGGTGGTCACTTCTGGGATGGTGGAGAAAACTGGAATGCCTAGAGAACAGACAAACTTTATAACACTAGGATCTTCATCTGGCCATTAAGTGGCATTGAGATCTGTAATCATGTGCTTTAGACCACTCAGCCACTTAGGTTTCCACAAAGGGGCGGTTGTGGTTTACATGGTTTATTTGCGAAAGTACAATAAGAGATTTAGATTGCAAGTATAACCTGAAGAGTTCTCACAAGTGACAAAGTAAAATTGTCTTGTTTAATTGTTTTGTTGGCTTGAAAATGTTTGCCACTGTTAGCTGCATTGGTTATTGCCCATAATAAAACAAATGTTAACTACAAACTTCTTTCTTCTTTTTTTCCTGGCAAAATCAATATAAAACCAGTTTTTAAACACTTGATTAATAATTACCAGTATACTAAAATAAAATACAAAAAAAAAAAAAAAAAAAATAATAATAAAATAAAGACAAACCTTTACAATATGCCAAGTATTTCTTAAGTCGACCTTGAACTAACCAATCAACGACAGCAGGTGTGGTGACATCTGTCGAGTTAAAAGTTTTGTTCACACATTTGGTGAAGGCTTTTGTAAGATTACACATGGTAACCAAGTGATGGCTGCCGTCGTCCTGAACCTTTAACATATCTGTTGTTATATTCGATACACAAGATGTAACATTACTGAGTAAATCTTTCTGACTGCTGAGGATTAGGGAGTAGGCACAACGCAGGTTTCCTGTGTACTTGTTGACAAAATATTTGAAGACAAAGACACCTATGTGTCTCTGTAGAGAATTACAGCCCTCCATATCTACAGCCATCTCAGAATCTAAGGATGCAACTTCCCTGAAATAAAAAAAACAAGATATTCATGAGGTAAGAAAACTAACCCTAAGTTTATGTTGTCATCATAAGGCTAGGCTAGTGTTTTCAACTCAAAAATTTCATAACATGTCTTACCAAGCTACTAAAGTCTTTATGAGGCTTTAACTCATGTTTTCAACTAACTTTAACATACAACTTTCAAATTCTGACAATTATTGTCTACCACTGCAGTAGCTCAGTTGGTAGAATGCTCACAGTGGAAGGTGGTGGGTTTGACCCCAGCCGGATCTGGCCCAAGACTTGAAAGTGGGTAATGACTGTTTTTTCGCCAAGCACTGGGCATTACGGAATGATAGTTATGGGTCTTTTTCTGATTGGAAATTAAAATAAACAAGGTCCTGTATTACAGAAAGTGTGGCACAATAAAGAACCCTGCTGTATAATGCCAACAGCACAATGCAAAATTTCTGCACCTTCATCTATAGCTGGGGACATCTCAATATAAGTGAAATATTCTTGACTGGGATGTTCAACATCATTACTCACTCACTCACCTAAATTAATATTTTGGAAAAGATAGCTACTCCAGATGGTTACATATATCTTTTAGACTACAGTATTATTTTTACTGTAGTAATAGTGTTTAACTCCCGAGTCAAGATTCTTTCACTTATATTCAGGTGGTCAGTTCAGGGATGGTGGAGGAAACCAAAGTGCTTAAAAAAACGTCAGGCTTCCAACAAGTGAACTGACAATTTTTTTAATTTTGAAATAAAACAAATAAATAATGCCAATTGCCCCCCAAAAAAATTCAGGCTTCCAACAAGTGAACTGACAATGTTTTTTAAATTTTGAAATAAAACAAATTAATAATGCCAATTGCTCATTATACTTACATGCAAAGCTGGGCTGATGCAGTTCCTTTAGCGATTAAAGCCTCAATCTTTATTTTGAAATTCCATGCTTTTATGATTGCCTCATCTAAGGAACATTTTTTGGGTAACTCACATTTCGCCGGTTTATCTAGTGAGCATGTGTTACCCGCTATTATTCTCTCAATGTTTGACTTGTATCCTGCCTTTTGTGAATCTAAACAGGAACCTCCATTTATATTCAGACATGCCATAGCGCTTGAAGCTTCTCTGTAAAATGAAAAAAATATTCTTGATTAATTTAATTAAGGTGATTTGTGGCAGAGTGTTAAACATCCTGATTCGTGACTCATGGGTCTTGGGTTTGAACCTAATCAGGCCTGCAAGGTATAGCCTTTTTCATTGCACATGTCAAAAAACACTCATTTCTACGCTCTGCCTACCTGCAGAGAAATTAGTGTGTACCAGAAAAATGTTCTTGAACCAACGTGGTACTGGTATTAATAGATAGGTATTTTCCAGCTAATACAGATTGAAGGCTAATTAATAGATAGGTATTTTCCAGCTAATACAGATTGAAGGTAATTAGCCAGAGGCAAAAAAATTACTGAAATAAAATGATAGTATAAGGAACCATATTTAGTGCCCTGCGTTTTTCACATAACTGTCAACTGTTGGAAACCGTAATTTTTTCATGCAAAATGACATTATTCACAGAAAAAATGTCCCATGAAAAAATGCAGCTCTGCTTAAGAAGCTGTCCTAATACAGTTTAACATCAATATATTCCCTATTATGATAACTGTTGGAGTTTAATACCAATATGTGACCTGTTGGTCAATGTGCAAACCAAAACTGTTCCCATACCCTCACTTTTAACATATGTTACAATACAAACAAATTGTGAAGTAGCTGTCCTTCAGACTTGAAATTGACGTTTGCTGTGTGGAAACTCATACTGAACTCACATAAAAAATTTCAAGTGGCTGTGTTTAGAAGTTGCTGAGATAACTCTTTGTTTCGGATGGACAGAAGGACAGAGGTAAACCAGTATACCCCCTATTCTTTGGAGAAGGGGTATAATTATGACAGAGATGATTTATTTCTGTATCTGTATCTGTACCTTGTAGTTTCAAATTCTGGCACATGGGCAATGGAGTATTTATGAGTATATACCTGCAGATTTCTTCCTCTGTTGCAAAAAAGCCACTATTATCCATGAAATCCTGTAAACCCGCTACACATTTATCAACTTTAGTTGTGTCGCAAAGTATCACCGGCTCTGGCTTAGCTTTAGAACATAACCTGTTGCCAATATCTGATGGACATGTTTTTCCCACAATGCTCTGAATAATCCACATGGTTTGACGGACATTTTCCTTTAGGTTCTTATCAACACATTCCTTGTTTTCTTCTACACAGTTCAAAGTAACATTTAAAGCCCTGAAAAAGTAAATGATGCAATGGAATTCATCACCCTATGATGTGATCAATAACTTTTAAAATTTGTGTGAAAAACATTTACTCTGGAAATACCTCCTTTTAATTGTCATTTAACATGGAATAATAACTTTTGTGATTCCATTTCCAATGGAAATAAGAATTTCTTCATAAATGTTATGAGGTACATGTAAATGTATTATAATTTTATATCAAGAGAACTATATACAATCAAAGTACTGAAAGAACTGAAACCCCAAAATCTGGTTTTAAAAGTTTTATCATTTGGACACAGGAGACATCAATTGAGTTATGGGGTTATATTTCCTTTTGCAGCCTTCCCCATTTTTATGTATAACATTGTATAACAGATGGAATAGGAAAATAAAAATGATGAAGAATAACGGTAAAATATACCTGCATAACTGAGTTTGGTTGGCATTCTTCTGTTGAAACATCTTCAACGATGACATACACTGTCGAAGATTGTCACACTTGTTCTCCGTGGTGGGCATAGTCAGTTTGACACAGAATTTCTGATTTATCATTCTAAGCCATGCTAAATATGTCTGAAATTGTCTCTCTTTTGACTTAGGACAGTTCCTAAATGATGCTTCTACACAGGATTCAACTGCTTCAAAATCACTTCAAAAAGAATATGAGAATGAATAAATAAAAAAATTGTTTATCATTTTCAATTAACTAAAGAAAGAAAAGATAAAATAGGAAAGAAATAACATGGACAATTAATAGGGTAAAAAGTTGTTATAAATACTCTTACTATTAGCCAACTGCACTTAAAATCAGCATACAGTCAAACTTGCCTCTAAAGGTCACCCAAGGGAATCAGTAAAAGTGGCCTTTATGGACAAATGTCCTTGTATACAGGTTCAAATAACATGAATAAAGATCAATTGGGATAAAATTTTACTGGCCTTTATATAGAGATGGCCTTTAAGGCAAGTTTGACTGTATTAAAAATTGTTAGTTCAACAAGAGTAAAGTGTCAATATAACACACATGTCCCCACTTTATGATAGATTGATTGTATGGGCTTTTTTCCCCACTCAAGATTATTTCTTCCTCTATTGATTGTTAATGTTACTTGAATACTTTATTTTATACAAAAGTTATTGAGCGGAAACAGATGAAAAAGGGCAATTTTTCAAAGTTTTTATGGTCCTGTGACCTTGACCTTAACAATATATATATTTTATTGTTTTTATTATTTTTCTCACCTGCAGAAATGTTCTCTCTCGGTAAGTGGTATAAATGGGAATGATAAAGTCCTTAACAAGTAACTGTTAATACATACTGAGGCCTTGCCTAATTTACATGTGTCTACATCTGAAAAAAAATTATAATCAAAGTATTGAAAGTACTGAACTTTACAAAAAAGTCACAACATATACTGAAGTTTTCATCAGAAACAACATCAAAAACACAAAATAATTAATCAAAGCACTAAAACTACTGAACTTCACAAAAGTCACAACATATACTGAGGTATTCAATAGTTTCAATATGTCTACAGAAACAATAACAAAATACAAAATAATTAATCAAAGCACTGAAAGTACTGAACCTGAGTAATGATTGGAAACTAGGCAAAAGCTAGCAAACATGCAAAAATCAATACAATGTACATGTATACACCTTATCATTTCATCCATAGAGGACACCAGAGGCTAAATGGTCTAAGTATTTAAGGATTACAGTGTCTCTCAACATCTAGATTTGAATTTCACTTGAATTGTACAGATCCTAGTGCGAGAAGTTTGTCAGATCACCTGCCAAAAGTTGGCGGATTTCTCCAGGCACTTCAATATCCTTCATTATTCCAGAACTGACAGACTTAAAATAAGTGAAAAAGTCTCCACTTTGGCTTGAAACCACATTACTCTATTGCATTTTAACTACAGGCATAAAAATATTACCTTTAGGGCAAGGAATAGCCTGGATAAATTTCTGTTTGATTGAATCTAGTGCATCAAAATCATTGACCATAAAAACAAACTTTGGACTGGAAGCAATGCCGTTAATCTGTTCCTGGTTCACATTGGAACCGACGCCAATCACCAGAGTTGTGATATTTTCCTGACGTATCATTTTGACAGCTTCATCAATATTATTTGATTTCCCATCTGTAATCTGCAAATGAAAAAATCGACAAAAAACAGTATTAAATATTTGATTATTAAGAAAGAAGGTTTAGAAAAATCTTGATAGAACAGTATCATAAACAAAAGTGTTAATTCCCAAAAGCCAAGTATCTTTATCCCACTATTCAGTCACTGTGAAATCTTCAGTGTAAAGTTTCTGCAATTCTTAGTTACTTACTAGAATACTATTTCAACCATGGATTTTAATAACAACCATGCAGTTACTATTGATAAGCCTAAGAATGATAGAATGTGAGTAGGGCAGATTAGCTCTATAATCAGTATTGTTTCGATGAGGTCTTTTTAAAATACAGAGTATACAGTTGCATCTTTGAAAAGTTAATCCTAAGTAAACCACAAAAACCTATAATAAATGGACCCTGAGTAAACCAAAAACATGTCTAAAATGAACCATGAGAAAGCTAAAAACCTGTCTTAAAATAAATTCAGAGTAAACCAAAAACATGTCTAAAATGAACCATGAGAAAGCTGAAAAACTGTCTTAAAATAAATTCAGAGTAAACCAAAAACATGTCTAAAATGAACCATGAGAAAGCTGAAAAACTGTCTTAAAATAAATTCAGAGTAAACCAAAAACATGTTTAAAATGAACCATGAGAAAGCTGAATACTTGTCTTATAATAATTTTTGAGTAAACTGAAAATCTGTTTTAAATTGAATACCAAGTGAACTGAAATCCTGTTAAAATGAATGCTTAATAAATCAATAATCTGTCTTAAATTTTAATTCAGAGTAAATGAAACCTGTATATAAAATGAACCCCGAGTAAGCCAAAAAAATGTTCTAAAATGAATCCTGAATAAACTGAAAATCTGTCTTAAATTGATGTTAGAATAAACCAAATATTTGTATGAATTGTAGTGACTAGTTGTCCTTCCTTAAGGTGAGGCATTTACCAAGTCCTTATAATGAAGTTTGACTATATATACTCACCAAAATAATGTAATTCTGGACATTGTCTCGATCGCCACCAGACGCTGTAAAAATGTTCTTCCTCACAAAGTCTAATCCATCTCCAATTTCTGTACCACCCTTTCCGTACGATATGGCATCAATAGCATTGTCTATTTCTGATGTATTATAGTACTGATTTAAGTCAAACACTTTTGTTGGTGTCTTGGCAAATGTAACCAAACCAACCCGGACAGTGTCTTTGCCAACATTCAGCGATGAAATCAAATCTTTTAGGAATTTCAGAACTATCAAGAAATTGTTTTGACCAATACTGCTAGACTCATCCACCAAGAAAACAATGTCAGCCACACTGTAACTGCATGCTAAAATAATAAAAACAAAACTAGAAAAACTGTGAGCCACAAGCTCACAAAAAATACCCCCCCCCCCCATAAAAAATTTCAACGGATCAAATTTTTAAATAGGAGGTGCACATCTACATTATATCACAAAGATTGTGTGAAAGTTTCATGAAAATCCATTGAAGGGTTTAGGAGGAATTGCGGATAAGAGATAGGTACCCGAAGGTGTAACGGAAGGACGGACGGACACCCCTATCACTATATACCCCCCACTTTTTAAGCGGGGATATAACAAGCAAACTCAGTGAAATAGGATCTCCAACAGTCAGTATACTGTAATTTTTGTGATTTGCACTTATGTTCAAAATGTTATAACTCCCAGGAAAATGAGCAAATTATTTTCGTGGTGTACTGAATTTTGCTTATTTTGAGGTCTTATTTTTTGTGCGAAAAATAATATAGAGAGAAAATTATATTATGCTTATTATGTTATAGTGCAGATTTAAAAAATGTGAAAAAATTTAACTATGCAGATATGTCATAATTTCATTTACCTCGAAAATAAATACATGTGATATTAAATAGTTTAATAGTATTGGCATCTTCTAACAATGCTGATGCTTTCTGTATAAAATTAGTGCTTCCCAGTTCTAGAGAATTACTCTAGACAAGACATGTCTGGACAGATGGACAGATCTATTTAACATGATTTTATATTACACAATTTCTTCAATTTGCTTTCAAGGTTAAAGTGGAGTGGAATGAAGTAATGGTCAAGTGTATTACACTTATACTGAGGCAGTCAGTCAGCTCAAGGGTGTTTGAGGAAATCGCCCAAATGAAAAAGAAATCTAACAAAATACTTTTAAAATATCTTCAAAACCCTATCAAAACACTTTTATATTTTTTTGTATGTTTTGAAAGTGTTACATTTAACAAAACATCAATGCAACACTTTACAGGATGGGGGTCTCATGGTGTTTTGTTAATGTTTCATTACAATTTTATTGTTTCATTAATGTTTCATTTCACTCTGCAAAATAAAATTACATTTTGTAAGTATTTTGTTACACTTGTTTTCATCAAAGTAATATTTCGTTAGTGTTTCATTTGAATTTAGAAATTCTAAAGTCACAGCATTATAGCATTTTGAAAGTATTGCATTGAACTTCAACATAAAATACAAATGTCCATTATAGCTATTCTAAGTCAGGAAAAAATATAATATCAAAATTTATCAATAGTTATTTATTTCTGCAGAGTGCCTGGAAAAAACCACCAGCCTTTAGCAAGCAAAACTTTCTAGAATATTCCGATGTGAGATTCAAACCTATGCAGCTAGAGGAACTGTGATCTACAAGATGGCACTTCAGACAACTGAACACCTTTTTCAAAAGTTAAAGAGTCTAGCAGACTACCAAAACCATAAAACTTACTCGGTTCTATTGTTGTTGTCGGTGGCAACAGTGTAGTCTGAACAACTGGATCCTGACCATAGTTACACCTATCAGAGCCACAGCAATATGTACAGTTGTTTCCAGTACAGGGTACCAGTTTATCACAGTCTTCTTTCTCCATACATCCCTTACTTGTCATAGTTGTACCATTTAACTCTAAAGTCTTGGAGCTACACATCTACAATGTTCAATTTAAAAATTGATTTTTAGCCATGGGTATAGGATCTTTAAAACTTGTTTGAAATTTTAAACTTTGTACCTAAAAATCTGACATCTTTAATTACATCAGACAGGTGGACTATATATAAAGAGTCATAAAATCAATTCACCAATGTACCACATGATACCACATACAAAAAGTATAAAGTTTCTGCAGAACAATTATTTCCAGTGAAGATGGAATTGCTTTATTTCACGTTTCCCCGTAAAAAACTATGTCACTCCAGGAAAGATGACAAAAATTTTTTCCAAAACATTCTGAAGAAGCATTAAAGGGTTTTAATCACATGGTACACTGGCTAACTATATTTGGGATAGTTCAGATTAGTGGCTTTATGAAGTAAACTTTATATGGAGGCGGCCTTTGTAGCAGGTTATATTGTTTATAATTTAAATCAAGATTGATCAGAAAAAAATGCATAGCTCACCTGCAATAATTCTACATTAAACAACATGAAATCATATTAAACATTTGTAATATCACTCATGTTTCCTTGGTTAGTGATGTCATATGATTGTTGTTGATATTATGACATCAAATTTTCAGACAGCGTCACATAATTTTGTAGCTGTTCTTATCATAGCTGAGAAAACAGTTTTCAGATACAACAAATTGAGTATTCTCATATTATACAATGAACAGAATATTGCATTCGTGCTTATGTAATATTGAATTTATTAATCTCGTTGAATAAAATGTTTATGCAACTCTTACAAGGCTCATTGCATAAAATGTTATTGAACTCGTTAAATAAAAACAATATTACATAAGCACTTACTTATGTAAGATCCTCTATATACACATACCTGTTTTCCTGCTGTACATATACTAAATTTAGAATGTTGTACACAAGATTCACTGGAGTTAGAACCCTTACAGTAGTGGCAGAATAGTGGTTGTGGCATTTCTGTAAAAATAAATAAATAAAACACTTAAAGTCACTTGTTTAACTTTTCAATGTCTAAACACTACTACTCTGCCTTCCACATTAATTTATTAATTATCTTTTAAATTTTTAATTTTTATGTACACATACTCATGATGTAGTTTAAATTTTACAACAGTGTTGGAAAATTATGACAATTATGACAAAATTGTAATTAAACCTTAAGAAACTCAATTAACATATTTTCAATTTTATATACAGTAAGTTAAATGATCACTTTGCTTGCTTAAAATGGCCTTGGAAAAGGTAAAATAGATGTTTTTTACCAACAATGTCATATTCTTACCTGTGTATATGTATGTGTGTAATGCATATATGTATCAGTGTGTGTGTGTCTGTGTGTGTGTAATGCATGTGTACCAGTGGGTATGTGAGTGTGTTATGCATATGTACTGGTGTGTGGTGTTTGTGTGCGAGTCTATATATACCTTTTGTAGGACAGATATACTGTCTGAGAGACTGTGTTAAGTTAACCATCTTCAGTAAATATATCTTAGCTAAAGGTGACATATCTCCATCATAGTAACAAGTTTCCAACAGTGTAATAGCATGACAAGCAATTTTACTAGAGTTGTCTCCCTTTGTAATTAGAGCTTTATAAAACATATGAGCAGAATTGATCATACATTGTGCTATATCATGATACATATCAGATTTTTTAGACATGGCTGTCATTGTCCTGTTACAAGTTTTGGCGAGTTCTTTGTGGAATTTTAGATAATATTCATACATAAACATGTGTGAAGATTTCTGTATGGATAAACAGTCTTTAGTTAAATTTTTGACACAACTGTACATGTCTTCTATTTGTCTGAAACAAAAAAGACATTTTGAAATCACTAACATAAATTTACACACAAATATACAAACAACTGAGCATATATGTCTAAAGAATTAAATTTGTAGCATCTTACTAAAAATAAGCAAATCCAATGAATTAGGATCCCCTTCCAGAAGGTACTTTTTTGTGTTTTGCACTTATGTTTAAAGGGTCATAACTCCAAGGAAAATGAGCAAATCAACTTGAGTTAAGGATATGCACATCTCCTATATATGTTGATACTTTGAACCAAGTTTCCTGAAAAAGTGTTTCTTAGTTTTGGAGAATTAGCACAGACAAGAATTTTGGACGGACGGAGGGACGGGAGGAAGGACGGAAACTTGAATTTAATATTACCGCCTTTCAAAGAAATAATAACTGATACATAGTTGGAAAACACTCGACAGATTGCAAGTCAAGGTTTATTAGATTGACTAGTTTTCTCTGGTAAGGATTCAGCAACATCATTGTCATCTTAATGAAAATAATTAAATTCTCAGTTCATGTTATTTTTATTCATTCTGAATATTTTTTCATCATGTTCATATTAAACTTGCTAAAAAGATGACAAAAAATTATTCATACTCACTGACAAACATCATTTGTTGAATTCCACATGGCTTTATAACACATACGATGTGCTGTGGATATTTCACAGCGATCTTTAACATCAACTCTGAAATCTGTATCATTTTTCTCCTTCTCGTCAGTTGTTACATTGACACAGTGAGACATAATGGTCATTATTTTCTTGGACAGCGTTGTATTGGCCATCATAAAGTCAGGGTCTGATATCTGACAATCCATAGTCTGCTGCTTGAAGCAATTCTTGATTGCCTTTACAGTTCTATAATTACATTGAAATTAAAAATTAAAAAAAATGACAAAACTTAAAGAAAACCAAGTTAAAATAAAAATGATAATACTTAAATAAATGAATTTATAAGAATGAATGAAAAATAAATAAATGAATGAATGAATGAATGAAAAAAGAAAGCAAGAAAGAAAGAAAGAAAAAAATGAGCAAAAGAACGAACAAGCATATAAATGAAATAAATTGTGGCAGCTCAAATGAATAAATGAATACTACATTGAAAGTGTATGCAATAAATGCACCAAAAATATATCGGCAAAATTTCTCTTGTATTCGATTGATATTAAAGCAGCACATATCTATCTTACTTTGGAACATTGGCATAAAGTCAACCAAAAATTAATTCCATAGTCCTAAACTTATCAATGAAATTATACAAGTAAAGCATGGCTACTATTTCATAAAACACTAAACTTATTCCAATTTGAAAAACAGAATACATTATATGTTGTACATACCTACAGACCTTTTTCCACCCAATAATATTGGCTTTCATCATTAGTGTTTCTATAGAAACCACTTTTATGCATCTATCAGCTTTATCAATATCACAATTCTTTTCTGCTGAATTCACGATGTTGCCAGTTTCATTGGCAATCTTGGAAATTTCATCTATCATAGTATCATCCTCAAACTCGGGAGCCGTTGCAGGTACACAGTAGCCACGGATAATGTTTTTGGCCAAATACAAAGAAGAAAATGACGCCTTAAAATGTACGCCAGAACATTTTTGTTGTGACACAGCTAGTGCTGATCCTTTTACAGTTTCTCCAAAATGGCTAAAAGAAACAAATATATACAGAATAAAACTTACAGAAATAATTATTGTGTATTGGAGTATTTTTCCAATACAGTTCAACCTGCCTAAAAGGCCACTTCTACATAAAGGTCACCTGCTAATAAAGGCCAGTAAAATTGTATCCCAAATGTTCTTTATTCATATTATTTTAACCTGTATATAAAGGTCACCTGTCCACAAAGGTCTCTTTTACTGGTTTCCTTGGGTGACTTTTATAGACAGGTATGACTGTATACATAGGCTTAGTTCATTGGTTTGTTGGTTGAATTTTTTATGTCAAGTCAGCACTTTTTGAGATATCAGTGATGAGACCATTCTTTTATTGATCTTAAGGATAAATCTAGACAAAATTTCATGTTGTGTGTGAGATCATGCAAGTACAGCAAATTCTGTTTATAAAGGCCACCAAAGGTAACCAATAAAAGTGGCCTATATGGACAGGTTGTCCTTATACAGAGGTGACCTTTAAGGCAGGTTTGCTTGTACATTCGCCTGTACTATCGCAGATAAACATCACAGGCCACTTGATCTATTGTACTAATACTGAGCTAACAAGCAATTGTCCTACACCAAGGAAACCCCTTCCTCGCTTGATTGGGGTCAAACCAACAGCGGTGAGACACCTTGGATTTGAAAGCTATCATCTTAACCAATGCCACAGCAGTCCCTCAAAGTCAAAGAAAAAATATGACAAGCAGACAATTCAAACAAAAGTCTTTCTGGAAATATTTAAAATTGGAATTGACTTTCTTTAGATGTACCTATTGTTTTTGCTGGCATTCAGTTACTCACGAATACGGTATGGGTCATGATCTCTGATGACGTAATGTTTAACAATCTGATGATGGCATGGAATATCATCCTATTGCATCATGCATTGTTTGATTGGCCAGCAGCATTCAAGCTTAGTCCTGACATTTTTATCCCTATTTGGAAGAAGACTGTTCCATCAATACCATATATTTGTTGGAATCTTGAATAAAATTAATTATTGTAGTGATAATTTTACATTTCTGTCTTGCTAACAATAATTCCCAGCTCTCCCTCATAATACCTAATGAATATACACTGAACAAGCAGAATCAGTGAATTAGGATTCCCCGCCAATAGGTTCTATTTTGTGATTTGCACTTATGTTCAAAGGGCAATAACTCCAAGGAAAATGAGCAAACCAACTCAGGTTAACAATATGTCCATCTCCCATCAATGTTGAAGCTTTGCACCAAGTTTCATGAAAAAGTGCTTCATAGTTTTGGAGAATTCGCGCAGACAAGAATTTTGGACAAATGGACAGATGGATGGGTGAATGGAAGAAAGAAAGGATGGACAGAAACTCAAATTTAATATCCCATTATTTCTTCAAAAGACAGGAAATAAATAGAATGTATTTCTTAAATACTGACCTGCAGATTTCATTTTCCACTCTGAATGGATTTTGTATGAAGAGTCCAAGTGAAAGTGTTCCACAAAGTCCACATTGGCAGTCAAGTTGTTTGTTTTGACATCTTGCCATGATGGAGCTTTTCTCTATAACTGCGATATAATTTGTTATTGCTCTGTAGTTGGTGGTTACACACATTTTACTGTGCTTTTTCATACAGGCAACTTTCTCCTTCAAAATACTGAAAAATATAAATAATTAGTAAAATGTGGTTTTTCATACAGGCAACTTTCTCCTTCAAAATACTGAAAAAAATATAAATATCTTAGTCAGTCACTTCCACAATCATGGAAACAATGATAAACAAAGATGAAATAAAAAGCACTTTGTGTAAATTTGACTGATTTCAGCATAGCGACGAAGTTTAGTAGCAACTTATTGCTATTGTACTGTTTCTTGGGTTTTTTCTTCTTCTATATTTTAATATTCCAGAAAATTTTGCTTCAGCCTTACAGACTTATTTGTATTCAGTTATAAGGCAGTTAGCAATAAGAGGACACTTATTTAAAGTTGGGGGCCGGGGAGACTTATTTTTGAGGTTGCTTGGAACTTCAGACAAGGTCTAGTTATTATTAAGTCGCTGAAATGATCTATAAGTATTTTTCATATTGTCTAGCATACAATTACAATCAACATAATTAGAAACTGTGTTGAATGATACCACTGTCATATAACAATTTGTCTTTTTACCTAACCAAGAGTTGTTCTTTAGCATTTAGAAATGAAAGTCAAGTGGTTCTTCAGAAGATACCTTAAAAACTGATGCCCCATGTCAAGGTAGGCTTTGATTGTTGAAGATCCTTCCCTTCACATTGCTCTGACCAAACTGAAGGAAAAACAATTGCAATTTCACCTACAGCTGGTGACATCTTGATATAAGTAAAAAAGTCTTGAATAGGATGTAAAACACCATTCAATCAATCAACAACCATTTGTAATATTTTTTTCTCTGAAGTGAAATAACAGGAAGCATTTTTACATGTGGGCACAAGACTTTACAAAAACTTATACATGCTTTAGACTATATTTCTATGCTTGTCTTTAGGGTCATAAAAGATTTTTAAGTAATCATTAATTCTTACCTGCAAAATAATGTTTTAGTTGACATTGTGGCTTCAATGAGGTCAAACCCACAGGTGATAGCAGAATGTCCAACACAGGTCTTAGGATCTAAAACAATCATTACATAATATTTTACTACCGTCAAACCTGTTTATAAAGGCCACCAAAGGGAACCAGTAATAGTGGCCTTTATGGGCAGGTGATCTTTATACACAGGCTCAAATAATATGAATAAAGAACAATTTGGATACAATTCTACTGGCCTTAATAAGCAGATGACCCTTATAGAGGTTGGACTGTATATCAAAGACTACCAAGAGAGCCACTTAGGGACAGCAAGATAAACCAGTTTACTAATGACGTACTAGTGTCAGTGACATCATTAAAAGGGCAAAATCAGGCCGAGTTTTCTTTTTGTGTCTTATTCAAGCATGTCAGACCATTGTTGGAACATCGTGGACGTGGCTGGCGATATGTCAATTACTAACAGATGGATGAGCATATGGACATATGGATAATGCCTTACCAGAATACCTCTGTTTCTAGAAACAGACATATAACTAAATAATGGCTTGGAGTTATCAATGGTGTATGAGAGAGTCATGTCAAGGATGATGAAGCCTGGCTAGAGTACTTTAAATGTATTTATTTTCTAGGTGTACTAATTTTCCCTTATTTTGCAGTCATTTGATTTGCATGAAAATTATTACACAGTGACATTATGCTTATTTTGTTATAGTGCATATCTAAAAAAACATGAAAATTTAACTATGCAGAAATTTCTAAATTTCATATATCTTGAAAATAAATACATGGGAAATTAAATAAGTTTTCAGTAAACAGAATAAAGCAATGTACTAGAGTAGGCAGCTACAAAAAGCTCTTACCATGTATAGTTCCCATATCTGGTTGATTACAAAGGTTTCCATAGCAACAATAAGAACATTTCTTCTTATTTCCAGTGCAGGTGTTACGGCAAGCAGCTCGGTTTTTACAACTTTTTGTTATCATACCATTATCATTGACTGTCTGACACCACTGGAATAAACAAATAAGTTATTATAGTAATGCTCATAATCCAGGTCTCTCTCTCTCTCTCTCCTCTCTCTCTCTCTCTCTCTCTCACCTTTTTGTGAACAGGACAGGGGCCCTTTCAATTGTGAAATTCAGCATGATAATGGTCAAAATTGAGAAAAAGTGATAGAAAAACTTCAAAATATTGTTTTTAAAGCTTAAATTTCCATAATTGTGAAAATTGACAGTATGATTGTAAAAAACTATAACATTTTGAATTGTGAATGCAGGGGCAGAATAATGGCCTCCAAAAATGACCTAGTGGGACCTCTGTAATCTGACGACATATTCTAGGACACATTTTTATATCCAGGTACAAGATGGAAGAGTAATAAGTATAATAGAATCTACTCCTTTTTAATAGTGAACAGAAATCTCAACCTTTGGGATTCTTTATTGTCATTACCTCCAATTCTTTTTCTCCCACATCCAATAATATATTTGTTTAAATAATGTCAGAAGACAGAAGTCTTAAATGTTGGGATGAAAGCAATTTCTTTCAAAACCAATATATTTGTTTTTAAAGCTTTTATCAAAAAGAATACAAAAAACTTTGCAGACAAGTACAATGTTTTTATTTTCAAACAATGACGTCACAATCTAAATTGCTAAGTGATATTGTGATGCCACAGAGTGTGTGGCTATGTTTACCCTAGGCCAAGACAGAAAATTCTTACCCTGGTAAGACCGTCCATATGGGAGCTCTAGAATAAAAGATGTCAATCAAGGCTTACAAAAACTATTTCCGTAAATCTCATTATAATATGCCTTGACAGTTTACAAACTTCAATTAATATTATCACACTATTTTGAAGTCCCCACAATCCATATCTTTTATGTTTTTCTTTTTGGTTCTCTCTCAAATTAACAGAATAACTTGAGTGAACAAATGGTGGTGATAAATTGAGGTTTTATTGCACAGTAAAACTTCAACTCATCGTCAACATTTATTCAGTCAATTTTGGCGTTATAAAAAGGTTTGACAATAAATTAGGGGATGGCAGATAAAGAAAAACATAAACAAAATGGATTTTAGGATGTCAAAATAGTGTGGCCATAATTGAGGTGGCAAAGTTATCAAGGGACATTATAATGAGGTTTTACTGTATATATACTGGTATATTACCTGTTTATTGTGTTGACAAGTTACTGTATATATATTACCTGTTTATTGTGTTGACAAGCTACTGTATATATATTACCTGTTTATTGTGTTGACAAGTTACTGTATATATATTACCTGTTTATTGTGTTGACAAGTTACTGTATATATATTACCTGTTTATTGTGTTGACAAGTTACTGTATATATATTACCTGTTTATTGTGTTGACAAGTTACTGGTTTTTTATTACATTCTGAGTTTGAATCTTCTCTGTTACAACTGTAACACATTTTCTTTCTACCTGTTAACAGAATTTATAGTAACAAATAATTCTCAGAGTTTACAAAGGGAATTGACGTATATAGCCGGCCACGCCCACAATGTTCCGACAAAGGCCCGACATGCTAGAATTAGACACAAAAAGAATAAAAACTAGGTCTGAATTGTGCTGTTTAGTGATGTCACTGACACTAGTACGTCATTAGTTGCCTTGGCACTGCTTTGGTACCGTGATGGTGGCCAGTGTCGGAACATTTTGGGCGTGGTTTGCGAAACGTCAATTCCTTGGTTTCAAGTATGTAATAGTCTAAAAAGCTACTTTGATAGGAGTGGAGTAGAGAGGAATCACGATAATTTTTTTCAAAGATTTTCAAATATTCTGATGATGACTATAGCTAAACAAGAATTGTCTCTTGAGAGCCAAAAAACCCCAGTGTATGACCATGGTTTAAGGTAATGACAAATCTTTGATCCATGAAGATTATTCATGTGAAGTTTTATAACAGTTGTCCAAAGCAGCTTTAAGATATGGCAGAGATATGATTTTCAAACATACATTTCCCACCCCACGACCCTGACAATATGACCTTGAATCAAGGTCATGGCATATCTTTTGTCCACAAAGAATATTCATGTGAAGTTTTGTGAGTCTTCTAAAGCAGCTAAGACTGATATGGCTTGTACACGATTTTACATGGACAGACAGACAGACTGACGGACAGACAGATGGATATGGTGATTCCTATATACCTTCCTCAAACTAGTTGGCGGGGGTATAACAATCATATTTTCTGAAAGATAAACTTGTAGGAAGGTTACATATTTTCTGTCTTCTTGTTCACAGAATTAAAAGAAACAAATAACTTTCAGAGTGTACAGAGGGAATTCCTTACTTTTATGTATCAAGTAGTCCAAAAAGATCCTTAATTCAGCTTTGACAGATTGGAGTGAATTGGGCTACAGTAATGGTAATTTTCTAAAGGTTCTCAAATATTGTTATAATGACTTAAGTTAAGGCAAATCACATTTACAGATAGTTAAACCTTTAGAAAGATTACAACTTATCTACAGTATACTGTAAAAGTAGTTATTTTTGTGTGGTAGTAATTTTTTCTTATTTCCACAAATTGAAAAAATGTAAAAAATAACGGAAAATCATGTTTCATATGCTACATGCTCAATGTCAAAATAAGCCCCTCCCAAATGCCAACAATACAATTTTGTGAAAATTCCCAGTCACGAAAATCATCATGTTTACAGTATGCAGCATCCACTTATCTAAAAAGGTATTTTCACTACTACATATCCCCTTATAACTGTGCAAGCAATTATTTCCAATGGATATGGAATCATATTAGTTAATGTTTTTCCCGATAAAAACAACATAACCAGTATTTGGGGAATTTGTGAAATAAACTTTCCCAAAAGGTCCCACACAAACGTTAAGGGGTGTTGATTATTTGATACAGTGGCAAACCCAACTAATTGAGCTTACGATTGGGCTAGCAAAGTTAAGGGTCTGAGGAAATCATGTTTAGGTACCACGGTAATCAAAGATATTGTGTATATAATTATTAACCTACCATTACATTTTGCCAACACTGACTGCCATATAGCATGTAGGGTGTGTCTGACTACATACAACTGTTCTTCATTTAGGTATTTCAAACTTGACTGAACACATTTCCACTCCATATGAGCCTTCTCACACAATCTCTGTAGCTTTGTTTTACATTTTATATGAACCTCTTTGCTGGATGATTCCTCTGACTCTTGACTCTTCACACTTTTTGGTTTAGATTTTTCGCTTTTTGGTTTGGATTTTTCACTTTTTGGTTTGGATTTTTCACTCTTTGGTTTGGATTTTTCACTCTTTGGTTTGGATTTTTCACTTTTTGGTTTGGATTTTTCACTCTTTGGTTTAGATTTCTCACTTTTTGCTTCTGATTTTGGTTTAGATGCTGCTCTCTTTCTTCTATCTCTCTTCTGTGAACTTCCTCCTTTTTTTGACCCTTTACTGGATTCCTCATCATCATTCTTTGAAGTATCTTTGGAGTTTCCTTCTTTGGACCCATCACTATCCTTGGAATTTTCTTTTTTCTTAGATTCATTACTGCCAGAACCCCTCTTGCTTTCAGCACTTCCTGAACCCTGTTTACTTTCACCAGAACCTTGACTTGCCTTAGATTTATCACTCTGGTCAGACCCAGATTTTTTGCCGCTATCCTCCCTACTACTTATCTCCCTTGATTCAGGGTCGATGTCTGGTAAAATATTTGGTATATAATCTTTAAAATCATCCACCCAGTTGTTATATGCTTCACAATCTTCATACTCGTCTTTTTTATTATCAGGTACCTCTGGTTCTTCTCTACTGAAGTAAGCATTACTGTCTACAGAACCTCTCTCATTACTACCACTTCCCCTACTACCAGAACCCGATTTCTTCCCACTTCCAGAACCTGATTTCTTTTCTGCACTTCTGGATCCCGATTTACTTGTACCTTTAGAACCTGGCTTCTTCTCAGCACTTCTAGACCCTGATTTTGGTGCACTTGCACTCCTGGATTTCCTACTTTTTGCACTATCAGACCCCTTTTTCTTGGAACTTCCACCTGAATCTTTTTTCTCTGAACTTCCAGAACCTTTTTTCTTGGAACTTCCACCTGATCCCTTTTCCTTTGATTTACCACCAGATCCCTCTTTAGATGAGCTTCCGGAATCTTTTCTCTGTTCACTGGCAGCCTTGTCATCTTCTGATGTGTATTTAAGAACGTCCCATGATGCCTTTTTGAATGAAGCTAGACAATGCTTGACCGTGTTTTTGCAAATTTTGTCCACTTTTGTTACGACATTTTTCAACTTGATTTTCAGTTCTTTAGCATCTTTTTCCTCACAGTGTTTTGTATGTTTTTCTACACATTCCTTTGTCATTTCTATATCTCTGAAGAGAAAGAATAATATTAATACATGTTAATTTTATTGTATGTAAGTTAACAAAGCTGATTCTATTCTTTAAGAGGTATTCTTCTGAGGAATCAAAAAAATTCTTGAATAAAGCTTTTTTCATCACCTCATTGTTGGATTCATATACTTTTTATAATAATATAATTTTTTTTATATTCATAAAAAATCACAGATCCTCATATAAATACTTTTCCATGAGATGGGTCTTTGTAGCTCTGGTTATTGTCTAGGGCATGGTGTTTATCTGCATATTTCTTAAATTTATTCTAAGATCTGCTGTACCAGACATATTCATCAAAAATAAATACTGTCAACCAACTTTTGTTTGCGTGCAGTTAATCTAACGTGTTTAGCAAGATAAAAATAATCACAGAAATTAATTATTGTGAACTTGTTTTCAAAAAATGGTTTTATTCACCAGTACACCAAATATTCAGCTATAGGTCATATCGCAAAAGTTAATAGTAAGAGAATTGCAAAAGTTAATTAATATCCGGGAATAAAAGCTGGTTTACAGTATTCAAAATCATCAAAGTTTGTAAGCTATTTTTTGTAGGCTAAAACTGAGTCATTACGAGATAAGAGATAAAATTACCTGCAGACTGTACGGTCCATTTTCCGTAGTTTTATGTCTATCGTCTTTATACAGTATTCAGCTTTACAAGTATCACAATCCTTACTCTTACAATATTCCATGTCTTTAATCAAGTTTTCAAACATTTTGTTAAAAACATTTTTCTCCCGACTCTCACATCCTGAGACAGATCTTCCCAAACAGTTCCTGGCTTTAGGTACAGCCCTGTACAGAAAAAAGTATTTGATTTACAGTCCTATGGAAATACCAGTATGCAATTTTATATATACAAAAACTGTCATAAAGGAACTAATATACTCATCCACTTATTGTAACCCAAAATCCCATACTCTTTTTGGTCTTTGATTTTTTGCCAATTGACCATGTTCAAAATCATGGAACGTTTTGACGATAGAGATCAATTGTTCAACATTTGGTGAAATCATGAGTGGTCTAACTGTGAACTTGAGGAATAACAGTACCTCTAACCACCTAGGCTAAAATTACACGTGGGCAGACCCTAGGGTCTCATTCAATAATTTGATATTTTCGTCCACGGTCTAAACTAGAAAATATCAAGAAAATCACTATGGCAATGAATTGTTGCCCATAACAACTGGAAAATGATGATTACATTAAAAATAATGTTTTGAAAGGAAGATATAGTGTAATCATACTTGAATTTATAAACTGTGCTGTGTCTGTATGAATCTATGGCAAGCTCAACATGACCTCCAGATGATATCATGGAAGCCTGTTATTAGTACTATTTTATTTTATCTCAAAAATGAACTGTTAAAGTTGGGTATTTTTACATGAATTTTGTAGTATTTTAAACGAGCTTTCTGAAACACCCCAAAAATTGGAACCAATTTATATTTAGGGTTCCAAAAAATTAATTCAAAATTGAGCAATTTGGAGATTTTTTTAAAAACCTTTTTTTATTTTTTTTAATTATAATTCCTAAAATGTAGAGGGTGCCAGGTGTAATACAAATATGCAAATTAAATCTTAGAGAAATACCCGAAGATATATAAAAGAAATGGATAGACAGATGGAAGGACCAAAGCTCAAATTTTAAGCTCTCCTCTTCCTTCACAAGGTGGGTGATGATTAATCAAATCAAAAGATGTCTGAATTCTGTATCTCTACTTTATGTACACAAGATAACAGAGCACAAACATAGTGTTTAGGAGTGTTCATACATGTACCTGCATGCATCTGGCATTCTGTAAGGTAGAACTTTGGTGTGAATATCCACCAGACAATTCAGAGCTTCTATATGATCACACTGCCTATGAGAATCAAGTAGGTAACAGTCATCATCAGATGGCTTAGGTCTTAATACAGCAGTACAGGCATGCTGGGCTATGACCTTCATATCCTTGAAGGTCATCTCTATGGATTTTCTTTCTTGTATTCCACATTCTTTAATATTTTCCAATACACACATTTCTGTTCTTACAAGCTCACTGAAATAAGAAAAAAAACAACAAAATTTAACGTTACCCTGTGCAATGTTCAGCATGCACTATACCAAACTTGAATTTGATGGAATATTGGTAACAGCAAAACAATTTTGAACAGAATGATTAAAATATCAAAATTTAAACTCGACCTGTATTTTATCATGAATATCAGTATTACGTAGTTACCAGAGTTGTAAATGCCACAAGATAGATGACCTGCATGGATGTATCATTTTATAGAGACTGTAACACTAGAGGCTGACAAAGGGGTCAGGTGTATGAAAGTAGCCATTTTGCAGCACTTCATCATGTTCATGTGGACTAGCTAAAACTGTTTAAAAATATCACAAATCAAAGTACATTGCCTGTCAGACAGAAAACAATTATTTTAATGTGTGTTAGACAGAAGTCAAAGAACAAGTAGGCACATGTTTGTCAGACAGACAGACAAATGAATTAACAAAGAAAGTGACAGACATGAAATTTTATATTAAACATTAATTTTTTTAATCTATAGAGAAAATCAAATCAAATTTATTTCTATTTAAATTAAAGCCACACACACACAAACACTAAAAGAAAACATATTACACATACGAGCAAATAGCCTTTTTAACTGGAGTGTAGGCATATTTAGAAATAGTCCCCTGAAGTACAGCGATGCATTTCATGGCACGTTCCTTGGAGCACTGTTTTGGTTTTTGGGTGTAGCAAACTCCATGTTTCTGTACAACTCTCTTAATGGTAGATACAACTTTTCTAAAGCTTTCTTTTTTCTCAGTTGAACATTTTTCGGTCATGTTGTGCACGCATTCAGCCTTTGTTATCAAAGACCTGAAAAACAAAGATTTTATTGAATAAGTGTTTACAGAATTTTAATGAGAGTAATGTATTTACACACATTTATAATGAAGTCCTGGGGACTATTTTTAACGTTGTTTTAAAGCGACTTTGTTATATTGTTATATATAGACCTATAAAGAGGAGCGAACTGGCCCAATATTTGACTTTGTACTATCCATGTATTTGGTGCAAACATGTTTGCTATATTCTTGTTTTAATGTAGCAACTTGTTTTAAGATGAAAGAATTGTGATAATTTTTTATCAATTCAACAAAATTTGAAATTAAATTTTGAATAAAGTTTTGTCAATTTATAATGATTCTTAAGGCTTTACACCTGCTAACAGCATAACATAATAGAATCCTGGTAAGTTTAGACATCCAAGGTATAAAAGTTCTATTCATAACATACAGATAAACCTATTTAAAAACTGTGCATTTTTTCAAATCAGAAGTTTAATTATTTGTTTTGTAACAGTAAAAATAAAAACTCAATCTATTGCAACAATTTTCGGGCTTATCAGTCCCATTTTGGCATTATCAAGAGGTTTGGTAATAAATCGAGGGAGAGTTATATAGAAAAACATCAGAGAAATAGATGAAACAGAATTTGTTTTTCAAAATAATGTGGTGATAGGCAAAGTGGCACAGATATCCAGGAGGCATTACCGGTATAACAAGGTTTTACAGCTGTTTTAAACAAAGTGGCAAAGATATCCAGGGAAATTATAACAAGGATAAACGAAGTAGCAAAGATATCCAGGGCATTATAACAAGGTTTAACAGTAATCAAACAAGGTCACAAGGTTATCAAAGATATACTGGATCGAACAGACATTTCATATTACTACTGTATACTGCTTTATTTTCAGGATTGGACGATGCCAAGTGTATTTGTGATGTCAAACTTTTGCAGTCTTATCTGACTAAAGGAAAGAAAGTGGTTGAGAACCTGGAATGTTTACTGAATACCCTAAAAATGCTATATTTGACGACAATTTTATTTTTGTGGGAATACATGGGACAGCAAATACAGCAAAATATAAGCATTATACAGTAGTACTAGTTTCTGATTTGAGAGGGATTCAAATCTGGGCCATTGACAAATTGAAAGACACTGCTATTTGTAAAACTATTAAAGTCCACTTGACCAAAAATATTCTGCATCATATAAGTGTTTTACCTGCAAACAACAGATCTGTCTGATACAGGCAGTAATCCAGCATACAAAGACATAGCGTAACCATTGAGACAGGTCATTGCTGACTCCAATTTACACTCTGGTGGCTCTGAAAGTAAAAAAAAAATAATTAAGGGGGATAATTACCTTTCATCAGACAATGGTAAATTATATGTTTATAATTAGTTTTTTAGTTTCAATACATTGTAGTAGAGTTGAATTGAGTTGATTTGAGTCATCATGTGTAGCATCCCAGTCAAGAATATTTACCTATATCTAGACATTGCCAGCTATAGGCAAAGGTGCAGAAATTTTGCCTGTGCCTTGTGCCGATGGCATTATACAGCAGGTTTCCTTATCATGCCATGCCTACCATTACTTCTGTGGACAGCTGTAGGAAAGTGAATTAATCATGATCAATTGATGTTGTTACTCTTGTTTACATTAATGGTATTTCAATAAATTATTGCTCAAATTAAATGGGACTTCATGCCAAGGCTCGTTGCATAAAATTTTATTCAACTTGTTTAATAAATTCACTATTACATAATCACTCATGTAAGACCTTTATATATAATATACCTGTTGTTACATCTGTAGTTTTGGACTCATCTGAAATGAATAAAAATATTAAATATACATAAGTTTCTTAACTTCTCTTAAAATACCATACCAAAAACCTGGAAAAACATCTGGTAAAGGAAGGAAGGATGGATGGATGGATTGATGGATGGATGGATGGATGTAAGATGGATGGATGAATGGATGTAAGATGGATGGATGGATGGATTGATTGATTGATTGATTAATAAATTGATTGATTGATTGATTGATTGAAGTGAAGAATATTTTACTTATATCAAGAAGTCACCATATATAGGTAAAGTGACTGAAATTTTTACCTTAGCAGTGTATTAACCACAATGTACAGGGAGGGTTTTTGATCATGCCACACCTACCATTACATGGGGTTTCACTTTTTAGGGTCTCTTTTAAAAATAAATTTTATTACTAATTGCAGAGTGCTTAGCAAAAGAACAGTTGCTATTTGTTCTCAAGTCCTCCTCAGACCATGTCAGGATATCTGTGGACAAAATCAAAGACAAGACTTAACAGTAATGGATTATACAGTATAGACCTTTCAAGAGTTTATTAGTAAGCTAACAAATAGTGCAGAATCTACAGCTCATCTCAGTGCGTGGTTAGCTGTATTTGGGAACTGCTATCTTATGGGCCACTAGAAATCAGTATCTTGCAGCTTGACAGTCGAGCTAAGACTCATTTTTGTTAGCTCAGTTTTAAACTTTTGACAGGTCTGTACTGTATAAACAGCAAATTACCCAGGAGATAAAGCAAATAACAAGCAAATTAGGATCCCTGCCAGCAGGTTCTCTTTTTGTGATTTACACTTATGTTGAAAGGGTCATAACTCCAAGGAAAATGAGCAAAGCAACTGGAGTTGACTATATGCACATCTCCTATTTATGTTGATACTTTGCACTAAGTTTCATGAAATAGTGCTTCAGACTTTTGGAGAATTTGTGCAGACAGGAATTTCTGACGGATGGAAGGAGTGAAAGAAGGACAGACTTTGAAAGACGGGGGATAATTACTAGATGGATGAAGTAAAACTTACCTGGACAACATACAGCAAATTTATCTGTTGGGTCAATGTTACAGGTGGAAGAATTTGGACATTTACCATCAGAACCACGCCCACAAAATATTTCCTTTCCATCATTATCTTTTAATGGCTCCCCATGTTTACATTTAGAATCTGAAAATTAAAGCAAGATATATCATACATTTTTCTTTTTATTTCCTAAACGTTATAAACCAAATACAAGCATACAAGTCCATGTCCAAATCACAATTCCAAAAGTAAAGTGAAAACTTTGAAAACTGGCAAAGCAAGCTGAACATATGAACTTTCTATCTGGGAAGTGAGGCCAGGTGCTCTGGAAAGGTAAGCAAGCACCTTTTGTAAAGCTAGCAATGAAAAAACATAGATAAGGTATTTGTTGGCAAAATTTTTTCAGAATTATTTAGAGTATCAGTGTTTCAGATTCTTGGTGTGGCTTATAATATTACTCCATTATAACTGTCAATCTGGATCTTTGTCTGTTTTCATATTGTGAATTTGCAAAATGTGGTTTTTTTTTAATTTTTAAAAAAAATGGGTGAATTATTTATTGGCTTTTAATTAGTAATTTTTTATTTCACAAACATCTAAAACTTAAAAAAAATTTGACAGATAATGCTTGCCAAAACATAGAGTTCATAAATAACTTTTAGATTTAAACAAGAGTTGAGTTCAGTATAGTTCAGCAATGGTGTTTAGCGTCCAAGTCAAGAATATATCAAGTCTTTGCCAGCTATAGGCGAAGGTGCAGAAATTTTCCCTGTGCGTAGCGCTGATGGCATTATACAGAAGGGTTCTTTATCATGCCACACCTATCGTGACATGGGACCTCGTTTATTTTAAGTTCCCATCTGAAAGATCCATGACTTTCATTTGGTAATGTCCAGTTCTTGGGGAAAGAACAGTCACATCCCACTTTCAAGTCTTGGGTCAGACCTGATTTGGGTTTGAACCCACGACCTCCCACTTACGGAGTGAGCACTCTAGTAACTGAGCTACCGCAATATTACCAAACAACATCACCAGCTTTCAACCAGCAAACTGGCAAACTTTCTTATATAGGGATTTATAAATCAAATCAAATTACCCAAGTTAGGCTTTGAACAAACATGACCACAGCCATTGGAACAACATTTCTGATCCCCATCACAGTCTAAATCTGTGGAGCATTCTTCCCAACAAACCAAAAGTATCTTTAGATATAGTTGGACAGGTTCCCTTCTTTTCTGAAGTTTCATCTAAAATTAAACCAAACAATTGAAGTTGAAAAACAAGTACATGTATTTGGCAATGAACAAAGCAGGGATGTCAATCTCTTTAATTTGGTACTAACAAATGGGACATAATTACTCAAGAGGTGCAATTTTTTCACAAAATATGTTGGTCAATTTTCCCCATTTGAATAAAATAAATACAAAATTGTGATTTTTACATTTCTACTATGTTATAATTTTCCCATTTTCCCATTTATTTCTCTCAAAATTGCAAGAAGGTATGCTTATTTTCCCCAATCAAAGGGCTCTAGACCCAAAAAAGGGATGCAACAGCCTTAAAAAGCAACCATGAACATGACACAACAAATGTTTGAAACAATTTTGGAAAGAATTTTAAAACACTACTTCATCATGTGTACAGGGAAGTGTAAAACCAGATTATACAGGTAGAGGCCTCTTTATCTGTAAGAGAGGTATAAAATAAAACCCTAATAACTTTATTAATCTGAAAGATGTTTTAAATCTGTGGTTTGGATTTTAGCCTACATAAATAAAAAACTTCTTCAAAACAGAAATTAACTTACCACTGTCTGCTTCACACAGACCCTTGAACATCTTCTGAACAACACCAACTATTTTCATTATGTTACCCTTAGCAACCTCAGGAAGGTCAGGTGCATACTGTGATACACAGGAAGTGAAATGTGTCATCGGCTGGCATATGTTTGGTACTTTTCCAACACTAGCATCTGAAGTTTGTGAGGAACTATTTTTCAAACACCTTGAGGTCACAGATGTCTCCAAGGAGAAGGATCCTGGGAATTTGATATCAAGCTGGCACAATCCACCATTCAAAGTTGTGTACATATCAACAAAAGACTGGATAAATATGGCCGACTGTGACAGTATGGAATTGTCACAATCTTTGAGTTTATCAGTAAGACATGATGAAACACTGCTATTTCTGTAATTAAAAAAACAAAATATGTATATATATGCCAGAGACAGAAGGCTAAATAACTTTCAGTTGAATTTTTGATAAAATACTTCTTATTCAATAAAACTCATTTAAACTGTTTTATTTATTAGGGACTTGATAGGTAGGCCAATCAGTAATGCATGCCAACCAATGGAGCACAACAGTTCTATTTCACATATGGACAAATCATAGCATTCGAATGTCCCTTGTTGAAAGATAGTGACAGATTTTCTCTTGGTATTCCATTCTGTTTTCTGGAAAAGTAAGAAACAATGAAATCACAGTCTCTACGTGGTAAAAAATTTGTCTGGCCCTGCATAAAACAACCTTTCATCCCCTACACCCAGTGGCAATAAAACACTAATTCACCAACTCACCCACCCCAACACACACACACACCCAGTACAAATTTAACTTACCCACAAACATCTTTCACTTCAAGACCTTTTACACAATCAACTAATGATAAAGAACAGGAATGAGGCCTTGAAGCACAAACATTATTTTCTTTCCTTTGCTTAAATGTTGAATTGTCTGATCCACAAATCAAATACTGTGTATCTTGACACATGTTTCCGAACACATTCTGTAAGGCTGAGACTGATAGGTTGACAGCTCCCATTTTTTCTGCAGAACAGTTGTGAGTTGTATTCATTATACATTCAGCTGTGTAATCAAATTCTCTAAAATACAACAAATATTAGAATGAAAATAACCATAAAATTCATATATATGTCTTTGCATGTTTAAGAACCATTGGCAGTAAAATAAGTGTGATGGTTAGGTACTGTATACATATTTATTTTTGCTCTGTATTAAGTATCGCTTATTTCGCAGTTGTTTGTTTGGTGCCAAACTTAATATAGAGCCAAAATTATATTATGCTTATTGTGTCATAGTGCATATTTCAAAAACGCAAAAATTTACCCACACGAATATGTCTAAATTTCCGATACTACAAAATAAATACACTTGAAATTAAATATGTTTACAGTACCTTGAAAAATAATTCACATCATTGGATAATTTTATGATATTGGGTGTAATTATCATGTGCTCTTACAAAGTTTGGAAGTTTATAATCAGTGATCTCTATATGTCTTGCCTATCTTTTTTTAAAATTTACAATAGTTGCTGTGGAGAAGAATTTGACCATTTTTTACCATTTTACCATCACAAACATTTACAATTTAAATTTTCTGCTCATCCAAAGTCTGGAATTTATAATCGGTGGCCTCTTGTCTTTTATCCATTATTTTTGTTACAATTATTTATTGCATTCTGTTCTGTTCTATTACTTTACTTATTTCTAAGCAAATGTTTTTCAGGTATAAATTTCTACAATTTAATCTTATTTTTATCAGTGTATGATAAACTTTCGTGTGTTTACCAAGGACAAAATAAATTTACACAGACCAACATATATGGTGATTCCTATACATTAGTCAAACAGGGGTGACAGCCGGACTTTCTGTGTCTCACCTTTTGTGAATGGGGCCAGGGGGCTTGCAGATGTGAAAATAAGCATCACATTGGCCAAAATTGCGAAAAAAGGTGAAAGAAAAGTTAAAAATACTGTTTTTTAAAGCTGACATTTCCAAAATTGTGAAAATTGGAGAAGCTATTGTGAATTGTGAATGAGGCAAAATATCAGTTAAAGTCATGGACAGTGTTCAAAGTCCCTATCTGTGTGAATTCTTAATTTCAATTTCAAAGAATGCATATTTACATAATACTGTAAAAACGACTTTTGTACATAGCTATTGACTTTTGTCATTCTCTTACCAAAACCCATTTCATGACTAATTTTTGGGATATGGACTATAGCTGAATAATTGGTATACATAATACCATTGTCAGTCACAAGTGTGCGACAACTTACTTTCACAATTATTTTGTCCTTGGTAAACACACAGAAGTTTACCATACACTGATAAGTATAACAGGTCAGCTAACTTATAAGTTACAGGACTCGGGTTGACAGACTGGTCTAAATATACAGAAACCTGTGGAAGGAGCCCATGAACACTTTAATTTTATTTTTTTTTTTTTTAAATTTCCTGTAATTCTTTAAATTTTTCAGCTAAAATAACTAAATAGAACAAAAGTACAAAATATGTTATAACAAGAATAAATGTAAATGGCATATAGAAATTGATTTATATACATACTTGCAATAGTAATTTTTAGAATGTTCTGTTGCCATGGAAACAGATGAGTGAAGATAATCCAAACAGGATAATGCCATATTAACAGAACAAATTGGTATTTTTGGTATCCTTGGTCTCTGAGGAGGGCATGCTTTATAATGCATTTTGGATATCATCTTGACTGCTTTGTGATACATGTCTCTGTGGTTTTCCGAGCACTCCGATACCGATGTAAATACACAAGACTTCACTGATCTGAACTCGCTGAAAAAAAAAAACAAAAAGGAGAAATAAATTCAAAATGTACAGTAACACTGTGCTGAATTTGTGGTCCTCATTGGAGTACATATTCAGGATAAGTTATTTGTTGTTCTGTAAAAAGGGAGATGCACCTAATAAATCTGTAGTAAATTATAATTGTAGACACCTCTTTAGGGATACAGTTGAATTTGGTTATCTCAAACATGGATATCTCAAATTTACTGACAAGATGACAATTTTTAAAAAGTCTGTAATGAGTTACTCTATTTACACCAAAATAACTCGTTATCTCGAACTCGAATATCTCAATTATTTCGATAAGTATGTCCCCTGAACGAAAATTCAATGAAAATAGTGGTTGTTAACTTGAACAAAAAATTTTCAGTCAATGTGAACTAAAATCCTAAAATCCTATGAATTTCATAAAGTAACAAAAATGCGTTTAGATAAAATTTAATTTTAACTTATGTCGGTAGTTTGGATGTTCTTGTCATAAATACTATAATTTTGATCTAATTGATCTAAAACTGACTCCATGGCTTATTTATAATTGTCCTTGCACAAACAAACAATTATACAGATAGAAAACTCATAGGTTTGATTACTGCAGAACTTAAAATGACTACTGAGTTTAAGTCATATTTGATTACTACTCATGCTTAAAAACCAGAAGTATTTGGTGATTATAATATCCAATATGGAATAGAGACAAAATGGGAAAAAAAATTTTTGCTGACAAAAAAAAGACAGAAATAAAAGAAAGTTCTAAAACTAACAGATCTTAAGTAAACAAAGAAAATCACACACTTAAATGGTAGTGTGAAAGGAGATGATAAATGAAAATGAAGTAAATTTGGTCAGCAAAAGTATGAGCCCCATCCGCTCAACCCCCTCCCCCTTTTTTACTGCTGTCCACAACTTTGTTTATCTGGAATAAGTTGAACTGTTTTCACTTTCCCATTAAGTTTGAGATAACAAGATTCAACTGTTTATCATATAGGTTATTAATGTGTGTAGTTTCACTAATATTTAATGCTCACCTGCAGATTTCAGACTGGTCTATGAGTGACATAAATGGTCTGATATTCAGCTGTAGTATATATGTGGATAAACATCGAGCTGCCTTTTCAAACTGACATTTGGCTGGTTCTTCATTAAAAAATATAAATGAACTATCATTAATTTAATGTTTTAGTTGCATAACATATACAGAAGAATCAGCATATACTTGTGTTAATTGGTTAAAACTAGAACTGTCTCTTGAGAGCCAAATACCCCCAAAGCTTAATGTTTTCCCATGACCTTGATCTTTTGGATATGACCTTGGTTCAAGGTCATGACACACCTTTGGACCATGAAGAATATTCATGTGAAGTTTTATGACAAAAAGTAACCTTGATCTTTGACTTTAGAAATGAAATTTGCTTGATCCTTGAAAGAGCTGACCTTAAATAACTAGTCCGTGTCATGGAATATTAAAAAACCCTCCCTACACATTGCCCAGAACGCAAAGCAAAGGTCAAAATTTCTTGTGACATCTCAATATAAGTGAAATATTCTTGACTGGGATGTCAATTTCCAATCCATCCATCCATCCATCATCCATCACTCCATCCATCCATCAATCTTTGACTTCTAACCTTTAGAATCAACAGGTATCTTCTTTTCTGTCCATGCTTTCATTGGATAAGACCATAAAATTAGCATTCTATATCAAAGTAGACTTGGTTAATTATCACTGCTCATTGTCATATTTTAATGCTTTTTGTCTAAAGCTGGTGATGTTGCAATTTAAGTGAAATAATCTAGACAGGGACATAAAATCCCATTTAACTCATTCCCTCACTCCTTTCAGAAAATCAGTACAGTCCAACCTGTCTATAAAGGCCACCTCCATATAAGGGTCACCTGTTCATAAAGGCAAGTGGAATTGGATCCCCATTTGCTTTATTTATATTATTTTAACCTGTATATAAAGGTCACCTGCCCATAAAGACCACTTTTACTGTTTTCCTTGGGTCGCCTTTATAGACAGGGTTGACTGTAAATAATACATTACCTGTTATGTCCATACAAAGATGTCCACAGCCATTGGAGCAGCATTTCTGTAACCCTTGACAATCCCCATCGTCATTACATTTCTGATCACAGGTGCCGATTTCTGAGGAAGATACCACTGGGCATTCGCCAGATTTTGTAACTAGAAAGAAATGAATTGAAGTATTAATCTTGACAGATTTCATGACTAAAAAAACTGTCTCTTGAGAGCCAAATACTCCCTTCCCCAACATTTAATGTTTTCCTGCTACCTTGACCTTTATGATATGACCTTGATTCAGTAATGACACACCTCTGGACCATGAAGATTATTCATGTGAAATTTTATGACAGCCATCCAAAGCAGCTATGATATATGGCTCAGACACGATTTTCAAACATACTTTTCCCCGTGACCTTGACCTTTTCCATATGACCTTGGTTCAAGAAATGAATCGAAGTATTTAGCATCCTTAGGTGTATCTTCACTGTATCATGTAAATGTTATTCGAAAAATAATGTTATCTGTTAAATGTCTCATTCAAGCATTGAATTTTTTTATTTTTAACTGTATAAAGTTAACAAATTAATGACAAATTGACAGCTCATCATAGTCAGTTATATCTTGTCAACTTTTTGGAAACTGCTATCTATATATCAGCTGGTTTTTGTAACCTAAATGCTAGTCACACTGAAAAAAATTCCCTTTCCCTGACACCAGGAATCAAACCAGGGTTGCTCTAAAGCAAACACTACAGTTTCAACTTAAAGGTACCCCAAATTTGACAGTTGTGATGTCTCTTAACCTGTACATAGTACATAATAAACCATATAGCTATATTGCTACATTTTCATTCATTAGTATTCCATCTTGACCACTTAACAGCAGAACTTCCAATCTTTTTTGTTAGCCCTGTAGCGTTAAACTTTTATACAAATCTGTACAGTTTTTAACATGTTTACATACTGTGAATCAGGAAATTACTGTATTTTCATGCAAATTTGCAAGAATAACCAGATGCTGTTTAACTTTGATTTCGTTTTTCTGTACGACTTACGTACATTGTTGCTGTGTGTGTTTACCTAAAAACTAGAGTTCCGCAATGTATGAGTTACTTCCCTTTTATGATAAACATTGTGTGCTTTTATGTACCCCAGCAGATTTGCGAACATAGCTCTATACCCCAGCAAGTCAACCAATCACTAAGCGAGAAATTTCTTTAAAGGGTGACAAAATTCATTTTATTAGACTGACAATACAGAAAAATAGTATGTGAATATCTTGAAATGTTAAAACTCTTATGTGGTAAGATAAATTTCTTGTATCATGTTGTAGAATGTGTTAGTGACCTATGAGGCGCCGTTTCTATATTTATTCACTATTTTCAGATATCCATAAATCGAATTTTGCATATGCATAAATCAATTTATGGATATCCATAAATCGATTTATTGATATCCAAAAATAGCCAGTATTTTTACATATCCAAAAATCGATTTATGGATATCCAAAAATTGATTTATGGATATCAATAAATCGATTTATGGATATCCAAAAATACTAGCTATTTTTGGATATCCATAAATCGATTTATGGATATCCAAAATTAAATTTTGGAAATTCCAAAATACTGAGTTCTCCCCATATATCAATTCCGAAGTGAATATTGTTGGTACATTGAATTAATAAAAACATATTTATCCTCGCAAATAAAAATAATATTTTTACAATATGGATTATAAATGCGTTTTTTCATCGACTTTTGTTAAACATGCAAACTTGTGTATATTTTAAGATTTTTTTTTTGTTTCCTGCAGTGCCCACGCGGTAGAGAGGGTATAAAATGTGTAGGCGGGCTGGCAAAATCTTACACCCAATTTTTAATGATCTATATTTCAATAAATATCTATTGGATTTTTATAATATTTTTACATAATATCGGGCATGACCTAAATTGTTTAAATATATTTTTTATTTTAAAAAATATTTGATATTTCTGAAGTTATTAAAGAAAATACGGGCTACACTTTTTCCAATCGGTCAAAATTCATGCGAGGTAGGACGAGTGAGGTTTGAACATTGATCGATATCTCTCCACATAATTATGCTTGCCTATTAAATTTTTCAACAAATACGCGGTGGATATATATCTTTAATAGCAACAAAGGGTATTTCCTACAATGGAGTGGTTTTCTTTTTATAAACGATTGTTTGTGACAGTTTATTGTTCTTTCATTGCGATGAGTACGCCGCCATCTTTGATCAAGGCACGACAGGTTCAACATTACACAGGAGGGATTTACAGAAAAATAACTTATGGCGTCGTACTTATAGAACAATCAAATGTCACAAACAATCGGTTATAAAAAGAAAACCACTGCATTATAGGAAGTACCATTTAGTGGTGTCAAAGATACATATCCACCGCGTATTTGTTGCAAATTTTAATGGGCAAGCATAATCATGTGAAGAGATATCGATCAATGTTCAAAGCTTACCTGTCCTGCCTCGGATGAATTTTGACCGATTGGAAAAAGTGTAGCCCATATTTTCTTTAATAACTTCAAAAATATTAAATATTTTTTATAATCAGAAACATATTTTAAAAATTAAGGTCATGCCGGATATTATGTCAAAATACTATATAAATCCAATAGATATTTATTGAAATATAGATAATTGAAAATCGGGTTGTAAAATTTTGTTATCCTGTCTCGGATGAATTTTGACCGATTGAAAAAAGTGTAGCCCATGTTTTTTGTAATAATTTCAAAAATATCGAATATTTTTTTAAATCAAAATATATTTTAAAAAGTGAGATCATGCCCAATATTGTGTGAAAATATTATAAAAATCCAAAAGATATTTATTGAAATATAGATCATTGAAAATTGGGTGTAAGATTTTGCCAGCCCGCCTACACATTTTATACCCCTTCCACGCGGTACGCGCGTCGCGTCTTAAAATCCAACATGGCTGCTACAGAAAGTAATGGAAAGAACGAACACTTGGAGACAGCGGAGTAATATTAAACGCAATGAGATGTTTTGAAAGTGTAACCGTATTTTGATAGAGTTAAGACAATCACAACGATGTCTGCCTTTAATGCAACTGTTGACTTTGCTTTTCTGCTTACTTGACAATTTCCCGCGTAAATAGTAAAACAGTCCCGCACTGTATATTTGGGGAGAAATCATTTCGTACTCTCGATTTATGGATATCCATAAATCGAATTTTGCATATGTAAAAATACTGACTATTTTTGCATATGCAAAAATCGAATTATGGATATCCAAAAATAGTCAGCATTTTTACATATGCAAAATTCGATTTATGGATATCCATAAATCGATTTATGGATATCCAAAAATCGAATTTTGGATATCCAAAAATCGAATTTTGGATATCCATAAATCGATTTTTGCATATGCAAAATTATTTTTGGATATCTAAAAATATTTTTACATATGTTAAATTCGATTTATGGATATCCATAAATGAATTATGCATATGTAAAAATAGTGAATAAATATAGAAACGGCGCCTCATAGTGACCTAAGATTGGTGTCCGAGTAAATTGCATTTGGGATCTGAACGAATGTCTTAAACTCTCTATAAGGCCATAATACCTTTTGGTCTTTCCATTGTACTGTTATTAGTGCTGGAGTTACTGTTCTTGTTTTCACCTGAAAAACATAACCAAATTACTGTAATAAGATAACATATATACATGGTGATTATATAGTTTAAAGTACTGGCCAGCCTAATTTTCAGCACTTTTTGGTTCAAATACAGAAAACTTTGGTAATTTTTCATGGTGGTTCATCTAAATTATCTTCAAAAACAGATCTTTTAACATTTTCAGAAAAAAATAACTTAAAGTATTTAATTACTTTGACACTATGAAAACCTTGCTTTAATCCCCTTTGATATATCTACAACCTTGTTTATTGTCATAGTATTTTAAAGGCCTAAAGTCTATTTCTTTTATGTTTTTCTTTACTAGCCCTGATCTATGCAATAAGGGCCCTTATGTAAACAATTTGAGAATTTCACTTTTTGTTGAAACACCAACATTGGGCCATGCAAAAAATAAAAATAAATAAAAGTGAAATCAACGAAATTGTAAAAAAAAAAAAACAACTCTAGCCCATGTTTTAGTAACAGACTATATTTTACTTAATTTGCTGCTTTCTGCACTATGATTGGATTGTTCAATGGGCCATTTTCACTAATGGAATGTCATTTTCACAAACCCACTAATATCACCAAAATCTGACTGAAAAGAGGCTGCAATGAATAGACATCTTTCTGTATACATGTACCTTGATTTTGTTACATTTTTCAAAAACTGCCTTCTGACTTTAAAATTGGAAAAATCCTGAAGTTCTGAAATACAGCAAACTTCATAATAACATGCTGGTAATATCTATGATCCTCATTGCAAAGATGTCATTTTATGACAGTATCTGAAATTTTGTAGGCAAGAACAACTACGCTGTTGGTTTAATTAGCTAGTATCAGTATATCACTGTTGTTTTGGAAATTTTAGTGGTCAAATTAGGAAATTTTAGTCATATTTTTTCCAGGGGAAACTGCCTTTATTCGGTAGTAATTTAAAGAAAACAAAATTACTGGTATATAAGCTAAGTATAATAGAAGACTTACTACACATATCTTCACACTGTTGCTGTGTTTTAAAATTGTTGTCATTTCCATTACAACCCCCGTATATAAACTTCTCACAGGATTTTGTTGTGGTGTTATAATAATATCTGGGAAAGTAAGCTTTACAAGGTCCCGTTACGGCTGGCAATTTGCAGATATCTTCTGAAAATTAAAATTAATATTATACAATGGCTGTCCTGCTCTTATCACAATTATAATACTGTAAACATAGTTATTTTCATGTGTGGAAATTTTCACAAAATCATAATGTTGGCATTTCAAGAGGGAGTTATTTCCAAGATTTTGTACACGAAATCACAATTCCAAAAGCAAAGTTAAAACATGCAAACTGCCACCAGAGAAATGAGGCCTAGTGCTCAAGAAGGGTAAGCACTTCCAGCTTAGCTCACAAAACCCGCCAGGAATGAAATATTAATGTATAATAATTCTTTAGAGGTGTCGCATTTCTAAAGAATTTTACTTGTGTCATTATATGACATCATAATGACCTCATTAATATAGCATTTTCATGTTGATTTTGTCGCTAGAAACATTGTGCAACCTTAGGCTCTTAAGAAAAAACATTCTAGTATGAAACAAGCTCTAGAGCAATATCTTATTAAAGCCAAACGTTCATGCACATGGTGTTTCAGTGGGCAAAAACTGTACCAAAATATTGAATGGTTTAACGTTTTATCTTTCAAAACAGCAATAACAAGCGAATTAAGTTTTATTGACCTAAAATGATGTCAGTTGAATTTAACAAAATTACTTTTCTATCTTAGCAATAATAGTAGCTTTATGTCGATATTATATGGTTCAGAAAAAAAAGAACTCAAAAATTGAATTTAAATGTATATTTTATGTTTTTATAGCATGTAGTTTTTGGATCAATGATCTGGATGCTTAGATGACTGGTAGAACCAGTGTTCATTCTAGAAGACTGGCAATGGGGGCATTGAGCTCTTATTTTGCCAAATGATCCCATTGTTAAGAAGGCCTAAGAAAGCCATATTTAACATTACATAAATGCAAAAATATTAGATTTTATTATCTTTTAGAGAAACGTTTTTAAAAATACCCCCGGCCCTGAAAAATCCTAGAATGAACAAATTGTACAACTGTTGAGAAAAGTTTAGAAAACAGGATGCAAAAAATAATTCAACATATCAAAATAAAGCAGTGAGGGACGTGCCATACTCCTCAGACATATGTGTATGCTACTTCTTGACTTTTGTATCCTTAACAAGAGCATTCACACATCAAGCACTAGATCCCATTCTGTACAAAACATGGATGAGGTGAATAGATAGTGATAAAAAAGTCTGGTAGTAAATAATTATTGTAGCTACAAATTATACAGCAACTAAGAAGTCAAGGAGACATGCATGTTCTTTTAAAAGTATTGGAAAAATGAGTTTCATCTGAGATAAAAAATACTGGTAGAAGAAATTGAGGGCTTTGGCTAATACAGAGAAAAATACAGCTGGTATACAGCAGGTGAATGAAAGAGAAGTAAAACATACAGTTAAACTCAGTTTTCAAACTGCCATTATTTGAGAACTATTTGTCAACTCTAGTAACCAATCATAACTGCTGTATCTCAGTAATTACAAGTGAGAAATGAAAAGTGGCCTTATATGAATGATAAAATTCCATTTTTAAATGTGAGATAACTCTCATACCATGTGATACAAACACACCTTGTAATATCCTCCAACATGTTTTGTGTGGGACATATATGTATTGTAAACAAACTTTTAATCACTTGGGATAAACTTTGGAATGTTTGTGAGGACAAAATATTTGCAAAAGTTATTTAATACAAACAGCTTTTTGAAAATGGTATTATAAATACCAAATAAAATTTCAGCTATAGTCAATATCCGCAGATAAAAAATTGGTTTACAGTATTTTAAAGGATATAGAAACTAAATTGTTATTTACAGATGTTCATGTAAAAAATTGTATCATTCTGGGAAACACAACATTGAATGTTTAATAACCATAAATAACAAATAGTTGTAGGAAAAATGCAAGTATTATAGATCACTACAAAGTAACAGGTAATTCTATAATGACAGAGGTTGATAGTTTATAGGATACTGTATAGCGAGAAATATTCCTGATTTATTAATATTCATAATTTTCATGATCAAATCTTATAACTACATCACTAAGTTTTATTCCTGTTTATATATATAAATGGCCTTACCCACTATCTTGTCAAATGGGAAAGTATAAGTACACATAAACTTGTTTCTGAATGTTAAGCTGCAAATGTTTTTCCAATCAAATACTGTATATTGCTTTATTTTTGTGATGTCAAATTTTTGCGGTTTGGTAATGCCCAGTGTAATCTGGAAGGCATTTTTCGTTGGTCTTATTTGATGAATGAGATGGAAGAAAAATATGGAATGCTTACTGAAAGTCTCAAAATGCTATATTTTCTTGGCAGTTTTATTTTGGCGGGAATACATGGGGCCGTCAATATAGTGAAAATAAAACCACAACATTTCTCATTATACAGTAGCAGCAGGGAAACAGAAGAGCATTTCATAAAAGCCTTGTATCTGAATCTGCATGCTTAAAACATCTCTGCAGAGTTCAAAGTTGAGTGAGTCACATGCCGCCACTTTTCTAGAGAGGATTGTTACTACTACAAATGATTGACAGTCCTGAATTTTCAATACTGTAAATATGGTTATTTAAGCATGAGGGATTTTGCAACTGAGCAACCACAATATTTCACATAATTTGATGAATTTTGTGAAAAAAACATGTGGGGAAGTTTAACTTTCACTAGAATTGTCTCTTGAGAGCCAAATACCCAGCATCTACAAGGGTTAAATATTATTTTGTGACCTTGACCTTTCCGTTATGACCTTGGTTGAAAGCCATGGCACACTTTTGGACCATGAAGATTATTCATGTTAAATATTATGACAGTCAATTGTGAGATATGACCCAGACACGATTTTACACAGACTGACTGACAGATGGCCAGACAGGCAGACAGACATGGTGATTCCTAATAACCCCCTTGAACTATTTTGCAGGGGGTATAATTACAGATTGCCAAAATAACCATATTTACAGTATATACAGTAACTACCTGATTCTGACACTGAAGTTATTGTATCCTTGATATCTGAAATTGTTTAACATTTAAGCTCTGTTATTTCAGAAGCATCCCTGAGAACACTACAAAGGTAAAAAATCCTGCCACTTCACCTACAGGTGGTTGCAACTCTGTATAAGTGAAATATTACTAACTCCAATGTAAATTAACCCCATTCAATTTATCAATTCTACTGCCATCAAGGTCTACACCCATCCCTGGGATGTAAAACCCCATTCAATCAATCAATTCTATCATCACCAGGGTCAACACACATCCCAAGGTGATTCAAAAGTGGTTATGGCAATATTAAATAGAACTGTTAGACCAAAAATATTAAAACTCGAACTTGACCTGCAATTTATCAACATCTTTAGAACTTAATAAAGATATTACTGAAAACACACAAAGTGGCAGATGTGAAAAACAAAATATGAACCTGTCATTAGTTGGTGGTTTTTTTATTTGTTTTTTTTTTTTTAAATATAACCAAGTTGAACATTTTTTCAAAGAAACATATGTAAAATTGAATAGTTTAGAACTATTTCCTGGTCAAAAAAAGAATATTTCTAGTAGGTTTTCAAAAAATTATGGCAGTTTTCTTAAGCTGTCACCCATAAGCCACCCCTTTCCCTTAAACACTACTACAACTCTAAACCTCCTCCCCATTCACCCACTATTTTTTTTCCACAATGACCCACTTAATCCTTGGAAGATACCTCAAAACCCATGCCCCATGTAACGGCAAACATGGCACATTAAAGTTACCCTCCTTGCACATTGCCCTGAGCGCACTGCAATGCTAAAAAATTCTGCAACTTGACCTATAGCTGATGTCACAATATAAGTGAAATATTCTTGACAGGACACAAATAAATCAATCTCTAGCAACCATTATTTGCTTTGCATCAATCAATTTTATCACCATCTGAATATTGAACATCAACCATCAATCAAGACAGACACAAACTAATTACAAGTCTCACACAAACAGTGACATTCTTAATGTCAAAAAACCTTTACACAAGTTCAACAAGACTGTAGGCCTGTGTGACACTTTTTATATGAGATAATTATGTTAAATATTTCACCAACTTACATATTATAAAATGACTCTTGAAAAAATCACATCAACAACAGCAATAACTCCCCCCCCCCCCCACCAACCACACACATACACACATATTTTGTTTTATGTTAACTTACCTTTTCTTGGTTTTATACAATGGCTCTTGAAAAAATCTGAAAATTCATGTTCTGCTTTAGACAAGAAAAATTCCACCAAGGGAGGTAACTCTATATTCTTGACACATTCTTTCAACTTTACCAGGCCCACACACAATCCAGAATTAAAATCCCTCTTTGTCACTAACGAGCTATGTATAGCCATTGGTAGTACGATGGGACACTGGGAGAGAGCATAGTGATCATCCTTTGGTAGTTTCTTTAGTTCCTTACTGCAAGACATTTTCTTGGAAAACAGTTGAAGTAGCAGGTGAATTGGACCCATCTGAACAGCTCGGCAGCCATTTGTGTATTTCTTTACACAAGTTATAGAATTTTCAAGTGTCCTAAAAACAAATTATTGGTAAATTATGTACAGCATTGTCATGATTATCACTACTTCAAAAGGAGTAAGATAAGGCCTATTTTGCTACACCCCCCCCCATCCCGCTACCAATTCATCACAATAACAAGAGGCCCATGGGCCTGATATGCTCACCTGATAACTAATGGCTAGCTGATAGATTTAAAGAAAACATAAATACTAAACCCCAATGACTTTTTTCTTTACATCATGATAACCATTGTATCAATACCTACAACATTCTAATATACATGCCTATACAAAAAGTTAATAGTTTTCAAGATAATTAACCATTTCAGTATTGTTTCACATCTGTGACCTTGATCTTTGAACCCATGACCTTTTTCTATACATCAAAATGATCGTTGTATCAATACCTACAACATTCTATTATACATGCCTATACAAAAAAATTATAGTTTTCAAGATAATAAAACATTTCGGTATTGTTTTGCATATGTGACCTTGACCTTTAAACCAATAACCTTTTTCTATACATCAAAATGATTGTTGTATCAATACCTACAACATTTTAATATACATGCCTATACAAAAAGTTTATAGTTTTCAAATTAATTAACCATTTCGGTATTGTTTTGCATCTGTGACCTTGACCTTTGAACCCATGACCTTTCTCTATACATCAAAATGATCATTGTATCAATACCTACAACATTCTAATATACATGATTATACAAAAAGTTTATAGTTTTCGAGATAATTAACCATTTCAGTATTGTTTCACATCTGTGACCTTGACCTTTGAACCCATGACCTTTTTCTATACATCAAAATGATTGTTGTATCAATACCTACAATATTCTAATATACATGCCCATACAAAAAAATTATAGTTTTCAAGATAATAAAACATTTCGGTATTGTTTTGCATATGTGACCTTGACCTTTAAACCAATAACCTTTTTCTATACATCAAAATGATTGTTGTATCAATACCTACAACATTTTAATATACATGCCTATACAAAAAGTTTATAGTTTTCAAATTAATTAACCATTTCGGTATTGTTTTGCATCTGTGACCTTGACCTTTGAACCCATGACCTTTCTCTATACATCAAAATGATCATTGTATCAATACCTACAACATTCTAATATACATGATTATACAAAAAGTTTATAGTTTTCGAGATAATTAACCATTTCAGTATTGTTTCACATCTGTGACCTTGACCTTTGAACCCATGACCTTTTTCTATACATCAAAATGATTGTTGTATCAATACCTACAATATTCTAATATACATGCCCATACAAAAAGTTTATAGTTTTCAAGATAATAAAACATTTCGGTATTGTTTCTCATATGTGACCTTGACCTTTGAACCCATGACCTTTGTCTATACATCAAAATGATCGTTGTATCAATACCTACAACATTCTAATATACATGCCTATACAAAAAGTTTATAGATTTCGAGATAATTAACCATTTCAGTATTGTTTCACATCTGTGACCTTGACCTTTGAACCCATGACCTTTTTCTATACATCAAAATGATCGTTGTATCAATACCTACAACATTCTAATATATAAGCCTATACAAAATGTTTGTAGTTTTCGAGATAATTAACCATTTCGGTATTGTTTCACATCTGTGACCTTGACCTTTGAATCCATGACCTTTTTCTATACATCAAAATGATCGCTGTATCGATACCTACAACATTTTAATATACATGCCTATACAAAAAGTTTATAGTTTTCGAGATAATAATTATAATCAGAGGTAAAAAAAAATAGGTCACGACCTTCACAATTGACCTTGACCTCATTTTGAAGATACTAACAAGAAGATGTCAAAACTGAAAACCCCATGCCATTATCTGGTCAAATAGTCAAGTTATAACAATTTGAAGCTATTTTACGATTTTTTAAAAATTAAACGCAAAAACGCGTAATCTATTTTTTATCCGAATTTCACAAAATGAACAAACTATAGGCTTAAGACCCTAGAGAAGCCAAATATCACATCAGATTTTTTCTCCAATCAGTACTTTCGGAGAAGAAGATTTTTTAAGATTTTTGAACCCCTAGGTCACCTTGACCTAGTTATGGTAGCCATAGTAACGCCACGAACAAATCTGAATTGCATCGGCCCATATATACTTTTGACAAAGTTTCATTAAAAACTGTCCACTAGTTTCAGAGGAGAAGTCGAAAATAGGTGTTAACGACGCACACACGCACGCACACACGCACACACGCATGCACGCACATACACAAGCTGCGCTATGCCATAAGCTCACATGACCTTCGGTCAGGTGAGCTAAAAAACATGAAAATTAAATTTACATACTTATCTAAAGTTGAGCATGTGGAGTCAAAATGAAACTTATCACTGCAATGTTTGATTACTGATGACATCAAAATGATGTGATGGCAAATATAAATTAAAGTCATTTTTGGATATATTTGGAGAAAAGCACAACTACAACATATTAACACTATGCTCAATAACTGACTTAAAATACACACAAATTGTGAACAAATAAAGTTGGTTTTTAGTTGTGCTTATTATTTGAAGAGTCTAAATGTTGAGGTAATCTTAACAGCTGAAGTGTATCAATGAACCAAATAAATAGTAAAAAGTACTTCCGAAGAAAGAGTTCACAATTTTCATTTGTTTTTTTTTTTTATAAAAGTCACGTTAGAATAGAAATAATCAACATCTACCTGTGGTATTTTAACAAATACTAGTAATTACACATGTAATCAATGACTATGTTGACATAAGCCAAATATATCAAATATAACCACCTAATGATATATTCTTTGGCATGTCAACTCCAGTGCGTGTATAATTCCACAAATAACATGGGTAGATCTTGATTACTGTAAACGTATTTAATTTCATGTGTATTTATTTTCACGGTATAGGAAATTAAGACATATCCAGGAAGTTAAATGTTCCTGTTTTTGAAATAAGCATAACAAGACAATAAGCATAATATAATTTCGCTCAGTATTTATTTTCGCACAAAATAAACCACTGCCAAATAAGCAAAAATTAGTATACCTTGAAAATAAATAAGTTTAAACTATTTCTTAAATAAATTTACTCACAAACAAGAAGAATTCTTCATGTACAGATGCTGTAAACATTCTCTCATGGAATGAACGACTTCACATCTAGGAGACAATACTTTACAGTCTTTCTTTGTTTCCTGTGGTATTGGACATTTATTTCCAATCATTTTCAGTACGAAATTTACACTAGCATTGACCTTTGACTTTTGCATAATACTACATCCAGTTAAGTTACTGTGGGCACATTTTAACATAGAATGAACGGACCTGAAATACAAAGGTACAAAACATCTCAGATTACATAAGCAGGGGTTCAACATTATGCTACGTAATGGAAGGTCCAGGACCTTTTGCCTTAATTTTTGGCAGATCTTACATAAAGCTATGAAAGTCCAATAACATCATTACAAAGCTCATGTGCAGTTATGTTATCAGATAGATAAGTAGTATTATCCAGAGAAATCCCATACAGGCAAATCGTAGTGCCAGAAATTTTGTCAGTTTGCTTACGGTACCCAAAGTCGGTGATTTTCTCTGGGTACAAGGTTCCCTCCACCATCCAAGAACTGAAAGCCTTGATCAATATAAGTGGGGCATAAAACACTATTTATCCTCTCAACTTCATTTGTTTACTCCCTTAGTTATTCCATTATTGGATCACTGTAAGCCAACAGTTTTAATAGATTAATTAAACCATTATGTCTCTCCGATTATAAATTGTAAATTTTAATCTTATTGGACATTTCTACTTTTTAGTGCCTTAACCAGTCCACCAGAAGTAAATTTCCCCACTATAATTCCCTTGACTATTTCCATCTCTTTATTACTTACATGCATATATCATTCCATCTTCCCATTAAGATGTTAACTGGAACTGTTTTAGCTGGTGTCACAGTGCACTTCATCGCCTTAGCAACATCACAAACATTCTGTTGTTTAGATTCCTCCTCATCTTTACAATCCCTTATATTACCATCTTTATTTTCACCTTCACCCTTCTGTTCATCACCTTTTGTTTCCTCATCATCACCTTTCTTTTCATCATCTTTATTTTTAGATTCCTCATTATCCTGTTTACAATAACCTCTCAATATATCTTCTGTTAAATCTATAGACCTTTTCCATCTTTGGACATTTTTTCTTTGAAGAGTTCTGGTATGCCATCTGCTTTTATCAAATCTCTATGCCTAAAACATTAATTAACAAGAGTTACTCAAATGATGTGAATATCATATACACAATGTACATTTAAATTTTTGGGCTTCTTGTGTAATTAAAAGCACAATTTCGCAGAATAAAAATTTTGTAAAAAAACAAATAATCAAATTTGAAAACAATTTTGTATGAACTTTTACTGGGGGTGGGGTGGGGGGTGGGGGGTAAAAATTTCAAGATAAAGATAAAACATTATTTATTATTTTAGCTGAAAGACACTCATCTTTCGCAGAATAATGTTTTTAACCATTTTAACAATTAAATTTTTTGAAGATTTTCAATCTGTAAAGGTATGACAAGTTTTAAACATGTTTAAGACTTAATGGATGCCACTGTAATATACATTTTACATTTGCTTTGACATTTTAGTTCATACAAGTTGAAGTAATATTAAAGTTACTTGTAATTCGAATATATCAGTTATCATAAATTGAAAACACTGGAAAACAGGTGGTTTCTGTCTACAGTATTTACACTTAAAATCATAGTCTTGATTGTGATTGATGCAGCAAGACACTAGGATGGTTAGTTTAAAATGTTTTGAAGACAAATTTTCACGTTTTGAATTTTCAGTTTTAAGTCGGAGTATAGTTTATGAGACAACATTTATATCATGAATCAATGGCAAAAATCAATATCGAAAATTGAAAATGTGAAAATAATATAAAAGTTTGCTAAGAAAATTCCCTGTTTTGAATTTTGAGTTTTAAGTCGGAGTCTAGTTTATGAGTTAACATTTATATCATGAATCAATGGCATGAATTAATTGTGAAAATTAAAAACATGCAAATAATTTAGAAGGGTTTAATTTCCCAATTTGTGAAAATTACAAACAGGAAAATTTCCCAGTATAAGGGAAGACTTACCTGCATATATCTTTAATGGAAAAATATGGTGATTTAAGTAAAATGCCCAGGGATATAATTCTTTCCTTTCCTTGAATCTTCATGAGGTAAGATTGTGTTTTCTCCACTGGACATAATTTTTCAATGGTAGAATGTAATACTCTGATCTTTGCCATCATTTCACTATTTTTGCCGATCGTTTTTGACATGTCAGGATCTCCACTGTCTTTACTACGATCTTTATCATCATCTTGACCTCCATCTTTATCACTATCCTTACAATATACTGTATGGTTGTATATTAAACTCATAGAACCTCTCAGATTTCTAAAACAAAAAGTTAATACAGTCAATCTTGCACTAAAGGCCACCTCTATATAAGGACCACCTGCTTTTAAAGACCAGTAAAATTATATTTCAATTGCTCTTTATTGTTGTAATTTGAACCTGTATATAAAGACCACCTGCCCATAAAGTCCACTTTTATTGGTTCCCTTGGGCAGCCTTTATAGGCAGGTTTGACTGTAAACTAATTCCGAAAATTCAATTAAAACATATACTGGGTAACTTTCATTTTTTTTTAAGTTTTAAATTGGGTGAACATGTTTTGAAACTTCTAATGCATCTCAAAAGAGAAAATATTCAAGTTAAAACAGTTTACACCGTCCTCATGTTATGTTCCAACATCAAATTTTGTTAAAATTAGTTTTAGCTAGATTACAAAATATGATATGAATTTTTCAGACATGACTAGCAGTTTTCAATTTTTTTTTCAGATATTATTCATGTTTTGAATTTTATATACCGTGGTACCTTTATAATTACCGGTAGAATGTCAAAATTATCTAAAAAAGTATAATGAAGACTATAAAAATATAAATTACATATCCTTGTCTTGAACCACTTGGGTGGGTGGGTTTGGGGCAGGGTGCTTCCAGCAGACAGGATTAACATGTATATAAGACAATATCAAATCCATAATATTTGGCAATCCATTTCATTAAGGGTTTGCCTACAAAATTGCTGGAATAAAATCTTTTTCAAAAATTCAACTTTATATGTTAATTTATATCCAATAGATATAATAGTTTGCAAAAAGTCATGTGGTACACTCTTTTTATAAAATCAAAAATGTGAAAAGGGACAATTTTCATCAGACACATACCCACAATGGATATAGGGGAATCCATCTTCATCTTTCATTTTCAACATTTCTGCTACTTTTCCCATGAAAGACATTGCCATGGCTGTATTGCATTTTGCTGATCCACAAACAATGCTTGATGTCAAATGCATCTGGTTGGCCACCATATTGAGGACATGTTTCTGTGGTGATGGACAGGTTGCCATAGCAGCAGACACACAGGCAGCAGAAGACTGAACTTGTCTGATTTATAAAAAAATGTTATGTTAGATAATAAGTTTGGGGCCCTTGTAATTGGGAAAATAGTGCATACTTTCCTCCAATTGTGAGAAAAAATATAATGATAAAATGCATAGTATAAAAGCCCTTGGTCTAAATCTGATATGGCATATGATATGGATACCACCATGTTTTATTCTATATATATATATCCCCACAATGCAATTCAAGTAGACATCTTTACAATGCTTACTGATTAACTACTATGGACCCTGTTTAGAAAATTTGGTTCATGGATCAATAACTTCAGTTGCTTATATATAATGACATCATGCACATGAATGATAGGAAACCAAGCATCTTTTTTAAGTTTTAATACAAAGGGACGCATGACAACATTTTCTTTGACATCAATTAAAATGATTTTCACCCAAAAATCAATGTTGCTGCATCGAGTTCATCACACACTTTTGTTTCTTGAATGGGTGTAAATTTGGGACATCAGTAGGTTCGGTCGATGGGTTGTTTCAAGTATTGGATTTGCGTGAAGATAAACATAATTTCAGAGCATGAAAAAGAGTTTTTATTACATCAAAACAGGAATTTTATTTTAGAGTTATTTATAAAAATTTGTGAAGTGTATCAACTTCAAACTGATTCATTAATTGAAATAATTATACTGGTATACCTGCATATTCCAATAAATGAACCATAAGCTAGTGTATGTGTAAAGTCTTGGATACATTTCCCAGCAGTTTCTAAATAACATCCCTTTGGCAATTCTGAAAAATTATATACATGTATGGAGGTTTTAAAATTATTATTTTTCAAAAAAAAACAATTGTTTTTATATTTTTAATAATTTCTTTTCTTCCTCTTTTTTTTTTTTTTTTTTTTTTTTGCCCAGACTAAATTAACTTACATGCAGGGTTAGATGGTGCCTAGGTTGGGTGCCTAAGGGTTCAACAAATATTTACAAAGTTTTTGGTAATTTCTTTCAGGGGCATAGCTTACTATGAACAACCGACGTAACTGCCTCAGTAAAAATAAGATGATATTTTTATTTTTTTTATTTTTACAGAAACACAAAGAAAATAGAAAAGAAAATTAGTAAATGTTCCCAATTACAAAACTGATTTGAGTCAGTTCTGTATATGGCGACTCTTAATAACTTGTAGGGCGCTCCATATAATATGTAGTGTGTTCCACATATTATTATTTATATACATATCCCTTCAGAGACAACTTTTTATACAGAAATACGGAAAAGCCTAAGGGAATCACATCTTCATTATAAACTAACAGAACACACAGGCAATGTCTTTAAAGGAAGAAAATACAATATCTCTAAAATACAAAATGGAAAACGGATCATGTAATTGGTGTCAAAACATCATACTTGGCATTATTGGTGCACATTTTCCATGCTTTGGTTGGCACTGCTCCGTGACTTCTTTTTTACCGAGATAAAACTTCTTGTTACATCCTCCACAATAATAATTACTGTAAAAACAAATATGTAGAAATAAATAAAACACTGAAAACTCAAGATTTTGGAAAGAAGCGGTGGAGTCATGGATGTTCAGGGCTCAATGCATGGTGTTAAAAATGAGCCCCAGTCGATACTATACAGTTCTGGGATAGTGAAAAAACCAAGTACCCACAGAAAACTACCAAACTTTGGAAAGCGGACTGACAAAATTGCTTACAATAGGGTCTGTCCGAGTGAGATTCCACTCCTTATTGGTGGTGTGCTGTGGTAAATAGACCAATCAGCCACGTACACTGGGACCCCTTTTGAAAAATGATACTTAGGTTGGAGTTGTAAACAATAAATTTAAAAAATAAGAAAAAATTAATTACATAACATTTGATGCATGGTATGTCAAGTTTTCTGTTGCAGGTGTGTGATTTAATAAATTTTATGGCCGCATTTGATTTTGCGTCCCTAGTTTCATTCTCTTTTCAATCCCGATTAAGATTTTACACTTGGAGGCTGAAGGTGCTTACCTACCCTTCCAAAACACCCGGCCTCACTTCGTTGTATAAATTAACGTGTTTAACTTAATTTGCAAGTTTTCAAAGTTTTTACCGTTTTTTTTGGGGGGGGGGATTATGGTTTGGACGTGATGGACCGGTATTTTTGTGTATTTCGCTGAGAATGGGTTAAAGTCAGATCACAACACAAATACAACAAATGATGATAAATTATATCAGTCTTGTATAAAGCACATGCATTAGTGAAATTATAATAGTTAACAACCAATCTTTCTATGAAGTTCTTCCAAAATATGCTAGAGCAAGGAAAGTGGCGCTGACATTAGTTGTGATAACGGCTTTATAAATAATTACATTCATTATTTGATAAGTACAGATCTGACGAAAAGGAGTCAAGATTCGACTTTAGATTGGCCGAGATATATATGTAAGCTAGTGACAAAAAGCTTTAAAGAAGATATACAGCAAACCACTGTGTAAAAGCTGTCGAGATATAGCCAGGTGGGCTATCGATTCTGCACTAAAGTGTAGAAAACTAGTTCAAAACTGGTATTTTGGTAAAATATATTTTTTTATTTCAAATTTAATAATAATGCCCAATATACCATGTTTCAAGAAATTTTTTGCCGCATTAAGTTATGTAATTTCAGAATTTTTGGTGGAAAAACAAAAAAGTTGTTTAAGTAATCATTACCGATTCCAAGTGCCACAGTGGAGATTTGTGTAGAGGGTGGAAGTTTTGAATATTACCTGACCCTATTATGCAGATTAAAATTGGGTTCATGACCTTTATAATTACATAACAATATGTAGACCTACATCTTTAACATGTTTAGAAACACTAATTGTTCTATGTGGATACATATAAAAATTCCTTTTTATTTATACAGTGCAATGCAACTTTTAACTGTAGCACGCATTTTTGCTATATATAGTACAGTGTCTAATATAATATACAATCATACCTATGACCTTTATGTATCTATTGTGTACACCTGAGAAAGAAGCTAATTTGCATATGAAATGGCAAATGTCCTGTTACCTATTTGCATATGACCTATAACCTGTCCTCTTGGCTGTTTGAAACCTTGTCTACCTTCCCACCACAAAGCATGGTAAACAAGAGCAACATTTTAATGATACTTTCTTAAACAACTTTTTTCCTTTTGTTTTCAAAATTTTTCAATTTATATAGTCTTGTGCGGCAAAAAAATTGAAAAATAATGATATATGACACTAATTTTTTTTTTACTTCGGTAAGAAAAAAGATATATTACCAAAATACCTGTTTTCAACTTGTTTTCTGCACTTTAATATCACAAATTCATGTTAAACTTTTGGCAGGCCTGTATTGTAAGTTTTCAACAAAATCGTTGAAAAGCAAACAAGAAAAACAATGATGTAACTTACAAACATTTTGCCTCCGGATAACATTCACACTTGGCGCTTTTACAAGGCTCGACCAGACACATGGGTACGGGGACCCCTGGAGGACAAGGTCCTATAGTTGGCGCTTCAGGCTCTGCAACAAAACATATTAAGTAAATTTTCGTGTTGTCGAGATAAGTTCATCAGTATACATAATACAATACAGTAAAACATTGCTATCTCTTGTTAAGGTTTCAATAGTGCTACTTAGGATATGACTATAAAACAAGAGAGACGACAGCCACATAAACTTTATTAACTCTGTGAGTAAACACCATTTTAAAGCAATTCGATTGTTAAAAAATTACACGTGTTGACAAGTACAGTAAACCATGTTATAAAGATCACCTATATATAAAGGCAACCACTGCGGTAGCTTAGTAGAGTGCTCACCCCGTAAGTGGAAGGTCCTAGGTTCGAACTCCGACCGGGTCTGACCCATGATTTGAAAGTGGGTGCTGACTGTTCTTTCGTCAAGCATCCGGCATTACAGTTCTTTCAGATAGGAACTTAAAATAAACGAGGTTCAGTGTCCCGGTAGGCATGGCACGATGAAGAACCTTTCTGTATAATGTCATCAGTGTAACGCACGGGCAAAATTTCTACTCCACCGCTGGCGACGTCTCGATATAAGTGAAATATTCTTGACTGGGACGTTAAACACCATTACTCAACCCAACCTTATATAAAGGCAACGTGTGAATTCAAATAAGTGTTTGCTCATGGAAGTAAATGGATTATCGGCTTGTAACAGTCTAGTTGAAAACCTACAAGATATTATAGTACATTTACTTAATAAATTTTTTCCTGTCCAATCTTACCTTTTACGTCATCACATATCGTCATCGTGATTAAGTTAAAAACAGACAAGTATCGGCGAACTATATCCTTAGATTGATACGAACACTGTTCTAAACTCTGCTCACACGAGTTCTTTCGTCTCAGGGCACTGTAATAGTAATTATATTAATAATAATAATAAATGATGATGACGCTGAAGATGATTAGTTATTCGATATGGGGTTTCTTGCGTGCTTGTTACTATGAAAACGTGCATTTTTTTTTTTTTGAAAATTTCATGACAGCTCCAATAAAACTGGACATAGTAGAAAGTTTTGGTGAACATTTTTACTTTCATTTATTATCAATCAAACATTATAGAACATACTTATAATTATTAATTAATCATATATTTCGAATAAATTTAAAAATGGAACTAGACCACATGCGCTTGATACAGTAAAATCATCCTATGTCTCTATCCTTTCACATAGGAAATAGACTGAATGTTTTTGGGCAAAATAAGATGTTTTGTAAAACGGAAACAACAAGGACTACGTGCTTTAAACACGTCGGAAACAAAAATGTCCAAAACAATAGTAGGCTCTTAGTTTTCCAAATTCATTTTTTTTGTCCAGTGACCTTCCAAAAGTAAGGCTTTTTATAATTCATGGCTTCAATTTGCCGATCTTGCCTCGGATTCTCAGGTGTCAAATTTTAATAGAAATCACATGTGGGGAGAATATTGCTTGCTAAACAGGAGGTGCTTACCCTTCCAAAGCTCTGACATTACATCACATGGGGACCTTTACGTCAAGCGATGTACTTATTTTGCGAGTTTTCAAAGTTGGCTGTTCAGATTGTGATTTTGACCTGGACCTGGACCGGTATGTTTGTGTTTCAATTATTCGTTTCTTCTGTTGTGTTCTTGGTTTGATTGTTTATTGCCATGTACACGTTTTTCAGTAACAAGTTTTTACATTATTTATAGTGTGTTAAGTTTGACCTGGTCGCTTGACCTTTAGTTTGAATATTAGAAGACGTGCTGAAAGATGTTGTGATTTAGGGAAGTTAACATGTTTCATTACCATAAACACCCAGTAACCAGTATTATTATCATATATCCTTTTATGAACTTTATATACCCCTAGATTACACAATTAATATGACTGCTTTAATATTCAAATTAAAGGTCAAATGGCCAGATCAAACTTGACGTATTATAGTGATAACTCCACACGTACCTGCAAATTGAATATCGGTTGACACCTTCAACAGACATTGCTCCTTCAACTGCTAAATTTGTCGCATTCACGAAACAGGACCTTATTGTATCGTCACTACAGTCTAAATCACCTTAAAGTAAAATAAATAAACAAATAAATTATTTTTTTAGATTCAGAAAACATGATTTAACGGTATTTGTTGCAGTACCACGTGGTTAACGTTTAACGTCTTAACGTTTGTGCGGAACAATTTAGGAAACGACAACGTCACCAATTCCAAGAATAACGTTATTTTTACGGAAAAAAGTCATCCTATGCGATTCCATTTCCATTAGAAACACAAAAGAAAGTTAGAATATATCGAGTGGTACAGCGGAGAACGCCATTAGAAAAATAAAAACAAAATGACGATAACGGGATTCCAGATGAACCCGTTTTTCAACTCGATCATGTCGTGTTTTGCTATGACGTTGTCACGTGTTACTTTAAAATTGTAATAAAAATTTAGACGTAACACATGACAAAATTCAACGGGATTCATAATTCAATGGACCTATGTTTTAGTTATAATATCGACGGCATTCATCCGATTCGATGTTTTGAAGTCGATCGTTTTCGCGTTTAGGTATGACCCGATGAACCCGTGTTTTCTTCACCTTATGGCCTTCCTTTTTATAGAAATGATGGGATTCTCGTCTCGATGGACTCGTGTTTTAATTTTGTCGTCTTCCTTTTTAGACATGCCGGGATTAATGAGCCACGATCTTTATTTGAGAAAGGTAGTCGGGCGATATTTGAAAATTGGCCCTGACCAGACTCCGTAGTTTTTAAACCAGGACAATTATATTTAGTTCAATTCGAAGTTTAAATATGCGATTTTTCAATTATCCTAAGAACATACTGGTAAATAAAACACAGCGGCATCGATATGAAAGACATGTACTAGATGAACATGTACGTATTGTAAAATAAAACAATACAAAAACCGGTTTTTATGCTGATCCATTTTTAAGCGTTTTTAATTTTATGTTTTGTTTTTTAAAACTGTAATCTGCTATTTTTAAATTCTATTATTTCATAAAATTTGAAAAGTAGAACATCACAATCAATATGCATGATCGTCAGACCTAATTATCTACTAGTATATATATAATACATGTGAATTTATACATTCGACGTTCTGTAAAATGTGCTTCTGTTATTTGACGATGAAAACATAAACCGAAATAAAAATTATCTGATTTAAAAAAGAAGAAAATCGATTTACAATATTTACATGTATTTACTTCTTAGCCTGTAGACCCTTAAAGTCAATAATTAAAGGCTATATTTAAGAATTGACTGTCATTTTGTCTGGTTCATCAAGTAATGAACCAGATTTTAAAATTTGTAACTTGATGAAATGCGAAGCAGTTCATTTAGATTTGCTATTTTTAAAAGCTGGTTCATAACATGATGAACCAAAAAAATTACAGCCTATTCTTATCTTTACAATATTAAAAAAATCGTTCTAAAATAAAATTCACGATTTCGGTAAAATAACTCTTTTCAAGCTCTGAAATAATATTTATCGTCATGTAAATCCAGTATCATGAACGTACAACCAATTCACCGAACCTTTAGATTTCCCAACTGTGCAACAATCCATTTATCAATTCAAAAAGCCGCTTGATAGTTATAGTAACTAAATACTGCTGCCGTCATACATTGCAAAGTTATGAATGTATAGGTTTTTAAAGACAAATTGACATTACAGTGAAACTGTCTATAAAGACCACCTTAGGGAACCAGTAAAAGTGGACTTTATAGGCATATGGCCCTTATATAGATGGTTAAATAACATGGAAAAAGAGCACTTTGGATAAATTTTACTGGCCTTTAAATGCAGGTCGCCCTTATATAGAGGTGGTCTTTAAGGCAGTTTCGACTGTATGTGGAGGCTGATTAGTTGCTTGGGTACATAATGTTTAATTTCGCATCTACAGTCAATATGTAGGACATTTTCCCAAGTTTTCAATAAAATTACGTGAGTAAGTGAATGGTATACACAGTCTGTTTGGCCGCCCACATGTTCTTCATCAATGAATTACCAATTCCAAAAGGTCATGCTTTTCAAGTAGGATGATAGAAATAATTTTTTCATTAGTTTTTAATAAAAATCTAAATACATCTACGTAGGTATTAGCATAATACCGGTATTATGATCTGTATAAAAGATAAGGTACACGTATATGACATTTACATTTATTATTTTTATATAAATGTAAAACAGATATCAACACCCCGGTCACGTTTGTACCTTATCCTGTAAGCTACAGACTTCTTACTCGGTTCTCCCCCACAAAATTGACAATTTAATTAAATTCAAATTAAGCAATTGTAACTTTTGAAGTATCGATATTGCACTGCTACAGTACATTGGCCCACATGTGAAAAAAGAAAGAGCAAGCATTTAGATCCTCAGTAAGTACATGTGATTTGCACTTATGTTTAAAGGGTCATAACTCACAGAAAAATGAGCAAATAAACTCGGGTTAATTAAATGCGCATTGCACTAAGTTTCGGGAAAATAGTGTTACGTAGTTTTTGAGAATTACTTAGGACAAGTAGACTGACGGAGCTTCGAATTTAGCCCATCCCTTTTCTTTCCCCAAAAAGAGGGGGATAAAAAGACACCAGCGTTCATGGTGCTGTATTGCGTGCATTCACGCTGCATTTCATTTAATAAGATTGCTTTACTGTTAACATAATGTTTATGCGTGCATTAATGGTCAGTGGTTGAAAAATGCAAGTGAAGGGGACATGCTACAAACGCAATTTCAGTGTATAACCCTCACCACTGGACATCATTTAATCACCACGAGCTTATAAATATTTTACGTGTTTTTTCACAATGCGTTCTTGCTGGCTTTGATCATTCCCCATTCAAATCTATCACAGTGGGCAACATTTTACATCAAAATTATTTCCAGGTAAATGCATGTTCCCGCAGTTTTTATGTAAATTATACACTTAAATGACGTCATTTTGCATGAAAACACGTCGTGAGTACTATAGGTAAGGAATAGATACAACGACGTGCCATGTGTTTAAATAATCATTCAGAATGAACGGTTATGGCAGCATTTTGTATCATGTCTATGTACCTTTTGGTTGCCAAGGTAGCCGTTATATTTTTCAGTCTTAGGCTGATTTGATATAAATGACAAACAAAAATAACGTCATTTACATACAAATGCTCACAGCATTTAAGCAGTTCCGCAAACAGCGGAGTTCCTAATTCAAATTCAAGTTCCATGTTCAATGAAAACCGGGTATAAAATTTATTAAATAATAGTCGAATTTGATTGCTCTACATTGGGAGGCGTGTATTCATAAGCTTATGTCAAAAAGGATGCCTCGTTGAAATGGTGCAAGGTGACATAATTCGTGTCTTTATACAGATGATTTAAGAGAGTTTGAATTTAAAACTGGTTTGAAATATTATATTTGTCCTATATTTGTATTGTAAATATGTAATTCTTTAAACAAATTAAATCTTTAAATCACATTCCCATTGTTCTCTGCTACTGCAATGACGTCAACACTAATATGTTTGGTCTCCAGTTAGGGATATTTATAAATTAACTTGCGTAGCTAGCTTAACGGTAGATGCTTATTCTTCCTGGGCACTCGGTCTCACTTCCCTGGTGATTAACTAAATTCGCCAGTTTTCACATTTTTTACTTTGTCTTTAGGATTCAACGTCATTTGAAAAGGACTGGTATGTTTGTTTTTGATTCTGAAAAAAATGTTTGAACGTCATTTTATTTCATTTTTTTCTTATTGTCCATCAAACATTTTCCTAACTTTATTCTTCAATATCATCACGTAAAACTCTAACAGATATTGTTCTATTAAAGACACAATACCTTTTGTTTTTAAAAACTCATAAAAACTTCCAATTATTTTGGGTCATTCAGTCATGAACCAGATTTTAAAACTACCCAATCTGATGCCTTGTAACAACCCGGACTTTATTAGGCGTTGACAATTTCGACGCGTAAGTCCAAAGATTGAGGCTCAAAATTGAACGGCTGTATTTGACTTCACGTCTCGAGCCTCAATCCGAAGTAATAAACACGTTTTTGTCGAGTTACCTTTTTTAAAAATCAATTGATAGGGTTTAAATTTTTACTATTTGTTTGAAAATATCTGTAATCCCGCTGAGATTCGGATTTAAGTAGGACATAACGACCGTACTTGAATGCTTTTGAAATTAAGACTTCTCTAGACGTCAATATTCATACAGTTATTGCTTAAACACGCCTTGTTGATAAATAGAAATTACGAAAATCAAACAATATTAACATTTTATCGTCAATACGTGTGTTTATCTTCAACATCGGGCATTCATAATATTTGTAAATTCAATCTTCATCGCTAAGTAAGTTTTTCTCAAAACTTTTGAATTTTTAATTGTTAATGGATCTGGTCTGTTAAACGTTTTATTTTTAAAAATCTTTATCTGTAGGGCTTTGTTATACATGCATTTGACATACTTTAAAACCAGGTTGTAATAAAATAAGCATCTATTTAAAAATCGTGATTATTTTTTATGCATGCTGTGGTTTCCTTAATTGATATGGAAATCAGATGATAATTAAAGGACGGGTTGAATGACACTCAGTGTTAAGATCAAAACGATAAATCACGTATTGTAATCAAATATAAGGTTATATTATCTGGGACTCTAGAGACAAACAACAAAAAAGTTAGACTCCTCATCTCATAAAGCACTTAGTCAGAGAACAGTCACTACCTATATACATGTATTTAAGTCTTGATGAGACACGGCCAGGGTTCGAACCCACGACTTCTCACGAAGCGAACACTCTACTTACTGGTTCTATAATAAGTAGAAAAAAGTTTGATTGATCAAACGCTCAAATGCACCATACGATTATTTAGAATCAAAATGCATTATTATGTGTTACTAGAACAGAATCTTTCTTTTTAAAATCGTTTCCAAAATTAGATCCGTTATCCGTTGCAGTGTTTAGGTTTTATTTGATACTTTAATCATGGTGTTCAGCTAAAAAAGCCACGTACATTGCTGAATTTCTTTTTTAGAAAAGTAAAATTACATGCAGTTAATGTTTTAGTTTCAAACGTATTGTATTTGTGTTGCTTTGCCAAAATAACAACATTTGTCTGAATACATCTATTATTGCTAGTAATGTTTGATGACTAAACGAGCCCAGCACCTATAATGGCTACTAGGCTGTATTGGATATTGGTTTAATTCATAAATAAAAATGAAGGTTCAAAGTAAATCAGTACATTGTAAAAATTGTGTTTCCATTTCAAACGTGTATATTGAATTCTAATGTTAATATCTTCATCATGTTTGAGCAACACTCCATTATGCCAAAATGATAAAAACTTGTTCAGATTGCATCAGAATGCACAATTATGCTGATATCTTGTTAAAAAAACCTCAGCAGGGCATGTCCCCGGACCACCTAAGTTATTCGTGCCTTAGGCACTCAAGCTACTCTATAATTATGGGGAAGGCAGTTACAAGAAGTGGTTAAATTAGCAATGGTGCTTTTACATTATTTGTATTTTATGATTAAATTCAAAAAGTGATATATGACAATACCGTTAAATGATTTTTAGATCAGTCATAATACTGGACAACCAATCAAATTTCAGAAGTTTGAATAATAACCTCGGACAACAATTTTTACGCGGAAAAAATAGTTTATTTGCCCCAAACTGCATAACTAATAGAGGTGAATTAGTGGAACAAAATCATGAGTACATTGCGTGCTCACTGATATAATTGTGTAGCATTCAAGGACAGGATACACATAAATGTACTTTATTTAGTATCAACAACAGCGGCAAAAAAGAAAATGTAAGGGAGAAAAAGAGAGAAATATTTTCTATAAAACTTTGGTACATGCGGAGACGTTTGAATTAGGTCAAACGTATTTAAAATGATATAATTAGTGAGACTGTTTAAATATTGACAATATAAAATTCTATACAAACTTCGCCATACTAAACAGAGTTATTTTTCTATATCATTATGCAACTGTCACATACTTTTCTATCTTTTCTCTCTCAAAAATGTAATGGGCGTTTTCTTGATTTGATAAAAATAATTCTATGTGTTTTTGTCCTCTGATTGTGTTTGCATATCTGCTTGTCATTGTTCTCTTTCTGTGTCGTAACTAATGTCTTCTATCCTTGGTTAAGTATCCGTAACTTATGACGTAATTATAAATATGTGAATAGATTAAGTTGGTAAATAAGATGAGAGCCTCGTGACAAGTGGTAATTTGATGCCTCATAAACCACGTCAAATATTTTCAAATAATCCATATTTTCAATTGTTGACATACTGCTTGTAATTATTAAAAATTATTTTTACCGAATGTTCTTATTACGTAATAAACTTTAACTTCAGGCTGATAATGAGAGTGGGTTCGGGGTGTAATGGTGTTTAACGCCAAAGCCTGGTCAGTCAAAATTCATTCACTTATATCGAGACAACCAATTCCGGATAATAAACAGTAATAACCAAAGCAAACCATCAACTTTTGGCAAACTAACTGACAGGCTTTTTCACATGTCGTTCGATTGCAAGAATAGACCTTTCATGTATCATAAACACCTCTAAACCAGCACAAGCTCTACCAATTGGGTTTTCGCCCAAATTTCCTCTAATAACCAACAACGCAACTATAAAATCGTTGAACAAAATACACACAAATTCGAACTTCACCTATATTTTATCATTGCATTATTCATTATCAGAAGCCTAATCATAACTGGGTCATGATAAAAAAAGAAAAATGACGGTACTCAATGGTTAATGGAGACAAGTGATCGAGTTGTCAATTCACGGAAGTCATAATAATTCAGTTTTTGGTTTTCAAACAAGTTGCATAGCGTCCCCTTAAATTACAAATTACCTCAGTCAGTCCATTTGCTAATTTCTCAGTAGACAATATCTTTGTAATGTCAGAAATATACAGTCAAATTTTGCTGCTAATTAAAATAAACTAAGGTATAATCCCTAATGCAAAGTACATGTACTTTCTTAGCAATTTTTTGTTAATTGTTGCACATGCACGTATTTCGGTCCGTTTGATATATTTTTTAACACCTTGAAAAAATTTGGTTTCAAAATTTTGTTTCAAGTACTACTGATAAGGAATTGTATTCCGAAACGGTCGTCAGATGCTGTTAAATTTACACTGGTGCAATTTTAATGGCGAAAATATACGGGATGGAGGTGCGTGGGGGTTTGTTTATGCCACTGAGGTCAGAATAACCAGAAGCCTGGTGATATGCTTTAGACATACTTTTACTCAACTAATGCTTTCAAAATTCGCCATTGTTATGGTCGTCACAATATTTTGTTGATAAGTATGATTCCTCAATATTCAAAATTACCCTGAAGATATTTAACGTTTCCCAATTTTGACTGTAGTAGACACACGTGTTGGGTGTAGCTAGCTAAACAGGGGATGCTTACTCTTCCAGAACATCCGGTCTAACTACTCTAGTGAAGTTTGCGCATCCTGGTCCAAATTTTTAAAGTTTTGATTTTGCTTTGGGATAGTGACTTGTAGATGGATTGGTACGTTTGTTTTTGATAAAATATACATGTAGTATAATAGCAAAATTATCCAAGGCTCTGCGGTTTTTGTGTAAACATGCTTGTGTTAATTATAATGTATTTCAAATAATGAATAGAATCACTTATTGATATTGCGTCGCCCTTTTGGTAAATAAATTCACTTAAAAGAAAATCTATTCTTCAAACAAATTATTCAAATAATTAAGAAATGAATACACAGCGTTTTTAGTAAACCTATCGCTCTTGACCTCATTTTTGTCTACCCAGTACTATCATGATATCCATACTCTTAATGATTTTTGTTGACAGGAGAGCTTCAATGTTATAAGGTCAATGTTAATATCACTTTACGTTAAATTGGATAATATTTTAATTTATTTAAAAAAAAGTTTTCTTCTTTGTCGAAATTTAAAATACATTCCTATCGTAAACCATATAAATGAATTAATTTAAATAGCACAAAAAATCTTTAAAAATACCTTTTTTAATAAGTTCTGTCATAACACCCTTTTTAAAAAACGTTGTGTCATACATTTATAACTTTCAATAAAACGTCGTTACATGTGCTAGTGATTAACTTTAGTCAGTATAAAACTAGTGAATGGTAGATCCATATTTTAATTAATGTACCCTCAGATTTTATTAAATAATAGTAGATTCGTATTATAATTAATGTACGCTCGGCTTTTATTGAATAATGGAAAAAAAAACATACCCATCCATGTCCAAATAACAACACCATAGCAAAGTAAAAACTTGGAAACTGACGAATTAAAATCAAACATACTAATCCATGTCAGAATATCGTAAACGCCTGAACTTCCAACAGGGAAGTGAGGCCGGGTGCTGCTGAATGCGAAGCACCTCCAGTTTAGCTGGCTATATCCGCCATGTGTGATATCAAAATTGAGAATGAAAGGAACATGGAACTGTTGGACATTACAAATATATCTAGGGTAATTTTGGATACAGAAACATCTTACTTATTGATCAGCATCGGCCAAAAAATCTGAGGGCCTTGTTAAGCCTCGGCTTGCACTATCCAAATCAACAGTTTATTTGTAACCAGCTTGCTTCATTGTGTTAAGTTCCCATATTGAGATTAAGTTCTCTCTATAAAATAACATTTTAATTGCGAAACAAATATACCATAAGCAGAAGAAGCGGGTGTATTGCTGCATGGAAAAGGAAACTTGACAATAGAAATACAGTCACCCCTTTTTATAACGACCGAGTTAGTTCCCAAGTGATTTTGGTGTTATAACGAAATTGCTGTTATAATAAAACACCAATACAGAGTTGCCTTTCTTTGAATTCACAGACTTCACACATTATGAAATGTGATATAATTTGTCTTGATCAGTGTACATGTATATGAATTGTGAGAGGATGTGTCAATGATTTATGTTAATGGAAATGTGATCAATTTTAATTTAAATTGCAACCCACTTTTAAGTAGCAAAAATTTAAACATATACATTTTTAGCTCACCTGAGCCGAAAGGCTCAGATGAGCTATTGCTATCTATCACCGTCCGTCGTCCGTCGTCCGTCGTGCGTCGTGCGTCGTGCGTCGTGCGTCGTCCGTCGTGCGTAAACTTTACATTTTAATCTTCTCCTCCAAAACTACTGAGCCAAATTTGATGAAACTTGGTGATTATTATGACTGGGTGACAGCCTTTCAAAATTGTGTTCGGGGTTTGACCACGCCCAACAGTATGGCTGCCATTACTATAAATAGCCAAAAGACAAAAAAATCTTCTTCTCTGAAACCAAAAGGTGCAGGCAAATTTTGATTAGATTTTTGGATTCAGGATACCTAGATACACTAAAATTGTGTTTTTCATGAAAATTGGACGAAAAATAGGTTACGCGTTTTTTGCGTAAAATTATGTAATTTTTAAAATGAGACATTTATTGTTATAACTTCATAGTGGCTGAAGATAATTGTATGGAGTTTTCACTGTTGATCTTGTCTTGCGATTTTCTTCCGATTGATGTCAAGGTCAAAGGTCAAGGTCATGTCCCAGTTTTTGACCTTTGATAAAAAATGCTATTTTTTAAACATTTCTGGTGATAATGATGTAGGATTTTTGGTTAATTATAGGTATTGACATGGCGATCATTTTGATATATCGATTAAGGTCATGGGTTCAAAGGTCAAGGTCACAGATGTACAAGTTTACCAAAATAGTTATTTCTCTGCAAAACTATGAACTTTTTGTATAGGCATGTATATTAGAATATTGTAGGTAATGGCCCAATGGTCATTTTGATATATAAATAAAGGCCATGAGTTCAAAGGTCAAGGTCACAGATGTAAACAAGTACTGAAATGATTATTTATCTCAAAAACTATGAACTTTTTGTATAGGCATGTATATTAGAATATTGTTGGTAAGGGCCCAATGGTCATTTTGATATATGAATAAAGGTCATGAGTTCAAAGGTCAAGGTCACAGATGTAAACAAGTACTGAAATGATTATTTATCTCAAAAACTATAGACTTTTTGTATAGGCATGTATATTAGAATATTTTAGGTATTGTCCTAACGATCATTTTGATATATGAATGAAGGTCATGGGTTCAAAGGTCAAGGTCACAGATGTTAATGAATACCTGAATGGTTAATTATCTTGAAAACTGTTAACTTTTTGTATATGCATGTATATTAGAATATTTTAGGTATTAGCCTTACAACCATTTTGATATATGAATGAAGGTTATGGGTTCAAAGGTCAAGGTCACTGATGTGAACAAGTTCTGAAATGATTATTTATCTCAAAAACTATAAACCTTTTGTATAGGCATGTATATCAGAATATTTAGGTATTATCCTAATGATCATTTTGATATATGAATGAAGGTCTTGGGATCAAAGGTCAAGGTCACAGATGCAAATGAATACCTAAATGGTTAAATATCTTGAAAACTATTAACTTTTTGTATAGGCATGTATATTAGAATATTGTTGGTACTGGCACAGTGGTCATTTTGATATATGAATAAAGAGCATGAGTTTAAATGTCAAGATCACAGATACAAACAAGTACTGAGATGATTATTTATCTCAAAAACTATAAACTTTTTGTATAGGGACGTATATTAGAATATTGGCCTAATTATCATTTTGATATTTGAATGAAGCTCATGGGTTCAAAGGTCACAGGTGAGCGTTAAGGCCCATGGGCCTCTTGTTAAAAATGATATATTTTTAAAAACGCAAAATGAAATAAAAAGTAATTTACAGTGCATTGCTGATAGATAACCGGTTTTGTATACAGATGTATATTTTCATTGACTGATGAAGCTGGAGGAAATCATTGATGGCCCCACCCTAAAACTTTACAGGGGTAGATGGACGAGTCCTGATTACTGCCCTCTGTGTATTGGTTGAACTTATGATGTAAAAAATTACATGTTTTCTTAAAATGTTATGCATAGCATAAAATGTAGGAGTTGTTAGTTTATCGTTCAGTAAATTAGGCTTACATTTTAAATTATTTATGTGTATATTTATTGATTACGACTTTTACAAATGGTAGTCCCAATTTGTTTTTAACTTACAGTACAGACCTGACGAAAGTTTAACACTGATAAACTAGCGAATCGAAGCCAAATCATTAGCTCCTCTTGGCCTTTCGTTAGCTATATCTTCGCAGTTGCTCTCTATATGTCTCGGCAACTTTTCTACCACAAGCTATCAGTACTTTTACTTTTTGAGATCCCAATTTTCATTTAATTTGGTCCTTTTTTGTCGTGACTGGCTGTATTTTTTCATAGACATATTGCGTTCTTGGTTGTTTCAAAATACACGTTATTATTACAATTATTTTCTATTCTTAAATGTAATCGATCATCTAGCCAAGTATCACATTCAACTATTTAACCTAAAAAAGATGCCAGTCAAGAATATTTCATTTATATCAAGACGTCACCATCTGTGATGAAATTACAGAAATTCTGACCTTTGAAGTGCGTTCAGGGCAGAGGGGGTTCTTTAACGTCCTTTGCCTGTCATGATACTGGGCATGTTTTAATGTCTCACCCATAACATTTTATTTCTAAATGCTGATTGCTTGACAAAAGAACAGTCTCTACCTATTTGTAAGTTTTGGTCAGACCCGACCGAGGCTCGAACCCACGACAGCCTACATATGAACGAGCACTTTACAAACTTAGCTATCGTAGTGGACTATCGTCGAGAGGTTTACATAGCGTTTCACACACGTTAATACAGAAGCGCTGAAGGGACCTTTTACCATTCAGTTCCAACTTTTGACTTGAAAGTTTTGACTTACATGACTTGTGACGCATATCTTTATTTATTTCAAAATATAGAAATAAAGGAGGAATTAATATCCGTATATTATTAAATTATTATTTATGTATATCCATATTTCAATATTAAAATTATCTTTATTTTAAAACAGATACCTTTATCTTACTAAAATAGAAATACTGGTATCAGGAAATAAATGTACACCTTTACATTATTACGCTTCCGTACATTAGTGGTAGAATACTTTACATGCATGTACTTGAATGTTTCTTAAAGTCAGTTAAATAACAATAGAATTCAATCAATTTCTAGTTTTTGTTTCAAATGAACTTCTGACCCAAACATTAAACAGCTTTGTTTGGTCACTACTCCATTAATGTTTAACATATATTTGCAGTGATTCTTGGGGCATGTTACTAAACAAATTCAATTTAACTATACATATCATTATGTTAAAAAAATATTGACTAAGCAGGGGTGGATTTTAGTATAGCGTTACAGGTTATGCTAGACGTTTGACCTCTAACTTAAACGGGTACTTTTGATTTGTGTGATATATATGGAAATGACACGTTTATCCAATCAATGTAAATCTTCAGACACAATAGACATACATGTCCAGTTTGTATTTTCTCATTAATTCAATAGAGTCTATATACGTCATGTATCTCATAATGTAGTACTCTTAAGTTTGAATCACAGTATATGAAAACTGAAGTAAGAGAATAAAAAAAGTTTAACAGAAGAGACTTACCGAATGTTGGATTATTTTATCAACAAAAGTTTTCAGAAAAAAATATCTCGCACAAATAGTACACCACGCTGTACAACATTTAAAATACTGCACTTCAAGAGGTATACAAATGATGTTCATTTCAACGCAAATTACGCCATGAAGCCATGTCGATGCAAGATTCATGTAACATTAAGTGAAACCGTCCGTCTCTTGTTATTTATTAATGAAATTAAATTAAAATTTACCAATTATGTAAAATACATAAACGTGTAACGCTATTGTATGTAATGTTCATGGCAAAACGTATTTGTTTTATACCTACGTATATTGTAGGTGTTTCTTGACTACTTCCTATTGGCCCTGATCATAGAAAAAGAGTTTTCTTAATTATGTGACTTTCGTTACATCATGAAAACACAAATTATGAAAAATCAAAAATTCTACTACCGTCAAAAAGTTATGAATATGAACAGAAAATTCTTGTCTAATAGTGAGAAATTCGAGATCAATTTATAACCAGTCTAGTAAAGTACATTCTAGGATCTCACATTAATGTTTATGTGATATCGAATTTATTAAACGAGTTCAATATTTTTTATGCATAAAAAAATTGTTCAACGAGTTAAATAACTTCAATATTACATGAACACGAATGTGAGATTTTATTTATTATATAATCAAGGGAAAAAACTTTTCGTGAAGAGCTGATGGACACAGAAGTCCTTGATAACCAGAGCGCGATATTCCAATGACGTCGACTGTTGATTGTTTCAGACACACTAATTTAATTATAATTATAATTTGGAAAAAATGTTGTATTTTTTATTTGTTCTATGGAAAAGTCAGCATTATATTTTGTCATAATCATACCTCAAAATTAGCAGTAAGCGTTGTGTGCTAAAATATGTTAAGTTAAATTAACTAATTGAAGCGTAAAACAATCAACAGTCGACGTCATAGCGAGCGCACATTGGAATGTCGCGTGCTAGCAGTTACCAAGTTCACGAAAACGATTACACACGTGTAAAAATGATTATTATTACATGGGCTTCTTGTATGGAATATTGAGAAGAATACGTAATAAAATCAAATATTTGTTTCGTTGATCAGTGCCATAATATATAGATGTCTAGTCACATGTTATTATACCATTTCATTTCATGGGCGGATCCAGGATTTTTTGAAAAGGGGGGGGGGGGTTGATAATTATCCAGGTTTTTTAAAGGGGGTGGGGGGTTCAGAATTATCCAGGATTTTTTTAAAGGGGGGGGGGTAAGTAATTTATCAATGCTAGGTGCGAGCGCCGAAGGCGCGAGCTTCCAGAGACGAGGGGTCTAGGACAGAGCCCTGATGGAGGACAAAAAAATTTAATCGGCCAATATCTCTCTCTCTTTCTTTTTTTTTTTAATTTTTCAAAGGGGGGATTGCAACCCCCCCCCCCCGCAACCCCACCCCCTAAATCCGCCACTGCATTTAATTTGGTTCTAGGCCCTCGGTCTCGAGTGTACATGGTTTAAGTTGTCGACATACACTATAAGATCACAATGTCTCAATCTAAGGTTAAATTTGTAATAATTTAAACCTTTTCATTCAAAATTTGGTCATTATAAATTAGAAATCTTCTACTGAAAGTAGAATTTTTGCATAATAACATTTTAATTATTAATAGTTTGGACATGGACCGATATGTTTGTGTTTGATAGCAAATGGGATACAAATTCACCAATTCGTGAAAATGATGAATCTTTTATATCCAATAAGGACATCGATACAATTGATTAATGCATTTTTCCACAACACTCATAAAATTATTGTCGATTCATTGAAAAAATAATATGAAAAATCGCATTGCATTACCTTGGTAAAAATTCTGTAACCAGATCCCCTCTAATCAGATAACACATCCCATTAGTGTCAAATACCGTCACGATTCCTATATATCACATCATTATATAAAAGACTTACGTTTAATTTAACTTATTGTAATATCGGACGGTTGATTTTTTTAAAAGACTTGTTAAAAACTAACTTGGTACTATACAGTATAAATAACATGGTGGTTGGGTTTCATAAAAGGGGTTAGCATGACATGGATTACTTTTTAGTACTTACTTGAGGTTGAAAAACAGTGTCAAAGTCATACGAAAATACTTACAATCTCCAGTTTTATAAGAGATGCTCATTAAATAATAATAATTATTATCTCCCGCCTTTCGAAGAAACAGAGGGATATTATATACGAGTTTCGTCCGTCCGTCCATCCGAAAAAACTTGTCTGCACAAATTCTCCAAAACTATCAAGCACTATCCCACAAAACCTGGTGCAAAGCATCAAAATTGACAGAAAATGAGCATATCGTTAACCCGAATTGGTTCGCTCATTCCCTGGAAGTTATTGCTCTTTGAACATAATTGCAAATCACAAAAAGAAAGAACCTCCTGGCGGGGGATCCTAATTCACTGAATTTGTTTGTTGTTATTAATGTTATTATTATCATTATTATTATCTTTGTTAAATTTTAATGGAAGATATAGGAGATATGAAATCGTATGCTAGAAATCAAATTGACATCTGTTATCATATATATATGTGTGTGTGTGTGTTCATGAAAAATTGTGCACACGATTTCAAGTTGAAGAAAGTTAAATGGTGTCCCTGTTAATGACATTGATCAATCTAGGATTTTTCAGAAGCGAACTCTTTCAAAATCTTTCATCTAAAACATAATGACATCAATATTTTTTGCATTCATGTAATGTTAAATGGGTCATTTGGCAAAATAAGGGATCTATGGTCCCAATGTCCCTTTTCGAATGAATACAGAAATGACATTGGAAAAGGATTTTTTCCCATATAAGAAGACAACATTGTGTTATTTTAAGCACATGCGATGAATTACCGTATACGTGTATGATACAGCTAATAAACATAAAATACATATTATATAATTTTGATTTATGTTTTAAGCTTGACTTTACGTTTTAACATGATGTATCTTATGTTTATATGTTTACACTGAAAATAAAACTATTTTCTTTCCCTCCCCTTCTATATTGTATGGTTTTAAATTTGTCATAGCAAGATTGTTGTTGTTTTTATGTTATTTACCGGGCGATTGTTCGGGCATAGGCTCTATAGATTATCCATAGAGTGAAGTGATGATGATGTAGGCCCAATTGAAGATTATTTGACTTGCATCTAGGCGATTAAAACGGAATCGGTAGAGGAAACCAGAGTGCCAAGAGAAAACCTTATACTAGCCAACTGATAAACCTTTCGCGTTATGATATGCCCGATTGTGATTCGCACTTAGGCGATGTCAAGCCTTATGAGATGCATGTGGACGTTTTAGAGTTATGGTTATTTTACCTGACTCATGATTGGTACTTAAGGACGGATACGGTCATAGATATATATGAGAGGGGGTTGTAACTGACTTTAGTCAGCAACAGTAGTGTAAATCAACCTCGTTCGACAACAGCCTCAATAAGCAAAAGCATAAGTTGAAGTCACAAATGCAATTTTATGGCAAAAAAAATTAGCGTTGAAAATTAAGATTTTATAAAGCCTGATTTTTCTCAAACTTTTACATAAGTAATCGTGGTTTATAAAAGAACTTTAGGACATTGAAATACTAGAACATAGTGATTTGGTCAATGAATATAATTATTATGTATGCTAAGGAAAACACTTACCCCGATCTGTTTCATTTCTTATTCCACTGCGTGAAGAGTTTCCAGCAATTGTGGTTGTAGTTGTTCCTGCAATGGTTGTTGTTGCTGCTTCTCTTTTCTCTGTTGTTGTTTCAGCATTTGCAGCTGTTGTTTGTGCTGACGAAAATACAACAAAATGGCACAACATAAAAACAACAAAAATATTCAAATATTGCTCCATTTTGAAAGGTTAACACTTTTCCAATCCTTGCTTCTTTTTTTATTTTGTACCCATTTGCTTAGCTATATACACGTGTTCGATTTAACAGAAATATCGAAATTGTACTAGTCCTATTCTGGTGAAATGACAGAATAGAAAGAACTGTCACGGTGACACAAAACCTATTTTACGAAAACCCTACAATTTTGATTTAAAGTATTTTAACAAAAATAAAAATAGGGTGTAAAAATTGCTGTTAGATCAACAGCATTATATACAACAGACTGTGTATAAAAAGTGAACTGGCTTTTTAAAAGTTTTAAATATTGACATAAAGCCCTTGTTTTGTATGGTTAAGAATCTATTCATTTTATTCAATGTATGAATGAACACAAGAGTACACAAGTTCTAGATATAGGTCCTTCATCAGTCGACTAGTCGATACACCTGATATGCCGCAGGTTTATTCAAATATTCAACATAGCAACAAGGATTATATTGGCTCATCCTTTCTATTCAGCTATGTAATCAACTTCATATTACCAGTTGTCATGTGCAGTGCGTAAATGCAATACTTTATTTATTTTTAATAAAAAGACTGTTTTATTTAAATAAAATTTAGTCAAGTACATGACATGGTATAATACTGACTTTTCTCGATATCCAGATTTTATTATTAAGATTATCTAACATCGTTTCGAATTCAAGTATATAAAAACAACTGAAGGGAACCTGAAATATTTGACAGATCAGAACCACAGAAATGTGTGTAAACCAAAAAGCATAGAAATTTGAATATACATGTATCTTCAAATAATCAAGTGACCACTGTGTCAGCTCAGTTGGTAGCGTGCTCGCTCCGTAAGTTGGAGGTCGTGTGTTTGAACCTGACCGGGCGTGACACAAGACTTGAAAGTGGGTAGTGTCTATTATTTCGCCAAGCTCTCGGCAAAATGAAATGAAAGTCACGGTTCTTTCGGATGGGAACTTAAAATAAATTAGGTTCCGTGTCACGGTAGGCGTGGCACGATAAACAACGCAACGCACAAGCAAAACTTATGCCCATTCGCTTATAGCTGGTGAGGTCTCAATATAAGTGAAATATTCTTGACGGGGAAGTTAAACACCATTGCTTAACTCAACTCAAATAATCAATAACGAAATATTTTTACAATGAAAATTTCAACGACGAGTAGAACTCTTACAAGTATTTTAATCAATTTCATTTTCAGTTCACAAGATTGATTGATTGATCGATCGGTTGATTGATTGATTGTTTGGTTGATTGGTTAAACTGTGATTTTATGTCCCATATGAAATATTTGTAACGCTTGTTCATGATTATTTCTTCACATGACAAAAGCCATTTTATACAAGTATTATCGATGATTTTGCGTGTTTCGGGACCACATGTTATAGTCTATGTTGAGTCACATTAAGATATGCTATTTTTTTCATTTTTCCCAAAGCCAGTCCAAAGTGGGGGTCATATATGTATATATATGTGATCTCATAGAATGTTTTCTTGTACTCGGTTTTCTTTCTTTCTTTTGAATCATTTGTTTTGGCGTTGGCGTATCCACTCTTTAGAGTAGTAATTGTCATATATGATGCAAATTAAAGTTGATGCTCCCAAGTAAACTCTACAGTGTCAAATACCACTTTTTGAATTATTGTCATATACCACTTTTTGAATGTTTTTTATGATTAAATTTAAAAAGTGGGATATTTGGGGATATGTCACTTTAAAATCCACGCAAACCTTAAACTTCAAATTTTGAATGATAAAACATCCGTTACAGGTGTATATAGTTGAATATACGTCACACTTGCTATACCAACGCGTGCAAGCAAACAGATAAACAAACAAATAAATAAAAAAACAGAATTTTAAAATGTCACGCTAGGTTAATTACAATTCTGTGTAACTGGTTTACTGTGTGAAATCATTAATTTTAGTACACAGTACAGACATGTCGAAAGTTTAACGCTCAGCTAAATAAAAAGGTATTCGAAGCTTGTCTGTCGATTGACCGAGATATCGATATGGATAGCTGATGACAGGCAAGCTGTCGACAGGTAGGCGAAAAGATAAACAAATGTAGCTATCGAGGGGTCAGAATTAGCTGCTGATTCCTATATAATTAGTTATACGAGTGTTAGACTTTCGACAGGCCATATCTGTACGTCACTGATCGATGTGCCATGCTTTTGAAATAAATTAAGTGTAAAACTAGATCGGCGATAGGTATCACACATAGTTTACGATAATAACTCTTAATTATTCCAAGTTTAACATAAAAAACACTCGTTAGCATTGACCTTACTGAAATATTTTTCTGTATGAAATGACGTGAGATATAGCAGTCAAGTGGCCATCGGTCGTCGTCAGCTGGCATCACTAATGCGGTTAACCGCGTCATTCTATTAAACTGGTCAGAGTAAGTTTGTGAACAGTATCACGCCACGCACGTGTAAAGAAATGAATCAGGGATGTTGAACTTTAATAAGTTTGAAGATTTTTTACATTAACCCGGCCAACAAGACCTCTATTCAGGTATCTGCGGTAATACAGAAAGATATTTGATTTATGTGTTATATGCTTTGTGTTGAAGATTTTGACGGAGCATACTTCTAAATACACAGCGGGACTTTTGTTGAAATAGTGAGTCAAACGAAAGCTGGTGGATCAAATTCGAACTTGATCTGTATTATAACACAGCTGTTTTAACCCAACCCCCGGCAAACTAGTTTGAAGGGGTATACATGTATATGAATCACCATGTCTGTCCGTCCGTGTAAAATCATGTCCGGGTCATATCTCATAATTGCTTTGGACCATTGTCTTAAAACTTCACATAAATAATCTTCATGGTCCAAAGGTGAGTTATGATCTTCAACCAAGGTCATATCGGAAAGGTCAAGGTCGCGGGAAAACATGAAGTTGTAGTTTAATCAATAAACAATTTATTCCAGACATCATCCCTGAATTGGCTGCAAGCACAGGAAACAAGGATGGACGGGTGGAACTTGAATAAATAATTTATATATAAAATTATATTTTAGTCCAAAGATCAAGAATATTTAATTCATTACGAGTTGGATAATTTTGTATTAATAAAAGAAACCGAATACGCTAAAACATTCACAAGTGACGAGTGACGACAAGAGACCTCCATCTGCCTCGGCGGGATTCGAACCTAGGCACGAAGAGGAAACATGATCGTAAGCTGATATTTTAAGCAACTAGGCCATCCAGAACACTTGTTTCAGTTAAAACCGATTTTAATTCTATATTTTTTTTATTCCACATGTATGTGCTCTCTATAATTTCTTTATTCCACATACGTGTCAACGAGGACAAAACTGAAATATTAGTGCTAAGTTTTAATTAATAATTCGATATTCTCGTTTAGTATAATTAACTTAGGATCAGACAGAGACTATATTATTCCACTGACCTCGATTATAATAGTTATGTCATGCTCAAGTCTTATTTTAAATGTTATACTTTTTATAAGGATTCAAAAATAACATGTTGGTTATGCAATATGCAGTAAAAAGAACCAAGATTTGTAAATTAAAAAATAAATGGTGACACCCAGCTACCACAGCTTTGTATTGAATACAGGCACCATCAAATATCTGGAGTTTTCTTTTTTGAAAAAAAAAACAACAACAACAAGCTAAACAGTAGAGCTAATTAACGTGTAACGGGTTTAAAATTTTAAATATTGTCAAAAAATACTAGAATTGTCTCTTAAGAGCCAAATACCCTTGTCCGCCACAACTACAAGGGTTTAATGTTTTTCCGCGATCTACACCTTTCCTATATGACCTTGGTTCAAGGTCATGACACACCTTTGGACCATGAAGATTATTTATGTTTTATGACAGTCATCCAAAGCAATTATGAGATATGGCCCGGTCACAATTTTACAAGGACAGACAGACATGGTGATTACTATATAACCCCCCTCAAACTAGTTTGCGGGGGTAAAAAAAGGGATCACAATTGACGCAAACAAATCCCATCACAATGGGAATGCTGTATACATAAAAGGCTATGAAACCACTAGTGCTGTTACAAAATCCAAGGGAAATGAAAAAAGTTAATAAGTTAAATAGAGCCGTCTGATTACAATGGATAATGAAATACTGATTCGTTAAAGATATTGCCATACTAAATCCAGTATCAAGTGGAAATCATCAAATTGTTGTTCAGTTAGAACGCCGCTAAAGTGAAAAAGTGGAGGACAATATCTCTGTAAATAGGGAGTGTGGGTTATGAAACACAAACTCTTCTGTGATATTGACAATCCTTTTTAAAGTTTTTGTTTAAGTCTTTGACGGTCGTATAAAACTTCCGTTCAGGAAAAAAGAATGTTAAGACACAGAAAAACAAATTTAGTAAAATATTAAGGGACAAGAACTCTGTAAATAAGGGAGTAAGGGTTTTTGAACATAAATTTGTCTGAGATGCTAGTACACGTATTGTTCTAAATAATCCTTGTTTTCAGGTTCGTCAGAAATAAAGTTGTTAGAGCTCTGACGAAAACAAATGAAGTAAAATAATCAAAGGGCAATAAGTCTGAAAATAAGGGCGTGTGTGCTATGAAAACATAAATCGTCTGTGAGATTATTCTATCTAATCATTGGTTTTAGTTTCGTCAAATTCCGTTCAGAAATAAACTGGTTAGAGCGCTATTAATTATTAGAAAGTATAACATACGAACAAGCGAACGTACTTGTACGTACGGACCCCTCTCAGAAATTCCGTTTGCGAGGGAATAATGATTTTTTAAAAACACCCAGCTCCCAGAAAAATTTGCCAAAACAGGGTTACTGTTACCTTTCATGTCTTAATAAACCAATGCCATGTGTGAATTTTTTAAAGAAACAATGAAAAATAATCAAACCATTCAATACATGATATAAATATTGATCTAAAAAATAACATGGTGTACCAGAATATAGCAACTAATAATTACTTAAAACAAAAATCTTATCAGCCCCGGTATTATTCATCTAATCGGTAATTTTGAACCATAGAGAGAAATAAAGCAATGTCTTTAGGACTGTCATGTCTTGATTTTGAATTTTTATTAAAATAAATTAATGCATTAAAAATCAGCACATGACAGGACAAGTGAATGGGAACTCTTTTTATAGGATATAGAAATGAAAAATCATTTGGAACCAATATTCACCTCGACAGAGCCCTAAGGGCCTCGACCTTGATTCCTCCAATGTTATGTAGTTAGTATAAAAGGGGTGGCTCTTTTTAGTGCGAAGTAGTGCGGAGTAGTGCGAAGTAGTGCGAAGTAATAAAATGAAGACTTTTAACAATTATTAAATATGGCCGATATACTTCATTGACCGCAACCTTGTCCGTATACAACTGGACATCGCCGTTACTCGATATAAATTCCGGATTACATTCCCATTTCCTGATCCAATTTGGGTTGTATACACGCCAGTAATAATGCCGATATTTGAACTTTTCACTAAATTTGTTCATCTTATAGACTTCATAACCGCATGAAATTTTGTCTGAAGTAAGTTTATACTTATATTAACCTAATGACATGAAGAAATAAAGGTTAAAATCCTCTATTTTATTACTTCGCACTACTCCGCACTACTTCGCACTAAAAAGAGCTACCGGTATTTAAAAGACATACTTCTGTTCAGATTTAACATTGTAGACTTTAGTTTTACAACACATCCTTAACTAAGACTGATTTCCTTAACTTAAATCTGGCAAATTTTGATAATATTTCATTGTACTACAAATAAAACATTTCAACAAAATTGGAATTAAGATCTAATAAACTTAGAGTAATCTTCAAAATGATAAAATTAAATTTAATATCTTGAAAACTTGCAAAATTAATCAGATTTCAAATTTGCCCAATTTAAATTAATGAAAATCTTAGTTAATTAGGAAATGATTGTGAAACTAGTATGTGGCCCCGATTTCACAATCATTCAGTAACTAAGATGTTCCTTAACTTAAATCTGGCAATTTTTTCCAATTTTTTCAAGATAATATTAAAATTACAAGGTGTTATTTTGAAGGTCACTCGAAGCTTATTACATTGGTTTTCTAATTGTGTTGAAAACTTTCAGAACCACAAATATTGTCAAAATTAACTAGATTTAAGGTAAGGAAAATCTTAGTTGATTACGAAATGATTGTGAAACTAGGATCAGATAGTAAGTAAGTAAGTAAGTGAGTGAGTGAGTGAGTGAGTGAGTAAGTAAGTAAGTAAGTAAGTAATTTATTATAGTGACATGTGCATCAAATACAATAGTAAAGTATAATAAATAACATAAAGTAGCACCCGGCCCAAAGGACCTGTAAGTCACTCAAAAATATAAATCCATAGAACAGTATTAACATATTATAAATGACTATTTACATATAATATGGACTTTCGAATATCGAAAGCTTTGTATTTAGTACCCCTAGTCGTTAACAGAACCTTTAATTTTGGCTCATAGTCAATATTTCGGCTTTAAAAAGCCTTTTTTCACAAAATAATAATGTTTACACATAATAAGATGTCGTTGTATCAATCTTGTGTAAACATTATTATTTTTTCTGAAATGGAGATGGAATTGGATGGAAAGATGTAATACAATTTAAATTATCTAGTGTCTTGAAAAAAGGCTTTTTAAAGCCGAAATATCGACTATGAGCCAGTTTTATATTATCGTTTTTAAAAAGAATTTTCCCCTCAGGGAATAACGTTTAGAAAGTTAAACCTTTAATTTTGAATACAAATATCAAGTTGTTGTCTTACCTATGCTACTTGTTGTTGATTGGTTTTTATCCGCGATTGTAGTTGTTGTTTCAAACTCCTCTGTGCTTTGTACAATAGTGGTTGTATCAAATTGCCCCGTGGTTTCCATTGTGGCTGTTTTCAAATCCTTAGTGTTCTCATCAGCTGCATTTGTTGTATGTTGTCCTATCGCCATTGATGTTCCTGTAGTGTCCTCTGTTGTTTGTAAATTTTGCACTTCTGGATCCGTAGAATTTGTTCCCTGTTCTGATGGTTGTGGTGTTGATGCCATTTTTACAATCGTTGTTGTAGGAAATCTTGTTCTTGTCGCTGTATCAGCATTTGTTGTTTCCATCAAGCCGACAGTCGATGATGGGTCATTCTGCGTCGTTGAACCGGCATAACCCTCTGTAGTTGTTGGTTTCGTGGCTTGATATTTTAACGTCGTATCACCATTTTCGCCATTATTTGATTCTGTGGTTGATAGGTTCCTTTTCGTCGTCTTAACAATTGTTGTGTCCCCAGTCGATACCGTCGTTGTTTCGATATTTTCTGCTGTCGTCTCACCACCATCTTGTGCTGTTGTTATTTCTTCATTTGTAGTGCTTATTATTTTAGCGTCATTTGTTATGGTTTCTGTAGTTGTTTTATCATAACTAAGTGTTGTGTTTTCAGGTATTTGCGCTAAAATAAAAATCCAACTGTTGCATAGCAACAAAAGAACAAAAAAATTATTAAAAACAATTTCCATGTTTTTGGGTGATTTTACATGAAATATGTTCGTTTTTCCCGTTGCCTATTCCATGTTGTGTCTTAGTACAGCTAAAAACTAGTAATCTGGTGACCGAAATGACAAAGAAGAGATTGCAAGCTACTTTTATTCCATTAAGTAACTGAAATGTTTGCAATAGTATGGTGGCATATTTCTGCCCTAAGATAAATTTTAGTCGCAATAATTTATCTTGACTTGTCGAGATAGCTTTCGCGACAAGTCGACATAACACGATAATTTATCTTGACTTGTCGAGATAGCTTCCGCGCCAAGTCGGCATAACAACATTTGTATCTCGACCATTAAAACTATTATCGTGAAAAAGTCGAGATAAATTATCGCGACAGTCATGATAGTTATGTCGACCAGTCGTGATAATTATCATGTTATCGCGATATTTTTTTCCAGCACGCTCAAATATGACATCTCGATATTCTGTCAAGATAATGTATTTATAGATCTGAACGCTGTTCGGAACATCTTTGATTTTAGATACGAAACGTCACCACGGATGCAAGTTTGGATGATCACAGTTGACACAGGTAGGTCCTTTAAAAGTGTGTGTGTGTGTGTGTGTGTGTGTGTGTGTGTGTGAACAAGTAAACCTTGCCTTGGGCTTTTACTGGTTGGTTCGGTGCTAGTATAATGTTTTAAGGTTCAAGTTAATAAAGTCCAGACGAGTCCTCCAGTCAAATGATTTCTTTACTGCCTATTCATTGCACAGATAAATCAATTGCCTTTTCATCGGTTTAATTGATATTAAAGTCTAATCAGATGCCAAAGCTGTAAACATCTTCGCGCAAATGACGTGTGAAAGTGACATTCAACTCAAATGTTTCGATATGTAAACATATAAACTTAATCAAAAATATTTCTATGGCGTATTTCTATCACTTAAGAACGTTTCTAATCACATTTATTTTCAAAAATAAGTTTTAATTTTAAATTTCAATTTCTGCTGCAAGGTATTAAGGTCGACCTTAATCGTAACAATAACTTTTGGTGAATTTTATTCAATCCAGGGTTCTGTGTAAATCAGGTTGTCTATAGGTGAAGTATACACAGTGTGAATAATATCGATAACGAAAATGTCTATCTGAGATTTCGAATAAGTAATCCGGGATAAAGGATTAAAAAAGGAATCCATATGTCACTTCCTTGGCTCTGTAGTTTGCAGATTTTAAAAATCATGCTAGGGCATAATTATATATGATTATACGTAATGAGTGTAGTCCACTCAAACCCACTTTGTTTATTGTCTGAAATTTAAAAAAAAAACAAAAACAAATATATGTATGTGCGTTTTAAATATTCATGTATCTGCAGGAGTGTTGGTACACTATTTGATTATTTGTAAACCAGGGTACATTGCTACTTAAACGACACCACTGGATACTATTTTTTTCCCATTAAGTCTGGTGACTGTCCAAAGTCGCGACTTTTACAATAGTATCCTTTATCATAATCTTCTAGTTTTGTATTTTGAGCGGTTTCGGAATTAGAAATTCTGAAGCTATAATATTTTTTTATTTGGGACCATTTCGGTAGCTCAGTTGGAAGAGTGTTCGCTCCGCAAGTGTCAGATCGTAGGTTCGATCACGGTCTGACCCAAAACTTACTTAAAATGGGTAGTGACTGCTCTTTCGCCACGCGAAAGTCACGTGTCTTTAAAAACCGAGGCCCCATGTCACGGTAGGCGTGCCTCCACTGCACAATGCCGCCAGTGCAGTGCACCGGTAAATTCACCTATAGATATTGAGATGTCGATATAAGTAAAATATTTTTGAAAAGGATGTAAAATCCAATTGATCAATCGTTCGTCTTCTTCTTTTGATATGAAAACCGTTTAATCTAAGTTAAATCCCATTTTATTTATCTTTATTTTTTCAGTAATTATGGACGGTTATATTGGATCTGCACTCAATCATATAAATGGATTGATTAGAGATGACCTGATTGCTCTTTACTACCATGCCGGGTATACTATAAGGGAAATAATAGGATTTTTAGCTCTCCGCCATGGTATAGCTGTTAGTGAAAGGCATTTACATCGTATATTAAGACAAATGGATCTGCGCAGACGAAACAATGAATCGTCATTAGACACCATAGTTAGAGCAATACTCCAAGAATTATCTGGATCTGGGCAACACATTGGTTATAGAGCCATGCGTAGGAGATTGCTTACTGATCATGACATTACCGTCACATCAGAAACAGTTAGACTAGCACTGTCCGTACTTGATGCTGAAGGTGTACGTCTTCGTAGTCGACATGTTCTACGGCGTCGTCATTACATAAACAAAGGTCCAAATTTCTCCTTACATATTGATGGCTGGGACAAGCTAAAACCATATGGGATATCAGTTCATGCCGGGATTGATGGATTTTCTAGGCGGGTGTTGTGGTTGGAAGCATGTAATTCAAATAAAAACCCAGAGTACATAGCCAAATATTATATGAATTATATACGCGAGATTAACGGAGTACCTTGTTTAATATATGCTGACAGGGGAACAGAGAATGCAGTTGTTCGGGACCTCCAGTTTGCACTTCGATGGCAGCATGACGATCCATTTCAAGGTTTATCGAGTTTCATATATGGATCATCTTCACGAAATACACGTATAGAAAGGTTTTGGAGGAACCTAAGGAGCATGTGTGGGCAACACTGGATTGATTGTTTTAAAGCGATGGCAGAATATGGAATATTAGACACCTCAGATAATATTCATTTAGAATGCATGAGATATTGCTTTTTGTCCCTCGTAAATCAAGACTTGAGAGCTACACTTCGTCAATGGAATGAACATAGGATCAGGGCAAGCAGACAGGCACATGGTCCTTTTGGAAAACCGGATGTCTTGTATTTTCAGCCAGAGATTTACGCAACCAAAGATTTCCGAATGCCATTACCGGGTAACATTGATCGGGTAGAACAAGAATATACAAGAGATCCACCAGTTCATGGTGTTTCTGATGATTTTATGGTACTGGTAAATGCTATCATTCATCAAAACGGTCTACGACACCCACCAAACACTAAGGATGAAGCAGTTGAATTATTTTGTAACATTATAATTGCTGTTGATCAGTTAGGTTAGGTATATATTTGTACCATCATCTATAGATATCTGTGGCCGTTCAGTGATGGCTGTTTGAGCATTTTAGTAAGAAATGTAATTTTACATTGAGGTTAAGGTAAACAAATGGATGGCTGGAATCACATAGGTGGAACTATCCTTAGCTTTATAATGACATTAACTGAAATATGTAATTTTGACAAAAATGCTTTTAGTTGAGTTTTGTCACTGTTTATTTTTCCAAGCAATTCTTTATTAAAAAGCATTATTTACGTTATTTGCTTGTTGTCACAGTAGTTAGAAATATGTGGACTATTGTAATTTGTCGTTTTGACAAAGTATGGTATGTCGGAGTATGCATGTGGCATTTATCCATACACTATTGATTTCTGAAAACAACTACTTTGTATGGAACTTGTTAGAAAGCATTTCCAAATAAATCCATTTTCATTTTCAAACCATTGTAATTATTAATGACTTTTGCTCCAAAATCATCACGAAAGGATTAACATCAAATCCAACACCATGTTGATGCAAATGATTGACCTTGACCTCGTCCAATGTCTTATTTAAACTGGTCATAAATTTTTTTAAGATCACCTAGCTTTGCAAACTCCACCGTACTTTTGGCTTAAGACAAGCTTTTTTAAAATTATTAATAAAGGTTACCCTGACTTTAAAGGTAAACTGCAAATTTTTGTTGGCTTAATACGTAGATACTGCTTTAGGGGTAAGTGCGTAATTTCAAGCCTCTATAGGCATTGCAATACAAGTGCAGAAAACATAAAAGAAAATTATGTAAGAAAAAATGGAAAGGGTAATTTTATGTCAAGTTATTGGGTATTCAAGTCACTCAAGAAAATTATGGCCATGAAGATAAGTCAAAAAGTCTCTTTCGTTGCTGAGTTAATGGTTGTTTGATTGATTAATGGGGTTTAACGTCCCAGTCAAAAATATTTCAGTTATATCGAGACGTCACAAGTAACCTGCAGAAATTTTTACCTGTGCTTTGCGCTTATGGCATTCTTATGGTTCTTTATCGTGTCAGGCCTGCCGTGACACGGGGCCTCGGTTTTTAAGGTCTCGCCCGAAAGACCCGTGACTTTCATTTCTAAAGTGCTTGGCGAAAGAACAGTCAGTACTCATTTTCAAGTCTTGGGTTAGACCCGGGAGGGGGATCGTATCCGCGACCTCTCATACACGGAGCGAGCACTCTACCCACTGAGCTTTGCTGTGTTAATGGATTTCCAGCTGGAAAATGGGACTAAAGACAAAATGTAATAAAAACCATTCAGGCAGAAAAATCTATATCAAAATCAGCCTCAACCTAGGGTCACCTGAAGGGACATGCATATAAAAATATTTATATGGAGCGCTCTACATAATATATGGAGCGCTCCACTTAATTATATTGATCGCTCTACATAATATATGGAGCGCTCTACATATTATCTGGAGCGTTAATTATGAGGAGCGCTCCATACACATGTCCCTTACCAGCCACCGTATCAACCTGATTGACCAAATTAAATAAAGAACAGTGGGAATGCATACAGATACGTAGACCTATGTCCGATATAATTTGTTGGTATCAAGAGTTCGAGTCTGATCAGGTTCTCCCTTTTTCAAATATCGTGTATGTATGTACAGCTTTTACTGCTTTCTAGTTTCACTTCATAATTTTATTTTATAACTCTATTTTAAGTACATGTAGTAGAATATCAGTGGTGCGATGGTACTAAAACTTCTCACGGGCACTTGCATTACCTGCTGAGAAATAGTTAAAGCTAAGTGCGTACGCTTTTTTCTCAAAAGAAATTTAAATAAACCGGGTAAAATAAGAGTTAAATATTTTTCGCTCACCTTATATTCACAAAATGGGCATATTATAAAAATGCATTGAAGGGACACCATTGTTGACTAAACTTGATAATGTGAAGGTCTTGATCATTTTTCCATTCACAAAGTCTTCATTCTTAACTCATATTATATAATTTTGAAAAATAGTGTATTTGTTACATTGCTTTTATCTTTTATACCCGGGATTCCATATTATACGTTATACTACAAGATTGGATACATCTGCGAGTATAAAATGGCTGTCTAAAGAGAAGAATAAAACGTTGCAGCTGAATAAGGTGTACTTGCAATTGGAAGAAGCCAGCCACAAAGACAGTTCAAATTCCTTTCAAATTAATGCTCACAAAGTTTTGGGTTATTATGAGTCTGTTGTCTTCTGAAGAAAGGACGAAGATAAATATCCTTCCATCAGTCCGGGACACCTGGTTCATGGTTATTTTAAATCAGATGAAAAATGAGGCTCAAAAGGCCTAATCCCTCACCTGAGGTAGCCCTTCAAATGTAGATTCGATATAAGAAGTGTCAAGTATTCATGGCATGATGTTTGAACGTATCACTGTGACCTGAAGGAATGTCAAGGTGAACCAACTTCATTCCTGAGATTTAGCCAAATTCTTGTATTTGCAAGCAATTTCCAAGAAATATTGAAGTACATACACCATGCATTTTTCCCTCTCTGATCTTAAACAACAATTCCAGGGGATTATGTGTCTCGCCTAGTTTGGTTACCATACCCATGTACTTTTCATAAACTAGAGCTAAACGCAAACCTTACCCTTTTGCTTAACGTTTACGTTAGAGGTGTGTCCGGTTAACCGCGGTACTGACTAGGTACCGGTAATACCGTGCTAAAGTTTTTGAACAGACCGACCCTACTAATGGTTGAAGGAACCTTTACAACTTTCGATCTTAGTAGCCTCTTTCCTTGCACACTATCTGGTAATGCTAGGGGGAATCAATGACGGGTCCACCCTAAGCCTTTTCAGAGGTGGTTGGGTCTTGGTCCCTCTGTAAAACGGTCAGACTTATTCAGACTATACTCCTTAACTAGCTTTCAAAAAAAAGCGTAGTACTTCTGCACTGTATATGTTCCAACATGTTTCATATTTAAAATAAAAACTTTGTTATCAACAGAAACTTCGATAAACAAGCAAATTCACAGAATTTATGTCCTCTCGCTTTCAACTGAAAGAGACTTATACAACTGTTATGATGTCCGGGGCTAATCTGTACATTTGTGATGAAAAGTATAGACTGTTGAAAATACGAAATGTAACATCAAAGGTATGATATAATTTTTAGAGACTGATTGCCAGATATTCCTGCATTAACACTTGGAAAGCTTTTAATTGTGTCTGCCTAAACAGGAAGAAGTCTGGCGAGGATCAATGTAAGTTACCTTGACCTTAGACCTAGTGACCAAATCAATCCCAAGCGAAATACTATCATAAGTAACTTATTTACAAAGGTTCAATTGAATCCCATGAATGGTTGGTATTTAATAACTAGATAACAGATCTTGACCTTTGACCTATAGTGACATTAAAATCGACCTTAAACATGATACTATCATAAGTAATTTGTGTAAAAAGTTTCAATCCTATAAATAGGTGGTATTTAAATGTCCAAAAAACGATATTTCTTTACAGTGACAGTGAGCTTGACCTAGTGACCTGATAATCAATCCCAACGGGTTCTTGTCATAAACTACCTTTGTGCCAAGTTTCATTAGAAAATCTTGAAAGGTAGGTCTTGATTACCGTTCCCTCTGTATATCGGTCGGACTTAACTAGCTTTCGAAAAAACGTAGTACTTATAGACGGTATATGTTCTAAAATATATTTTATATATAAAAATTAAAAAATTGTCAGTCGCTTGAAACTAAGGTTTCAAGGGCTAACTCCCCGAAAAAAATATATCTTGTAGATTTTTATTGGTTATGTATACATGTCTGGTTGTTGATGCATGGTTTGGTAAAATAAGGTTTATATTCAAATTTTTAAATGTTTGGCGTTAGGTTGTAAATTAAGTGGGATGGTTAGGGCCCTATACCACACCACTGACGTCAAGTTAACAATATCGTCCAGTGCCCGTCCAAGTCGGGGGTTATACAATCAGTGGACTTAATTCATATGTTTTGTTATGTCTTCCCCCCCCCCCCCAATTCTCTTCAATTGTTTTGATGTCTTTGTGGCTGGCTTCTTCCAAGTTCACCTTATTCGGCTGCTTATTTTATATAAAGTGACCTTGAAAATTTACCTCCCGACCTGAAAATATATCCCAAGTGAGCTCGTCATAAGCTACCTCTGTGCAAAGTTTCATAAAAAAAATTTGGTTGGTCTTTAAATGGCCGGAAACCGATTTTCTATTTTAAGTCAGTGACCTTGGCCTTTAACCAAATGACTGGAAAATCAGTCCCCAGCGAGCTCGTCATAGTTACCTCTGTGCAAAGTTTTATTAAAAATTCTTCAAAGGCTGGTCTTAAAATTACTGGAAACTCAAGCAAGCACTTGTCATAAGCTACCTCTTTGCTAAATTTCATTAAAAATCTTGAAGAGTTGGTCTTTAAATGTCCTAATACCGATTTTCTGTTTATAGTCAGTGACCTTGACCTTTGACCTAGTAACCTGAAAAACAATCCCAAGTGAGCTCTTGTCATAAGTTACTCTGTGCAAAGTTTCAATAAAAAACCTTGGAAGGGTTAGTCTTTAAATGACTTGAAACGATTTTCTATTTATAGTTACAGTGACCTTCCACTTAGTGACTTGAAAATCAATCCCTAGCGAGCTCTAGTCATAAGCTACTTCTGTACCAAGTTTCATTAAAAAAATCTTAATTGTAACTAAAGTTACTGCATGGAAACCAGCGTAACAGACAGACAAAGACAGACAGACAGACACACCAAAATTAATGCCCCCTCCCTTTTCGGTGAAAGAGGGGGACAATAACTTAACAAAAAAAATAAATGTTCTATGTTTGTTGCTGGTTGTATATATGTGTTCGATTGTTGGTGCATGGTTTGGTAAAATAATACTAAGGCCCTATAAAAGTACTTCAACCGCGCCACATTGGCCGTCCGAAGTCGGGAGTTTTACAATAAGTGGACTAATTTATATGCTTTGTTGTGTCTTTTCCTTAATTCTTTACAATTGTTTTGTGCTCTGTGTGGCTGGCTTTTTACAAGTACACCTTATTCAGCTGCAACTCTTTGAATACAGGTATTTAAATGTCTTTGACAATTCTCTAATGAGATTTAGATTTCAAGTTTACAAACAAGAGCATCGCCAATGTAGGAGTGAGTTGCCGGGGTTAATTCAAGGGGGTTTCTTTTAAGAAATTAAACAGAACTAGTGATGAATATTTTTGTATAGAATGAGGAACTTGAAGATGTAAATGTTTCACATTACAAACAATAGTTAGCATTGTATTATACAGATCTGCTATGTTACACATTTGCATTTTGTTTATATCCATAACCATATCCATAGAAGGGATATAACAAAGTGAGAAAACTAACAACACATGCCCATTATATTTGTGTCAAAGTTGTGTGTAAAACCATCACTTGAGTAAAAAAAAAAAATATTTTTTGGTACTCCCAATAGCACTGAAATGAAGGACATAAGAGTACTAGAAGATTATTCAAGACATGGACATCATATTTGAGTGAATATCCATTTTGAATTTAACGATCTCTTAAATTATTATAAGTTAGAACTATCATATGGGACTCAGATAACAGTAAAGGTGCTCCATTTATACGAGGAATATAAGGGAAGAAGCAGATTTGCAACAACACATTTCCTGTATAAAACGTTTATCTGGATGTCATATTTGGGCGTGCTGGAAAAAAATGTCGCGATAACATGATAAATATCACGACTGGTCGACATAACTATCATGACTGTCGCGATAATTTATCTCGACTTTTTCACGATAATAGTTTTAATGGCCGAGATACAAATGTTGTTATGCCGACTTGGCGCGGAAGCTATCTCGACAAGTCAAGATAAATTATCGTGTTATGTCGACTTGTCGCGAAAGCTATCTCGACAAGTCAAGATGAATTATCGCGACTAAAATTTATCTTAGGGCAGAAATATGCCACCATACAATAGCTATGGACACAACTACTTATTCTAATCCTCTGTAAACGAAACTGCAAAAAAAGTTGAAATGTTTAAAAATGTTTAATAAAAGCTGCCATACAACTTCACAATGAACTTTTAAAGAGTAGTCTTTTTTATTGTAATTTGTATACATCCCCGTTTCTATTGGTTTTTATTTGTATACACGATTTGGCATGATAGGGCGTAGTTACACTTACACATAAATCAAAGAATTGAATCTCTGTAACATGATATTGTATCCCCCTCCCTTACCAAGCACTAAACATGCGCTTATCTCCAAATATCAGACAAAACACACAAAAATGTGTTGAATGAAGTTGTGACGCACTTTACAGCTTTTACTCTATTGGTTGATGATTGCAACAACTCTCAACAAAGGTGCTTTAAGATACTGGCTTAGTTGTAGGCATTTTACGGGTACAGTTCTCAACAAAGGAAGCTCTAGATGTCAAAATGCTCCATTTTTAGGATAGAGCTCTCTATAGCTAATTGAGAAATGGAATGCATTAGGTTGATATTTACCACTTTTTACTACAATTTATCAAAAGGTGATAATGGCTTTTGGGTCCAATTCAAGATTATTTTACCGATGAATCCAACAGCAATAGGCGAAGTGGCAAAAATTTCTACCTTTGCAGTGCGTTCAGGACAATGAGTAGTTGAGTAATGGTGTTTAACGTCCCAGTCGAGAATATTTCACGTATATCGAGACGTCGCCAGCGACCAGCTATAGGCGAAGGTGCGGAAATTTCTACTTTGTAGAGCGCTCAGGACAATGAGCAAGGATGGTACACTTGGCCGTACATTCTCATGATGAATGGTTTCAATATGTGGAGTGGAGTGGAGTAATGGTGTTTTATAACCCAGTCAAGCTCTTTCACTTACTAGTATATCGAGGCGGTCAGTTATTTGATAGTAGACAGAAAACCGGAGTACCAAATGAAAACCAAAGACTTTCAGAAAGAGAAATGACAAACTTTTGCACACTGGGATTTGTCAACGTATTTTGATTGAAGTTGACCACAGTTGCTATAAAGAACTTATTGAAATTTTTTCACTTTGTAGATTTTACGCCAAGAATTTGAAGCAGAGACATGCTACTAATATAAGCCCATCTATATGTTTACAAATCTCTTATTCAAATTCAGATTCTTTTCCCTTTTAACTTCTGACATAAAGTACATGTAATTTGTTTAACAACTTGGCGTAAAATCTAGATCTATACCTAGTGAAAAAATATCCGAGGAGTCCCGTACTTTATAGCTAAATACTGTGGCCAACTTCAATCAAAATGCGTTGATCTATCATCGGACAGCAAATGAGAAAGATATTTTTCGTTGATTTATAACTCGCGTGAGACGATAGATTTGATTCGGGTTTACACCATCTTAAATGGAATCGAACAGTATAAACACAGTAGCTTCAAATTGTTTACCGACTTTTCACTACAAGGGAGGCTACCGAAACGCAAAACAGCAGGTAAAAGCACTCGGATTATATGAGTAATTTCCCTTATATATTATGTAAAAATTGCTACCGGATATTTCAAAAACTTCTTGCAAATAGTTTTTGTGCTAAAAGGGGTGATATACGGTATAAATATGTGCCATAAATGTACCAGTTATATACAAAATAAAAAAGCTTGTGATTCACCCAAAACATTGAAAAAAGACCAAGACCAAAAATATTGCCAGGTACATTATATTGATTATAAATTTGTCTGATGTCAGACACATCGTTAATATGCATTAATAACATTTCTAGCTCGTATAGCTCTTAATGTATCTAAAGTATAATCAGAAATGGATTACACTCAGTTTTATGGATTTTTCTCAAAAACCGGTTGAAGATGAGAAACAGAAATTTGGCTGTGTATATAACAAGATTCGGCCTAATTTATCATAATGGTTTGAGTTTTTCATCGCTTGAGACTTTGCCTCTGTATAGTGTAAATTTTTGTCAAAAATGTTCAAGCTGAAAAAATCTAAGTTTTTGACTCCACCTCTTATGACAAACCCAACCCTTTTTACTATGAGTTTCATTCAAAGTTTAAAAGGTGTCACAGGTGATTGACTTATAGACTGGACAACAGCTTGATGACACCAAAATGAGGCCAAAGAAAAAAAACCACCTGTGTATAAGGTTATGGAGAGAGTAACATAGATCCAACAATTGTCAAATAAATTGCAAAATGACTTGCATTTGAAGTGAATGCAATTTATACATGTTTGTTTTTAACTGTTTACAGCATAAGCGTATCACTAATTGTTTTTTCAGCCATTGCTCAATTAAACTACGGGTAAAAAAGTAGTACCAATGTTAGGTTTGAGATGTACATATCTTATGCATCTCTGTATATTTCGGAGAATACAAAAAATGAATTCCAGATACATACCTAACTTCCCTCACACATATAAGCATTTTCCCATCTGAATCATAGCGGAGATTCCTTTAGAATGCATTATGGTAAAATAACATTTAAACAGAACTTGATTTGGTTTGGCCTTAATACAGGGCAGAGCACATGGTTGATTAGTCTTTCTTGCATAATAAACTGGTTATATGATGAAAAAAGGTCATGAACTATCATTATGCCCTACATGGGAAAAAAGGCGGAGTAAATAGACTTTGTTAATTTTCCATCATTGCAGAAATTGTGAAATTTTTCTCAGTAAAGCTGAATTATAGCAAACTATACATTATCGAAACCTAAAATGCATATTAGGCCGATTGATTGTAAATATATTTTGTCATGAAAAAATAAAATATTTTCAGTAATAAATTTTTTAGAGACAAATAACCGAGTGTAATCCATTTCTGTTTATACTTTAGTACTATTCATTTTAATGTTTTGGTTGGTTGTTTTTGATTACATACGTGGCGGATTTACATGCACATATAGCTAGATAAACAGGAGAACAAGAAGAAAAACAATGCAAACAAACTGTTTTTACATTTGAATCTGTCTGTTGGATTCGAACTTACATGTAGGCTGCGAGAGGCGCTGTCTTCCTCAAGCGTGTGATTTAAACCACTTGGTCACCGAGTATAACTTTGCAACTCTCCAAAATATGCATGCATGTATATCAAAACAATTGTTCAGTATGCAGGGAATATTAGTTTGTGCACCAGACTAAATTTAAATTAATATTTCACATGTTGCGGGTGTAGCTAGCTAAAAAGGAGGTACTGACCCTTCCGGAGCATCCGACCTCACTTTACTGGTCGACGCGAAGTTCGCGTGTTTAACCTAATTTGTCAGTTTCAAAGTTTTTACTTTACTTTTGGATTGTGATTTGGCATTGATTAGTATGTTTGTTTTTTATTACTACGTGTGCACGTAATAGTTACTACGTTTTCAAGTCATAATATCTATATGTCCATGTGGAAGGCTGCCAATAGAAGACGCATATGTTCGACCGTTAGGTTAGTATCGGTAGAGCCTCCGAAACATATGTATCCGTTTGGTAGCAATAGGGGATAACTGCGGTTTCTTTGAAGATAAGCTAAGGATGTGCCCTCTCATAAAAAATTCAAGACATCACGAATTGATCGATACATGTATATATAAACATGGATAGGGATACGGAATGCTATCATGGATATCAAACACACTGCCTGAAAAACGCAGTTAGACGTCAATTTATTTGTCGGATTTCCTGTAGTCAGTTGAAGAGTGGAGAACGGTGATTACAAGCAAATTCAGTGAATTAGGATCCCCGACAGCAGGCTCTTTTTGTGATTTGCACTCATGTTCAAAGAGCAAACCAACTCCGGTTAATGATATGCACATATTCCGGCAATTTTGATGCTTTGCGTGAAGTTTGTAAGTTTCGTGAAATTGTGCTACATAGTTACATGTATGGAGAAGTACTACGGACAAGAAGTAATTTGAAGGCATTTTTTCCTTTTTTTCAAAATGTGACAGAAAATATGTGTAACCCATTTCCCCACTAATTTTCACGAAATGAATGAATTATAAGTTTTAAGACTGTAGACAAGCCAAATATCAAATCAGATTTTGTCCCTAGACAAGTGTTGTAGAACATTTTACCAATTTAAGATATGTTTTAAATCAAAGAGCCACAACTACGTATACTAGAAAAACTTGATGGGCAAACCATCTATAGTTCACTTATTGATGTTGATGCTTTGCACCAAGTTTCCAGAAATAGTACTTCATAGTTGTGTAAAATTACAACAGACAAGGATTTCGGACGGATAGAAGAATAGACGGAAGGACGGACGCAAACTCAAATTTAATATGCCCCTCTATCTTCAAAACTTTAAGGCGGGGGATAAAAAGTATATATAGTATGACCATTTTGATATCACGTCCTCTTGCTGGAGCTGTGATATAAAAATGGTCTTATAATAATATCTAGTTATAATGTGCTGTAAGTAAAACCATTCAATCACGTATTAGACATCTGATCACATCTAATTTGGGCGTTTTCAAGAATTAAAAAATATTATGTAATTAGATGAATATTTTCTTAATAATATTTTAACGTGAAATAATTAGCTTTCATTCTATTGCACGTTTAGTTGAAATTTGATAAAATTTTATTGGGAAACGCCTAAACATTAAATGATAATATTTCTGTTCTAGGATGATTCTATATGCTTGATAATGTACATGCTTTGGTATATTACATACACTGCTTCAGTTCATATGCACCGTAATGTTACTGCCGAGTTATTGATTAGCTTTTACGAGAACAGAAATAGAAATTCCTTATTATCATACTAAAACTGTTTTAATGTTGCAGCACTGGACGGAGGTCCCTGAATCCAATTCCTGACCAATTACTGCTCGGACCAAATTTGTGGAAATTCAGAGTTATTTTTTTTACACATTAATAATGTTACATTTAATTCAATAGATATGTTATTTAATAGTAGAATGATAAAACATTGCGATTTTATTTATTTATTATTATCATTCTTTTTTCGAAAATCGTTGAAACCACGAATTTTAATTGACATTTTAGGTCATCGGAGGCAAAACATTTTTTCCTGGGTGAACTGATCAACAAAACATATTGTTTGCCAAGCACATTTGCTTGGATCTTTGGCCAGCTAATCTGAACTATCGCTCTTTGTTAACGTATTTTAGAGGACAAATAAATCGTAAATGCTTCCACCATAAAGTGTCTTTAAGGGACATCTTTACTGATTGTAAAATAAATTGGATTGCTAGGACCATATAATTTCATAATAAAATTTAAAAAAAACACACATACCAGTCCATTTCTCAATCACAATTCCAAAAAAGTAATATTTTTTAAACTGTCAATTTAAGTTAAACAAGTGAACCTCCAACAGACAAGTGAGACCGGGTGTTTCAGAAGGGTAAGCACTTCCTGGTTAGCAACAACCGCCACGTGGATAAAACTTATGTTCTAATTTGTTAGTTTTATAATTATTGGCCCCGTTATAAGTTTATTTTGTTTTTATTTCTTATTCCGTTTTCTTGCGTCATACCATCAACGTGGACACCAACGTCCATTGTTAAAATATTCCTTCCCTTTTCCCCCAATATCGAATCGGTCTTAGTTTTCGTTAAAGGGCGCAATAGACTGATCTGAGTGACTGTAATGATATTAGAAATTATAAAACATAAACCCAAATAGTTTCAAAATGATACTTTTGGCTATATTTTTATATAAGGTTAATTACTCAAGTCATCCTCATGTCTGTAATTCCACAAATTCAGTGCACATTGAAAATGCAAGAATAAAGTCGTATTATCCAACAAACTCACAAAAAATTTGTCAAAACTTAATACAAAATATACTGACCTAATAGGAAAAATATTTTTCCTTCCGGAGAAAGTGAACTTAATTCTGTACATTTTTTAACTTTTTAACAAAACAACAAATATGACTATGTCAAAATTATCCCTTCTGTACCTTCTTACTTGTAACAACTATAAACGTTATGTCTTAATTGGAATATTCAAACCTGGAAAAAACCCGAACAACAATGACCTACCTGACCCTTAATGCTCTAATGTAACTTTGAATGAGGCCCAATTTGTGTATAAACCAAATTTCGAAAATTTTCGCAAAATTTCTCTATGTACAGAAGAACTGAGCAATAATGTTTTTAATTAAAATCATAATTGGGTTAGATCAGTGCAATTTAAATGCCTTTTATTGATAGCTAATGGAAACGTTTTCAATTAAAAGAAATAAAGAATAAAATTCATGTACCATCAATTAATGGTAATACAGTAGTTAGTAACTTTGTCGTCTGCTCATCACATGATGTATACACCTTGTCTAATTAACCTGTATAAATCATGATATTTGGTCAAAGGTTCAGTCATGCTCTTCACTTCTCTTATCTAACAGAAGAGCACACACACACACACACACACACACACACACACACACACACACACACTAGCAGCCTTCCAGTTTATCTGTTCCACAGAAATTGTTATTATTATTCAGTGACGAATGGTACAAATAGTTCATGATTATATATGTGATTTATTTTATTTAATGCATTAGTTTGAAAAAGGCCAGTACTAAAATATAATTAAGTCACTGAAATGGAATGCAATAAACTTTAAAAAAACATGTTCTTGGCAACAGCCAATGCGACCAAGAACACGACCAAAATACAGTTCAATACAGTTGTGATAAAACAAAGAAAACAGGAACTCACAAAGGAACCGTATATTGCGACACTGGTTATAGAGTACTCGACTTTGGACGGCACTGGAGTAAATGGCCAGTGAATTGGTTACTGGTAATCTAGGTCAAACCACTACTGATGAGGAATTGTATCCCGAAACGGCCGTCTAGTGCTGTAAAATTAAAACTGGTACAATATAATATATAATTTTTAATAGCAAAAAATACGGGGCGTGGATGGGTGGGTGGGGTTTGTTCATGCCACATGATGTCAGGATAACCATATATATGTAATTATAATACCATATGAGGGCCCTAACCAACGTACTTATTTTGATATGGCATTCTCAACAGACCCATTGATATCGGACGTGTAAAGGCTAATATGACGGTGTGTGTGTGTGTGTGTGTGTGTGTGTGTGTGTGTGTGTGTGTGCAGCGATGTAAAACGTTATAAAATTTTTTTGCCCATTGAAGGATTTTCCATGATCTTAGTGCATCTTTAATAACTATTTGAACGATATTGAGGGTTTGAAGAACACTGTCGAACGGACTCACTGGTGTACCAATGGTCAATTCGTCTAGATCTAAATTTGAATCCTGACGCATAACTCTCAAGATTTACATCTCTAACTCAAAGACACAGTTTTAATAATGACAATAGGCAGTGATTGAACTTGATGGTTACAAAGTCGATCAGCCATCCTGGGATAACCTATCCTCCTACTTAGAATAACGATGTAAAATCCCATATTCCTGCACTGGCGGAAATGATGAAAAATGGCTAAATTTAACTGATGATATTATTCTTTGTTTTCTTTCGTCAGAAAAAACGGAAATGGCAAGGTAATTCCGTTTTCTCTGTGGAAATAAAGATTTCTATGATTGGTCAATTAATCGGTATGGAAATACCGTATTATGATTGGACAATTGTGTTGTAAAACGTCTGTGTCAATAAATCCTTGGAATCATCCTTTTTGTAATCAGGAAAAACCCATAGATAGGATTTACACAAGGTAGTCAGCCATTGCATGTGTGTTGACAATCGTAATGATAAATCATACTGATTAAACGTCTGCTATTGTTACTCACATGATTTTATCAGGTATTAATGGTACATTTCATTATTGGAATATAAAAAATTCCAAGAACAAATTAAAATACCTGATCACCTGACGCGTGTCACGACACGACTAATGTCTCATTTACTAATTATAGAAACAAGCTACATGTGACAAAAAGTCAATCGTATATAAATAGACTTGGACGGAATGTTATAATATTTTATGATGTGATACGCTAGTGAAATAAATCTGAAGTCATATCTGTATATTTTAAGTGAACTTCTTCAAAACTTTTTCTGGTGAAAATTTCATTCCGAAAAGACCGTCTAAGTGCAGAAAAATAATACAGGTTTAGTAATATTTCCATACAATAACATTCGGATTTAAAGACTATTTCTGTTCCTGTGATAAAGTTGAAGTTTTTTTCCACGATTTGCTTTTGTTCAAAAGAATTAACAAAATTCAGAAATTACTAGAAAAATCCTAAACATAATAATAAAGGACGACTAGGACTAGAATTTGTTTTGTTAATATATCTGGAAAAACCAACGTGGAAAGAAAGGTTCATTGTTGAAGGAAAATCCACGGCACTGTTGACAGATTTTAATATTCAGAATGAGTGCCTCTACATCACAATTATTGTTCGATGCTGTTAGACGTTGTAAGTTGAGACTAGCTAGAATACTACTTGAAGGAGGGATAAGTGTTAATACGACGACAAAGACAGGACGTACACCACTTATGGTGGTCTGTAGCCTTGAGCCTAACTACTTCTTAGAACATTCTGTAGAAAAGATGGTTCATTTTCTGTTAAACCAAGGCGCTGATCCAAATATTCGGGACACCAAAGGACGATCATGTTTAATGTATGCTGTGGCTTGTGGATGCTCCATTGAAATTATCAACATTTTGTTAAAATTCAAAGCGAATCCAAAATTGAAAGACAGAAAAGGACGGAACTCAATTGACTATGCAATCTTTTTCGGACGAACCGATGTTGTTGAAATTCTTAGCAAAACAAATGTGTTTATAAAACTGCCACCGCCGAAAATACATTCATATGTAGTTGATTTTTGTGATGTCGCGAAAAAATATAAAACAAGCAAATTGTTATCAAATAGTATCAAAGGCATGTCAAAATCGCGGCAATTACAACTTAGAAGCTTTGGCTTCAGTGAAATTTGATGCCCGTGTGCATTACAATTTATTCAACGTTTAAGAGTTGATTTCTGAATGCATATGCATACGGTGCAATCATATCATTCTACGAAAGATTGGTCTTGGGTTGGATACAAAGAGAGGTATGCAGACGACATTAAACATTTGGACGTTTTCGTCTCATCGGAATTTGATGCCAAAGAGTCTGAATCTAGTGGAGTGCGATTCGATCTAACTATGAAAAAATCGAAACGGAAGGTTTTAGGATGAATATAAAGTGAGGTATGGAAATGGTTTATATACATTAATGATCATTTAAAACTCGAAGGCTGAGCGAAATTTGAAGCCTGTGTGTAGTGCAATATAAACAAGTCGAACTATCTAAATACCCTTTTAAAGGTAAATTCTTTAAAGTGGACTATGTATACAGTATTATATATTCTTATGTTTGTCAACAAAGATGCTTTACAGTCATTACGCGAAGATGGTTTAAAAATGGGATTGACAGTTTGTTAACATTAGAAGTCCCTGTGAAAATAGTAAGGTGCTCATTTGTTTTTATATACGCAATTATTCAGTATTTTGTTTTTTCAATTGCATTTTTGAAATAAAAATTTTTATGTATTTAGGCGTGAGGTTTTCTTTTGTTCTTCAAGCTGACTTATATAATTTTCTCGAAGTAATGAAGTAAAAAGGTTCTAAATAATGTTTAATGGCCCAGAATCACAACTCAAATGTTAAACAAAATACCTATACCTATCCGGTTAGATATGAGATGGCAAGGTCCATCTAGTAGACCACTATGAAATCTTCAATGAATCTAATGAGGTTCACCCGGCCTCACTTTACTTTGCTTTTAGAATTGTTATTTGAATATGTTTATGTAGAGTACATCAGCGATATTTTGGCAAAGTGTTTATACAGTAAAATCTCGATTCATCGCCACCATTTGTTCAGTCAAATTTTGGCGTTTTAAAGGGGTTTGGCGATAAATTGAGGGAGGCGGATAATGAAAAACATAAACAAAATGGATTTTGGGAATTCAAAATAGTGTGGCGATAAGTTAGGTGGCAAAGTTATCGAGGGGCATTATAACAAGGTTTTACTGTACTAGTATATTAATGCGTTCCTTTGTCAACGAAACTCTTAATATGATCACATTCATCGATGTGTTAAATGCTTTGTAAGAGTAAAATTAATTATAAACACAATATATTGATTGCATGTCACATGGGAAAATACTTTGATTGGAAATTATATATAAATAAATGGTTTTAGATACTAGTATGTCGATATTTTGTCATCGGTAGACACAATAATCACTAGCAAAACCGTATCTCTGATACATTTCAATCTCCTGTTTTAAATGTTAATGTTCAACCTAATATTCTGAAATTGGTTTTCAATCATTTAGCATTGCTTTTGTGAGCATGATCTGAACTTGAACCGGGATGTTTGTGTTTGATTAATGAAATCACAAAGATTAAACGCCATTAAACATGTTGGCGGTTTTCATCCAAAAGCTGAAACGCTATCAAACGTGACCAACCCTAATCAATGCGCCAAAAGAAAAACATATGACACAATACGAAGACTGTCATATCGGTTTTAAAACAGATACAGTTGCTAGGCGATCAAAGCACGAGTCTTTGATCACAGGGCATGTAATAGTTATGGCTTCAACCCCGATCGGTCACTTGTGCGAATGTATCGCCTCCTACCATTAACATCTATGTGTGTGTGTGTGTGTGTGTGTGTGCGTGTGTGTGTGTGGAAACAACAGGTGCTTACTCTTACGGAACATCCATCATCACTTCCTTTTTGACAATTCACATGTTTAAATTATTTTGCCAATTTAAAAATATTTTGCTTCGCTTTTAGATGGTGATTTAAACATGGACCGGTATGGTATGTTTGTGTTTTCGTTGATATGAAACAAAAACATTTTCAAAGTTCTAATTAGTTGGTTTTTTATTATTATTTGTCCATTGCTTTGGTTAGCTGGTTATATTTATGACCCTAAGTGTACGATTAAGGAGCCATAATTCGAACAATGTATATATTGTGTTTCTTGATCTCATTATTTTTAACATATGTTATATAGCTACAAATGGAGAACGGGGGCACTAGATGTGTCATTAATGAGAACATAATTTGGCGGGTGTAGCTAGCTGAACAGGAGATGCTTATCCTTCCGGAGCATCCGGTATTACTTCTTTGGTTAAAGTTCACGTGGATAATTTAACTTGGCAGTTTTTAAGTTCTTACTTACTTCTGGACTGTGATTTGGACATGGATAACTATGTTTGTTTTTTATTTTATTTAATTATTCGCCAAACTAATGGTCACCATTGTGTCGTAACTGCCAGGTGTCCGCTGATCATCATCATCCCTAAACTGTTTATCTCTTTTTATGACCTGTTCAAGGTTATTCTGGATCGTTGCCAAGAATATGTTTATGTACATCCGATTAATTCATGTAAAATTATGGTATCATGTCGCAACTGAATATGACAGAAATGATTTGCAGAGTATCAGAAATTAATTCCGTGTTGTACAGCATTTGATATATTAAAAAGTATTTAGCTTCAATATAATTGGCCGTTAAAGAGGATTTTCTCCTAAGTCACGAGAATTTAATATAGTTTTATTGTGATCCTCTAAATTTATGTGTCTTGGAAATCATCCAAATGCGACATGTTTACTCTGGGTATGCTGAGAACATCGTAAACATAATTTGTAAAAAGGTTTAAATGAATAGATAGCAAGTGTAGAGAAAACAGAAACATACATGGTAATACGGATGTCCAAAGAACGATCACACTGCTGTTTAAAGGTGAGATGAAACCGATGAACTTTGCTATGCAGGAAATATTATAAACGTGTCAGAATTTTGAAAATTGTTTCCAGATTATAAAGCAAAGATCCGACTTAGTTCAATCCAGTATATCTTGCTTTTAGGAAAAATGTCTACATTCTTTTGATGATATGAATATTGGTCGTTAATTTTCCAAAGAATGTCACAAACCACAAATTACCAAAATTCTTAATAAAACTGTCGAGGTGACTTTCATGTTTTAATATTTTTATTTGATGAAAACCTTTTGTTTCATAACATTCTATGATGGATTTGAAATTCGTTTTAAAATACGAATAGAAGTTTTCGGTAATTCATCAAGAACAGTAAAAATGTTCAACTCTCGAAAATAATAGCGTTCTCTTAAGTATGTAAAACGTGTTTTAGAAGTTTAAATTTTTTAAATGACGATGAGCTGAAACTGAGGAATATGCTTTTAATTCTAATAAGGGTTTGGATTATCTTGTAAAAGAAGTTCTAAGCTAAATCATGAACGACCAGGATTAGTACTGAAAAGATACATCTGTGTGAAGATAAAACCTTTCCATATTCTACAAACACATTGAAAAATGAAATTTCCGGAGGACGAAATTTTTATTTCTAGACTGTTGTTTGATGCCGTCAGACTTGGCAAATATAAGTTAGTGAGGATACTAATAGAGGGAGGGGTGAATGTAAACAGTACCACAAAATCCGGACGGACCCCTCTTATGGTAGCGTGTACCACTATTGCTGAGCAATATTCGGAAAATTCAGTTGAAATAGAGAAGGTAATTCATTGGTTGTTGCAACATGGATCAGACCCTAATTTACAAGATTGTAAAGGGAGAACTTGTTTGATGTATGCATGCTCTGGCGAGTGTCCGACAGATGTTATCAGAATCTTGCTTGAATCTGGAGCGGATCCACATATAAGAGACAAAAAAGGACGTTCAGTTATGGATTTTGCGTTATTGTATGACCGTTTTGACGTTATAAAATGTCTTCATGATTTTGATGCTTATAAAAAGGTCATACCAAACTGTAGTATATTTACTATCGGTTGTCATGGCTACATGTTTAGCGACGACAGAAAGTACTCTGTCTTGTCAATGCCGCTTGACGAACCTAGACCAACTAGGTCCGTGAAATGTTTAACAATGGTCCAAACAAACAACACATGATGGCATTAAGAAAAAAAGGATATGGCAAGACGTCATATATTATTTCGTGTTGTTTGGTAATATAATTTGTTATTGGTAGTTCTGTGCTTGGATCTAAATTTTGAAACCAAGTGATTGGAAAAATATCCAAATAACCAAAATTTATTTAACCAAATTTAGCTAAGGAAATACTTAAGGGAGTATACCTTAGTTTTTGAGGAATATATATTATTGATTTTATTGGTTATTATTTTCCTTTATGAGTTGATTTTAGATTGTTTTCGAGGACGCAAACAACCATCATTTTAAATCATTTAGTTCATTTCATTCTCAGCTTTTATTTCATCGTGGCGAATGTAGCTAGCTTATCAGTTATTCACCCTACCGGACATCCGACCTCACTTACTTAGTTTGGCAGTTTCATTTTTCCCTTCACTTTGGGATTGTGAATTGAAATGGATCGAAGAGTTTGTTTTTGAATTGGTTTGGATACTATATTGTCCGTTATAAACTTAATATTACAGAGTTTAAATAAATATTTAAAGAATGGAGATTGATTGATATGTTTTGTTATATTGTGAAGAAGAATCTTAGGGACTCTTCACGCATCATCTGCTAGAACGGACGACGTATAGAAATAATGAATCTATCTGACCATCTTTTAAATTCTACACGTGTCGGATGTAGCTAGCTAAACAGGAGGTGCTTACCCTTCTGGAGCACCCGACCTCACTTCCCTGTTGGAAGTTCACGTGTCTAACCTATGTTTTCAATTCCAAAATGTTTACTTTGCTTCTGGATTGTGATTCGGACATGGATAAGTATGTTTGTTTTTGTATTTTGACTTTTAATATTTTATGTTAATTAATTCATGTCATTTTTAATTTTTCGATTTCTTTTCAAATAGAGTTTCTTCTTTTTTGCGCTGTAACAACATTCATGTTTATTGTATAAGATACCTAAGATAAGTCATTAGTAAATCTGTCAACCGCTGGCCAGCATTGAGATAAGTCATTAGTAAATCTGACAATCGCTGGCCAGCATTGTTGCTTGTACTGCCAGACAAAGAAGAATATCCACCAATCTCGTTCTTGGGAACGAATTATTTTGCCGTCATCACAGTATTGATGAAAAGTATAATGGCTTTTTGTTCAGGATTACCCTGGATATATTTGACGCCCCATGGCATAATTCTATGATTCATATCATTCGACGGTCCACATATGACGGCTGCAGGTAGTTAGACCGGGGGAACATACCCTTTTTGAACACCTAGGTTTACTTCCCTTCTGACAGTTCAGTTTTTAACTTAATTTTTACAGTTTTCAAAGTGTTTACTTTGCATTACGGATAGTGATTTGGACGGGTACTTTTGTGTCTGATCGTAACTAAGTACATATTTATTTCAAATCACTCTCTATATCAATAATAAAAAAACAAATATACTAATCCATGTCCGAATCACAATCCAAAGGCAAAATAAAAACTTTGAAACTGACAAGTTTAAACACATATCCGTCTTAATTTTACAGTACTAAACCACCGTTTCGGAATACCTTTCCTCATCAGTAGGGCTTGGACCAAAATTGTGAAACTAAAATATGTTTAACCAAATTTAGCTAAGGAAATAAGCAATCAACTTCAGTCAGGTGATAACAATTTATTGAGCCGTGTATATTTCATGACATTTTCCATCTCTGAATACATCATATTTAATCTTTCATTGTTTCTTGACAATGTCGTTGAAATATCTATGGCATTCCAGTCTCATTTCACAAACTTAAGCATGTTTTAATCTTAAAACTGCCTAACACCATCTACGCACGTGAAAGGCGCTATATTGCAATACTCGGCGAGCTCGCATTGTGAACACCGGTTTACACAACACTCACAGTTTATATTCTGTTGGTAACCATATTCACGTTTATCTGCTTTCAGGTATGACAAGGCCGACTTCTTTTCAAGGAGTCTTCCTGCAAACTTGGATAAACCAAACTCTATACCTGTGAATAAATACGATTTTATACAATATTAATAATGACCTTCATCACAATTTTGTTGTTAAATATGATATCTTTGTTTCCAAAATTACCCTGGATATATTTGATGTCACACAGTTTTATGTTCCTGTCATTCTTGATTTCGATCTCACACGTGACGGTTGTAGCTAGCTACTTGTCTTTTCGGAGCACCCGGCAACATATTCCTGGTAGAAATTTACATGTTTAACTTAATTTGCCAGTTTCAAAGATTTTACTTTGCTTTGGTGTTTTGATTTTGGCATAGATTGGTATGTTTGTTTTTTAATCTAAAATCTAGAGGTAAATATGTGACAAAAGTCAAGACTACATAATCTTTCATTTTAAGAACACTAAACTAGTGTAACTCTATTCGTTGTTCAACTAACCATCATCGATTAAAATGGCTTTCACAGAAATTGTAAATGGTTATTAATTCCGTAATACCTCATGCAATTTTAATTAAGCAAATCATAAAAACAGTTTTGTTTTGGTTAAAGGGAAAATAAGCAATCATTTTAATCCTGAACAATCACACAGACTAAAATATGTTTTTCTATTGCGAAGAAAGTGTTTGTCTATTGGCTTTATTTCCTTTTTTATTTAATATAATCTGTACTGAAAAATGAAAGAGAAAGATATACACGAGCATAAGCCAACCAGATAAACACATATTCAAACACTTTATTATTTTTCACGTACCGGATGTTGCTAGCCTAGCAGAAGGGGCTTACCTTCAGGAACACTCGGACTCACTTCACTTAAGTGTTAACTTCAGGAAAGTTTTTACAATGTTTTGGTTTTCTAATTTGAACATGTGTATGATTATTTTTTATTCCTTAATGTTGACGGAAACTGAATATAGTGACAAAAACGACTATTATAATTTTAAAAGCATTACGAGGGCACACATTTATTTTTTACCTTAACTACTCTTTGGTTATCCTATTTGAAAGAAAGCAACAACAAAAGGATCTTATAGATTTTGAATTGGACGGATACAAATCCATTATTGATTTGCAAACATGAGCCGAGTCTTTACTAGAAATCCTTGTTTTGGTCACACACTTGCTTTATATATCATTTTATACGACAAAATATAACTTGGGTTGGTATTTACAATGGTAAATGTTTTTACAAGTTCTAGAAAATGGCGGTATATCTTATATAACGTAGTGATGACGGACGAGTTGGCTATTTACATAGGTTAGTGCAGTTCAAGAACGAAATGCTTTTGGCGTTACTTGAAAGACCAAAAATGATTATTAAACTAATTAATTGAACAACCTTTCTTCATTTTTCATTCCAGTTTTAAAGTTTTTACTTTTAGCATTTGGGATTCTGATTTGGACATGTATTTGTATGTTTGTTTTGTATTATTAAATGTTGACGGACACTGAATTTAGTGACAAAAATGTCCTTGTATAGTTTTTTAAAAACATTAGGAAAGTCAATGCTTATTCAATTAAATTTCCATTAACTAGTGGTTCCTTAACGTACTGTTTAAACTCCTAACAACAATTTTACCTACAATAATATTCAAATGTATAGCCAACAACAAATACTTGGTAATATAACCTGTAAGTTTTGCCATGTTACCAGTGTTAATTTACGAGTTCTGAACGCAAGAATATTAGAAGCTATTTAGAAAGTTCGTTTAATGACGTCACAAAACTATAGGTTAATAGACGTAACCAACGGCAAAGCCTCTTTCTCTGTGGGAATTACTTACATATCTGGGTAAAACATCCAAGATCTCAACGACTCGGTAGAAAGAGAAAACAAAAACACATAAAAGAAACAAAACTCTGCGCACATGGTACAATTTCACGTAAGAGGACTTTTTTAACGTTGTTAATGTAAAAAGTATGTATAGTGACGTCATTTATTGTAATTTCTACTCATAATGACGTGTAACCGGAAATCGCAAATTCACGCAGGTCACATGACGAGACTTACAGTAACAAGGTTTATTAAGGTCATTTAAACCATCACCTGTATAATCACTTCCTTGCCGAGCACTGCTTCTTTTTGTGAAGTGACTTGTCATGTCGTTGTTTATTGAACCAGAACGTTTTTTCCCAAATATATTATGATCTCCTCCACAGACCAGCGAGACTATATCAGATAATGAGCTGCCACAATAACCTTGTGGATGGGCTGGTTCGTTGCCTGTGCAAAGATGGGGTGAATCATCTGAACTGACTAATCTAGGACTGTATGAAATTAACACACTAAGACACAAGGTACAACCCACTAGAAACGAGGCACATCCGTCAGTAGTCAGCATGGCTTGGTTGATCTTGTTGTTACTACAAAAGCAGACTGTACATTAGTGATATGCATATTATGGAATAAAAGAAAAAAACCGAAAAAGTTGAAAAAATGAGCTTAATTAAATACAAGACATCAATTTTTATCAAAGTTACCTTCGATTTCTTTGGAGATGTTTATTTAGTCATTTTAAGGCCAAGTGGTACAAATGGACGTTAACGTTACGCACGGTGCGTACAAATCTACATGTATGCACTCTGATGGTATTATTCTAACTCCTAATTTTAAGTAACTGTAATATTTTTTGATAAATTATTTTCAGAAAATAAAATACATTATGTCTATCAATTAAAAGATTAAATGAAAATATACAAGAACATCATCATAAATATAGTACACAGATACCAATGATTAACAAAGAATTGCCTTTGATACTTTCAATTGATAAAGACGCTTTTTCACAAAATTTATTTGATGATATCTTTTTCGATATTGTTTCAATTTTCAAAATTCTTTCAGATTTTAATAATTTAGAATTTTCATATTTTTTCATACACTATGATTTTTAAAATATATTTCCAATTACGCCATGAAAAGTTAAACTGAAATTATAGTGTTTTTATTAATGACGCACGGAATTTCTGAATGACGTGTTTTCGAGCTCGGTAGTTTTTAATCAGTTTTCTGGCTAAGTAAAAATTTTCGATTATAATGATTTTTTTCACTCCAATCAAGATTGTGTCTCAATACTAGCAATTCAAAATATAAAAATCTTTAAAATATTTCAAATGAAGCCATTAACAATATTTCCCCGACTCTGACTGACCCTTCTTCATGCATCATTGACTCGCATTTCGGATGATAATGCTTTGTTTTTTTTCCATTCCAGAGTAATATTTTTTCTTATATCATTATTTCTGTAATTTAAGTGATTAGGAATAGAAAATAATCTAAATTATAAAGTAATTTGTTTATAAATCTTTAAAATAAAGTATTAACTATTACAACAAGACGCATAAATACAACACTCCTAGTTTACGGTACGATGACGTTAAAAATCGCAAATTTGCCGAATCTTTTACAATATCGTCAAAATCATGACGTTATTGCTAATTTTGGTCATATTTTTCGCATCAGATTACCCTTTTGAAGTTTTATAGCGAAAAATCGAGCAAAGGGACATATGTTTTTCTTTACATATTCAGAAAATTCAAATTTTAAACTACATTATGGTAGTTTTTAAAAAACTGTTATTTTTCTACACTTTTTTCAATTTCCAGGGCCCGCAAAATAGCAATTTCCTATTTAACCTGTTAAAATTCGAAAATTGTTACATTTTTGTCGCTTTATTGCTAAAAAAAGTAAAAAGGGGACCCCTATATTTTTTGCATTTTCAGACGCGACTCAAAAAGTTTTACAAGTATAGAAAAAATCAGAAACTTGTAGGATAGTGCCCATTTGTACCACTTGGCCTTAAAATATGGTGCTAAGTGCCTTTCATCACAACTGACAATGTTCTTGGTCACTTTGGTCGTTGCCAAGTTTTTCAGTTACGAATTTCTTTGCATGAATCCGTTTCAACGATAAATCTAAAACTTTTAAACTGATACTTAGCTAATAAATTATTTTTTGTTTCACACGTGATGGGTATACGTTATTTGCCCTGTTGGTGACCTAATCTCACTCTCATAAATGTTTTAATTGAAAATTGGTAAAGCTCATGGAATATTATAGCAAAACAGTATAATAAATGGAGTGAAATGAGATGTTGCTCCCGAGTTTGATATAACTTTATGCAATACATAGCATTAACAACTGATTCTGAATCCTGATTTAAGTTCTGTCCACGTTACTAAATAAACTGATTACCTGACATATAGTTTTAAAAAAAAGTAATGGTGTATTTTGATCATTCGGAAATGCAAACATATCTTGGAGGCGTTGATAGTAATTTTCTAGAATGTCTGTCTTAAACTAGACACAAACATCTGGCAAATTCGCATCGCCTTGAAATGTTATGAAATCTATTATTTTAGAGAAAATTAATTTTTATTACATTATCATTGGTTCTAAATTGAACAAAACGTCTTTATCAAATCATTCATTTGTCATTGTTTTACAAAAAATGTAAGCTAATATACAAATATTTATTGCTGAACAGGGATCAATGTTATTGTGTCAAGCGCCATACGGATTGCAAACTGAAAGTTGCATCAACAAAATGTTAGAGTCTTTGTGTTTTTTAAAGATATTTGCTGTGTGGAATTTTGGTTTTTAAACAAATAGTTGGTATAAAAAATTGCACAAACTGCGCCATTTCTAGGTTTTTTTTACGTGTCAAAATCGCTAAATCACTCAATTTCAATTTACTTAATGTATCTTATAAACTCCTATACAGTGTCATTGCTAACAACATTAAAACTGTCTTAGAATTTTTAATATACGAAAATCAAAAGGGATTTCAAGCTGGTTTGTTTATCGGAGAAAACTCTCGCATTATCTATGACACTCTCCAATATATTTAAGAAAATAATATTCCCGGGATATTGTTATTAATAGATTTTGAAAAAGCATTCGATTCAGTTTCTTGGCGTTTTATGGAAAAAACACTTCATTTCTTTAAATTTGGCAAATACTTAATACAACGGATAAATATTTTATACAAAAATGCAAAACTTTGTGTAATATAAAATGGTATTTTTTCTCCAGTTTTTCAAAATAGGCAGAAGTTGTAGACATGGGGACCCCATCTCACCTTATTTATTTATACTTTGTGTGGAAATATCGGCAATTCTTATACGAAAAAACAAAGGCATAAAGGGGATAAGATTTTCCTAGGCGGATCAAAAAAAGTCTTCAAAGTTCTCTTGATCTTCTTTTTCAATTTGCAAAATACTTAGAACTTAAACCGAATATCAACAAAACAAAAGTTATCTGGACTAGATTAAATCGTGATAGAAGAAACACTTTGTGTAAAATTCAAAGTATACAGTGGAGCAGTGATGCCTTTACGGTGCTTGGAATAACATTTACGGCACAGTTAGATTCCTGTGTGAACTTAATTACGAAAGTAAAATAAGACAAATTGAAAACGATTTATATTTTTGGACCCTAGAGAACTTACTCCTTTTGGAAGAATAACAGTAATCAAATCCTTATTATTGCCAAAACTTACTCACCTTTTACAAGTCTTCCAAGACCGGATACTAAATTCTTATTCAAATTGAAAAATATTTTACAGCTATTTATGGCAAGGTAATACAAAAACACCATGGTACAAAAAATTGAAAAGGGGGGTTGTCAAATGATTTATCTCAACCGTTTTATAAAATCCCTAAAACTAACATGGGTTAGAAAGTTGTCACCAGAGAATTCTTTCATTAGTAATATTTTTTTTGAAATATTGAAATCTGATATCGGAAAATTTATGAACCTGGGCTATGACAACCCATCAGTATTAGAAAAACAAATAAATAACTTGTTTTGAAAAGAATTACTTAGTGCACTGAAGAAATTTAGATTACTAGTTTCTGCCGAGGATCGGTATTACAATTTCCAATTGGGCACAACTCTAAAATAAAAATAAAAAGAAAAAGAGTTTTATACGAGGCATGGTATACAAAAGGCGTTTCTACAAAACAAATTCAATCAAACGAAAATGGCATATTTTAATTTTAAAGAATTCAAAAAATTATATAGCACCTATTACTGTATATGAGGGACTAAAAAGAACAATTACACTGCCATATCCGTGTATAAAACTGGCTACCAAAAATCTGCAGATATCATTATAGCTGGGTTTTTTTCAATATATAAATAGGAAAACAAAAGGTTCTAAGGACATATACAATGTTTTAAAAGAGCTTTATATTGTAAACCTAAAATGAATAAAAATGGGAGTATGAATTACCTTATCACGTCGCTTGACTTTGGTTTGAATTTTGTAAATCTAAATATTTTTCTTAGTACAGCAGACACAACATTTCTATGGTTTAGTTATAGATTGTTGCATAGAATTTTGGCTACAAATAAGTTTTTATTTAAAATTAAACTTAGAGATGATCCACATTAATCTTTCTGTAACACACATGAGGAAAATTTAAGCCATTTGTTTTATCACTGCTTATACATAAGAGAATGTTGGCATGGGATGGAAAATTGTATAACGGAAAAAATGATAAAACCATTAAAATTGAATTAAAAGACATAATATTGGCTAAAAGGGTAAACAGGTCCATGCAATCGACTTTATTATTAGAATTGATAAATTATATATTAATATCAACAAAGAATGAACAACAAAACAATAAGTTTAGATCCATATATTATCAAAATTAAACCATACATGTACTTTATAATGGAGAAAAAAAAGATTTAATAGGGAAATTATTTGAAACATGATAAAAATGTGTTTATAATGTGTTTTAGCTACGGTTACAATTTTTTTCGATTATGTAGAATGTAGAATATTTGTGAATTTCATATTGGTATTACACTCGGAAAACTTGGGATTTATATGAATATACATACATATTATATACACAGTGTGTATGTACAACCCCACTCTCATGTCGAGTCCTTTTTTCGTAGCCGTATCACAAGTCGCGCTTGCGCGACGAGTAGTGATACAGCTGCGAAAAAAGGACGAGACCTGATACGGAGGGTTGTACATACACACTCTGTATATGGTATTTTTATCTAACATTTCCAATAAGGTTATTTAAAATGATAAAAAACAATACTTTATGTGAATAAAATACATTTACCACAGATAACCACTGAACTATGTTATGACATGTTCTGTAGTAATGATGTCATTGTTTCCATTTGACAAGTCGGAGTTGAGTTGAGTAATGGTGTTTAACGTCCCAGTTAAGAATATTTCACTGATATCGAGACGTCGCCAGCTATAGGCCAAGGTGCAAAAATTTTGCCTGTGCGTTGCGCTGATGACATTATACAGCAGGGTTCTTTAGCGTGCCAAGCCCACCGTGACACGGGACCTCGTTTATTTTAAGTTCCCATCCGAAAGAACCGTGACTTTCATTTCGTAATGCCGAGTGCTTAGCGAAAGAACAGTTACTACCCACTTTCAAGTCTTGGGAAGACCCGGCCGGGGATCGAACCCACATTCTCCCACTTACGGAGCGAGCACTCTACCAACTGAGCTACCGCAGTGGTATTGACAAATCAGAGATTTCCAATGACGTCACAATGAAAAATGCACGTAAACTTTACCGCCAATGTTGTATCACCACAGTGTGGTGATACAAGATTCTGTATCATACGTGTTCGATAAAACTTGTATACCGTCAAATCAGATAGAAAAACTAGTCTAATGTTAGATAAAGTGTTCTATTATGATACATGGTTGGCACACCCAAAAATGAGTGTATGAATGTGTGAATGCAAGGTGTAATTGTCATGGTTATGTTTACATTGAAAAAAAATTAAAAAATCCAAAACTGATATAAAGATGATTAATAGTTGGATAATATGTCAATGAATGTCATCTATACAAGTGAGCTTGAAATAAAAATTATGCCAGATTGGTCGGGGTATTTCGACTTATACCTCAATAATGACACCCACTAAAGGCTACATTTGATGCTGTATGACAAATGTGATGATTGTAATTTTTCTAATGTCAAATTTCCTTATCTATTCAGCAATATATCCGCTTCTGTGTGTTAATTCATAGTTAATGCGCTATAATAGAGCTTGTTTCCACCACTAGAATTTTATACCAATTTGCTTCAAGAAAAACTGTTGACTCTAGGGTATTAATATTGAAAGCCAAGTTTATCTAAAACCGTCATCGCAATATTTTGATGATAAGTATGATGCCTTTGTGGCCAAGGTTCGCCTGGATAGAAATTTCATGTTCCTTTCATTTCCAAATTTGATTTCACTTGTAGCGGGTGTAGCTATCTAGCTAAACAGGAGGTTCTTACCAATCCGGAACATCCAGTCTCACTTCCCTGGTGGAGGTTCACGTTTTTAACGAAATGTGCCAGTTTTTACTTTGCATTTTGGAATATAATTTGAAAATGGAGGATAGGTTTGTTTTAGATTCATTTCAATTTTATACCACTGTTTTATCTCATAGGCACGTGCAGTAATTGCAAGCAGGGTTGTCATTTCCCCTGCAAGTAATTCCGTTAATTATGTTGTGGCATAAAGTTTGTACATTATATGTTAGTAAGATACATTTATCCATTTGTATTTATATTTAATAAAGCATTTGATGATACATGAAAACTATTGCACTTGGTTAAAAAAACGAAAATACAGAAAAAAAGATATTTTTACAAAACATAAATCTGTTAAATATTAAGAAATTCGTGAGCTTTAGTACATTATTGGTTTCATGAATATATGAAACATTTTTAATTAATCAAAATAACTACAAATCTCACAAAAAAAAATTGAAGATAAACTTACAAACTTACACAATTCAAACGATTATCAAAAAATTCTTATCACAAAAAAGTTTTCAATTTTCACTTATTATATTAATATTTCAGGAATATAAATTTTACGTCTGGTAATGAAAACAAAGATGCTGTTCAGTATGATAAATAAAATTGAAAAAAAGCGTTATTGATGAGCCTAAAATAAAAAAGAAAATAGGAAAAGAAACTTAACGAACTAAAAGAAGTAACAATAAGACGTCAAATGAAGATGGTGTGATCGTATTTATGTTTTAAAATATAGAATAGTACCTGCTTATTTTACACAGGTATTTTTCTTACATGTTGTTTAACAGGAGGTTTAAAACGATATATTAAAAAAATGTACTTTTAAATCTAGATAACTACAAGGTTGTCACTTTTTCAGCTGCCTTAAAAATGACTTGGATACAAAGACTGTTACAAAGTAATTCTAAATGTTTAGGTTATATGGAAGTTTTACTTTAAATTTAATGGCATTGCCTCTATGAGAGAAGGTTAATAAAATAAGAAAATACACAATCTTAAAAATTCATTTTGGAAAGATGTTTTTAAGTATGGACTGTTTTACAAACAGTAATTTTTTCTCAAAACTGGAACGACATTGAATATTCGTGTATATTGTGTAATAAAAATATAAAAATTAAAAATGAAAGAATACATTAGAAAGAATATTTGAAAAACAACATCGTTTTCATAAAAGATTTAATAGATGAAAACCAGCAATTACTAAATTATGAATACAACATCAAAACGAATTTTCTAGAATATACAAATCTCATAATTTCAATTAAAAAGTATATAAAACACTAAAGATACATCCAAACAATATTAAAACAATAAACACGTTTATATTGTTACACTTACAGATAATTTTTAAATCTAAAAAAGGCGCTAAAGACATTTTGAATGAAGACAAGCAAAATACAGACAAGTGAAATAATATGGAAATCAGAATATAACATAGAAGATAAAGAATAGAAAATTTACAATAGCATACCCTTAATACGACCAAAATACTTATCTCCAATAGTTTCAGTACAGAATAAAAAAAACATTTTAGCAACAAATAGTTATCTGAAAAAAATGGCATAAGAATACATGATAAATGTTTAACACATTCGCGGAAGATATAGTACATTTGTTTTGGGAATGTCAACATGTTTATAATCAGAAATTAGAAAATTTGTTTGAAAATAATTGAACGGCTATCTTTGGTAATCCAAACATTTCGGAAGAGTTAAAACCTTTTAACTTTATATTTATTTTTGTGAGAATTATATATACAACGCCAGATCAAATGATAGTAACTTAAATATGAACAGCTTAAAAAGAAAATTGAACCATGATATAACATTAAAAAAATAAGATTAAGCAATTTGGTATATCGGAATTTTTTTAAATGTTTTGGAAATATAATTACAATGTTCTGAATAAATTGAATTAAATTGATTTTTACTATATACAAGTATCAGAGAGAAATTGAAGCAAATTAGAAGTTTAAAAAATCTAGCTTAAGTTGTAAATAATTTGAAAACGTAGAATACATGCTTAATTAATTATACCCTGAGTTCACAAAACATATAACTTCTAGCTTGCTTTTATTCCCTTCCATTATCAATGTTCTTTGAGTATACAGAAAGAGAATTTATTCATGAATAACCATGCAGAAAATTTATATTGTATATATTGTATTATGAATTTGTATTAAAAGTATATCGAATTATGATATTTCATGTTTGCTTACACAAATAAAAAAATCAGCTGTCTTAAGCAAGCTAACTCATACAATAATCGAGTAAGAGAGTTCCATGTTCTATTCAATTTAAACTTTGATTTCAAACGTGACTGACGAATGTGACTAGCTAGACAGGAGGTACTAACCCTACTAAAAACTATGCTTGTTCCTTAATGAACGTTTACTTAATTTGCCAGTTTTCAAAGTTTTTTTTATTGGGGTTTGGATATGTACCGGTTTGTTTGCGTTTGATTGATAAATCTTAGTACTGATATAATTTCATATACTCTTACTCAACTTTGATTATGATATTAAGATATTTGTAGATAATAAAAAACAAACATACTTGTTCGAACCACAACCCAAAATCAAAGTAAAAACTTTAAAACTGACATTCAGGTTAAACACATGAAAATTTAACAGGGAAGTGAGGCCGGGTACTCCGGAAAGGTAAGCAACACATGTCATTCTAGCTACATCCGCCACGAGTGTGATCAAAATTGAATGAATGTAACATGGGACTATTGGAAGTCAAATACATCCAGGGCAATACTGGATACAGAGACATCAGACTTATAAACAGCCATATAACTTTTTGAGGGTCATGATAAGCATAGGTTTGAAATATATAAATGACACTCTTTTGTATCTTCTTTTATCGTCTTAGTATAAAATCTTCGATTATGAGGATAAACAAAAAAATGAAAATTTGGAGAAATGGTAAAACTGCAGATTTTAAAATGATTTTGGTAAACAAAATTTTCCAGTCTTACCTTGTACAATTGCCTGCTATGTTACTATATTTATAATACAGTTAGTGTCCAGTATGCCACTCCATCCTATTTGAAAGAAAAAGTGAGAAAAGCTTATTATATACATTTTATATTTTTACATATTTTTTTCTGTTGAAACACTACACATACAAGCAATATCCGAGATGTGTTTGTTTTGAACACTTCTTTCAATTTTATTACCCTCGGAATGGTTTCTCAAGAAAACATTACAAATTATTTTAAACTGTGTACCTACCGAGACGTTTCATTCATGTGTCATCATCAATTTTTTCGAAAATATATCATATAAATTGCGTATGACTTAGATATTTTTCTTAAAAAAGATTTATGGACATCCAGAAAAAGATTTTCTCTGATAATATCCGTTTTCTTTGTGTAATTATTGAGGGTGAAACCTTTAACATTGTAATATAATAGGCCATGAAAACTTAGAATATTATCATTAAAAACCTTACTTCTTAAGAGACCTTCGTAACAGTTAGTCATACTTGATTCAGGCCGCCATGATTTCAATAAGTCTTAAGACTCGAAATTACTTTTACTTTCCCATAAACAGTTTCCGATCAGATAAATATATTAGACTGTAGAGTCAAAACATTATCACCAAGATTTATTTTTACCTTGAAACTGTCAATAACTGTTAAAACAGTCACGTTTACAAAGGTCCAACGATACATATAGTTGAAGTAAATATTGCTAAACCTGTTGTTGTTTTAGAGCACTAGACGGCCGTTTCGGAATAAATATAAATATAAATCCAAATATTTTTTAAGATGTTAAAATGAGAAGAATAGAAAGTATATCGATTGAAATAACTCTAATACTTACTATATTTTTTAAGCCAGAACATTACAGTTCCTTTAATTCCGCAAATATTTTAAGGCCAAGTGGTACAAATGGGCACTATCCTACCAGTTTCTGATTTCTTCATACTTGTAAAAAATTTTGAGGCGCATCAGAAAATGTAAAAAAAATAGGGGCCCCTTTTTATAGCTATAAAGCGTCAAAAATGTAACAAATCTTGGAATTTTAACATAGGCTTAATAGGAAATCGAAAAATTTTAGGCTCTGGAAAATAGGAAAAAGTGTAGAAAAATAACAGTTTGTCCTACAACTACAATAATGTAGTTAAAAATTTGAATTTTCTGAAAATGTAAAGAAAAACATATGTCCCCTTGCTTGATTTTCCGCTATAAAACTTCAAAGACGTTTTTTGATGCGAAAATATGGCAAATATCAGCAAAAACGTCATGATTGTTATGATATCGTATACGAATCGGAAAATTGCGAGCTTTAACGTCATATTGCCGTAAACTAAGGTTGTTGTATTTGTCATGCGACATCTTGCTGTAATAGTTAATACTTTATTTTAATGATTTATATACATATTACTTTATAAATTATATCAATTTGTATTCCTAGTCACTTAAATTACAGAAATGATGATATAAAGAAACATTATTACATCGGAATAGCAGAAAGCCTTATCATCTGAAATGAGAGTCAATTAATGATACTTCAAACATGTAAGAAGAAGGGCCAGTCAGAATCGGAGAATATTGTTGATTGCTTCATTTGAAATATTTAAAAGATATTGAACAATTGAGACAAAATCTTGACTTGAGTGAAAAAAACCAACACTTTGATCTCGTTTCATCATTAGATATAGACAATAATTGATCAAAATATATGTTTATTCTGTCTCGTTTCATTCTTTTCAGTTAATTTTACCACACCAGAGGGTCGTTTTAGAATACAAGTCCTCATCAGCAGTGCTTGCACAAAAAAATTGTGAAAACAAAATTATTTCAAAGAATTGAAAAAATATACGAAAGGCCTAAATATATTTAACCAAATTTAGCTAAGGAAATACTTTGCAAGAGAGAGTATATTTTAGCTTTTGATAATTTTAAGATTTTAACTAGCAGACAATTTAGACAATCGTATATTTCTGAAAATGCAAAAGTATTGCCTGCTGAGTTTCTGATATCCTCGTGAAACATCCACCAGCAGAGATACCGCTCAATTTATTATCATCATAGTCGATGGTATCGTCATATCAATTTTGTGGATTCCACTGCTGGCCTGTCAATACTGAAGGGTAAATCCTTAACCTTTTGGATTTAGCTTAAATAAAAATCAGCTGACAGATCATAGTGTGAAAATGTTTGTTATTTTGCTTGCAAAAATTTGGTGGTTTCCCAAAGGCTTTATGTTTAAGTTTATCCGCCCAACATGGAATTGATTTCTTTCATATTAATGTAAGAATCATGATTTGAGCCTAAAAGTCCAGTGTGTGTGTGTGTGTGTGTGTGTGTGTGTGTGTGAATTTTCTTTTGTTTTCTGGCTTTTGGTTACATTTCGATATATCTGGCTATATGTTTTTCCTTGAAAAAGTATTACAATAATGAACAGTAAAGATTTATTCGACGCCACGAAAAATCGTTATGGAGTCTGACAATTGCACATGGGTGCAATAATGAAAGACATGTTTATAAGAGATTTCAGTCATTTACTCTCCTGAGGAAAATCTCTCGGTAAAAGAATGAAGGTAAAATAAGTTATTATTACAGTTATATAATCCGTTTTGACATTTATCATATTTCCATTTTAAAGGTATTTATAGAATCTTACAAGTAAAAAATTAAATGAAAAATGTTTAAAAGCAAGATTTTCTTGATTGGCAATGCTACTACTGACGAGGCGTTGTATTCTCGTGTAGTGTTGTAAAGCTAACACAGGTATAAAATGTTAGTGGTGTCTCTGCTGGTAGACTAAGCAGCCTCGAGGATATAATAAACTCAGTAGGTAATACTTTTGTATTGTCAGAAATATATACTATTTTTATAAACTTGCTTCTAGTTAAAATCTCAACATCCACAAAAACTAAGGTATACTCCCCCATGCAAAGTATTCCCTTACAAGGTTTTGGTTAAATTTATGATGAACCTTTGGATACTTTTTCATCCCATTAAAAAGATATGGTTTCACCACTTTGGTCCAAGCATTACTGATAAGGAATTAAAAAACGGTCTGAACCAGATGTTACACTGGACGTGATAGGCTAGACTGCTTTCGCTGTGGACAGCAAGGTCATTTACAGATTTGTTGTAGATTGAAGTTTGATTATTCTCGCAGAGGAGGTTTAAACACCAAATCTGTTTGACAGTAGGAGGTTAGTAGACTGGAAGAAGAGGCTAATCGTATGGAGCAATACGTACACCTGTCTTTGGTACAAAGTGGATTTGTTGAAGAGTGTAATGACGTGGAGATCAAAGTTGATGATATTGTTGTCACTGCATTATTGGACGCATGGAACACCATAAATACCGTCAGTAGAACTTTTTATGAGAATAATTGATCAAATACGAGTTATGTCTTTGAACGATATATTTAAAGCGTGCAGATGTCTTTTTGCTTCCATATAAGGTATTTATAGAAGTTGAAATATCAAACATCACTAATCGGAGTGTTGTCAAAAAACCACGAAATATTATTTGTGAATTACAGACAGGCATGCAATGTGGAGGGTATGTCTATAAAAGTTTTTCTTTCTTACCATGATAGTTCTGCAGCAATATTAATAAAATAACTTTTTTGTAATACGTATCTAATAAAGCATGAACTTCAGCTTCATGGTATAAGATGCTAACGCAGTATGAGGACATTTTTCAAAAGGTGATTTCGAAATTGCCCAAAGTACATTGAGTGAAGCATTGTATCAAACTTCTTGACGATACACCTTTTAAACAGAGACATCGAAGAACTCTGTCTTTTAATGTATAATGAGTGCAAGACCAGTTGAAGGAGTTGTTAGCCTGGTTAGCGTCAGGAAGTAACGTAGTCTTTATAGCAGCAATATCGTACTAGTTAGAAAGAAAGCGGTTGTGTGTGGATTTCCGGATGCTTAACACGAGGGCTAAAACGAATACTAGTATTTATTTACATGTACTATGGCATGTTGATAAAATACTAGATTCGCTGGCATGTAATCATTTTTACACCATACACTAAGTCCGCTAATCACCAGTTAGAAATTAATAAAGCAAAAAACACACAATTTACAGTTGGTGCGTTTGGATTTTGGAAATTTGTTCGAATGAGTTTGGATCATGTAACGCTCTCGCTATATACAAAGGTTTCTGAAAAACATGGTAGATGGTCTCAATCATAATCTTGGTCCAGTGTTTTAGACGATGGGGTTGTATTTTCGCTCACTAACAAGGAAATTTTAAACAGGTGACATCCGGTATAAGAGTGCGGTTTAAATCCATCGGTGCAATACCAGAGGCTCTAAATTCACGAAAAAAAGATTCTGAGATTATCCCTTCAATTTCAACATTAAAATAAGATATTTTGTTACTATATCCTAAAGTTCCAAAACAAACACATGCTAATCTAGGTTAAATTACAATCCCAAAACACGTGAACATCCGCCAGGAAGAGAACCGGGTGCTCAGGATGGGTAAGCAGCTTCTCTTAAGCTAGCTACACCTCCATGTGTGCAATCAAAATCGAAATGGTGTCAAATATATCCAGGGTACTTATTGATACAAAGACAATTATACTTATCAACAATATTGTACAATATCGATACCACTGATTGTATAACTCATGACACTTTATTTAAAAAATGATTATCAGTGGTATGATCCAGGTACTTAAGGAAGGCCTTAACCAATCTACTGACTTAATAACAAGTGCTTCACTTAGAAAGTTTAGAGAAATGGTGTTTAAAGTCCCAGTCAAGAATGTTTCACTTATATCGAAGCGTCGTCAGCTATAGTCGAAGGTGCAGAATATTTTCCTGTGCGTTGTGCTGATGGCATTATACAGCAGGGTTCTTTATCGTGGTACGTCTACTGTGACATGGGGCCACGTTTATTTCAAGTCCCAATCCCAAAAAAAACGTGACTTTCATTTTGTTATGCTGAGTGCTTGGCGAAAGAATAGCAAAGGCCCTTGGTTTGAAAAAAAGTAAGTAAAGAGTCATCTAAGTAGAAAAATTCAAGTGAAAACCATTTGGTTGAAAAACGTGAAGAGGGGTACAATTATAAAGTTACCTTCACAAGTGTGAAGATTTATAAATAAAAATAAACCAGGAATTGATAATTTTAGAATTTTTAAAATACTTGTATTTTTTATGGAAATTACGCAAAAATACACGTGTTGGGAAAAGAAGATTTTTACCTTGTGTAACGAATTAATTTAAAAAAAATGAAAAGATATTAACATCTTCAACGCCATAGAGCAGGCCAGAGTTTGTTAAAGACATGCGAGGTTTTTGAAAACTCGACAATTTGCGGTTGAGGTTATCTACGATTTACTTTCCTTTTAAAAATACGTGTACCAGGCGTGATATTTATATTACATATAAGGTTATTTCATAATTGTACCCCTCTTTTACTTTTTCAACCAAATTTGTTTCACCTGAATTTTAAAATACTAAGATGCCGGTAATATTTCCATGTATCTTTATATTATAAATACGCATTTATAAATAATATCACCGATAGCATCTACAAACAGCCTATAGTCTACAAACAGCTTGTTGTATTTTATGCAAGTGGTTTCATAAGACACAAGTAATTGATTTCACGTTACGAGTCAACGTTGGCGAATAATACATGATCATGATTATGAAACACACATTCACGTAAAGTTCAGGTAGTTTTTTTTCACTTCTCAGTTTTTATCGTTTTATCATTAAAAGTGAAAGAAAAAGGATTTATTTTGGGATTAATACCGCATGGTTACATGACGGACCTTGAAATCGCAAAAAGTACAAAAATGTCATTTTTAGATTTTTGTTTTCTTTGGGAAGAAGTAATGCTGATTTAAAGTTCTTTGTGTCAGCATTGAAAAGGTACAGGTGTATATATATTATAGGCAAACAACATTGACCTGTCTACCTGACCTTTAATTAGGATGATCCACCCAATACACGAGTAGTGTTAAGATGGCATTTATTCTTAATATATAGAAGGCAATGTGAATAATGTTCGCATTATGTAGATGAAATAATCACGCGTGATACCTAGGGGTAAATTTAATCGTCCATAATTAATATCTAAATTTAACGTCAAACGGGCACTTGTCAGTGTTGTTTACCTATATCTACATGACGGAGTTTGTTGTAGCACGGATTCTCTCTCTCTCTCTCTCTCTCTCTCTCTCTCAATTGCTATGTTTGTTTTCGATTTAATTTATTAGTTTATTTGATTCTACAAATGTATTTTCAAAACATCCTTTTATTCATTTTTTAAAAAAAGTTGTTGCATATATACCGGATACAATAAGATGTTTATTCTTATTTGTCATATTAAAGTAGTCTAACCTGCCTTAAAGACCACCTCTACATAAGGACCACCTTCTTATAAAGGCCAGTTGAATTGTACCCCAATTGTTCTTTATTCATATTTTTTCAGCTATAACTTCAACTTCGTTACTTGATAATATCAACAAGCAGACATCACATCAAGGAGAAAACTATGTACATGTGTGGAGTGTGGAGTCCCTGGTACACAGTAAAAACTAACAAACAAATAAGTATATACTCTGTATATGTACACAGGTTACTGGTTGTTTATGGTGCTCCAGTGGCTGCTATCTTGAAACTTTCTAGATCTGGTGCAGCTACAACCCTATTCGGCAACTGATTCCAGTAAATGGTTGCTCTTTGGGAAATAAGTGCCGGTATGCATCGATGGATGTAGAAAACAACATGAACTTCCTCTGGTGGTTGTTCCTAGTTGTCTGGATCAAGGCAGCTATACTGGATGGTATATTACTGGAACAGCAATCATGCAGGTGGTGAACTACTTTATATAGTAGGATGACGTCAAACCTATCTATAAAGGTCACTTGTCTAGACGACGTTAAACTAAGAGTGTTAGTGACACGTGGTGTAGATTGCACGACAATACACGAGGATGGCGCGATTGTCTCGTGTTTGAAACGCAATAGTTCTTAACTTTCAATCTGTTTTAATTAAAGTATCAACTAGATTGATAAAAAATATATTAATTAAGGTGCGTGTGTCAATATTACTTGAGCTGTCTACAAAAAGTATTGAAAACGAGGCTTATACTTAGCATTGTGACATGAGACCTCTAATTATAAAACGCAATGCCTTTGAACAAGCACACCAGATGGAATGTCCCTCTGCGCCTCTCCGCCCACTAATACAATCAGTTGAACCAAGTAAATAGTTATTCATTTTATGAAATGTTGACATATATTTTTGTTTTTCTTTTAAATCATTTTTAAAAACATACACAATTTAAAACGCGTATTAATACATGTTCTGTTCAGATACACTTCGCTCCAAATTCACTGATAAAAAACATGACTGCCGTTAGTATGTGAATACAGGTTGAACAAAGACACAACTTCAACCAAGGTACAGTACGGATCTTTCGAATGTTTACACCAACCCAACGAATTACTGTATTTCCATAAATTGAGTGCACATGGTTTTTATTATTTATTTCTTTTAATTGAAAATATTTCCATTTAACTATCAATAAAATGGATGCTCAACTTTATACACCAATTGGGCCTCATTCAAAGTTACATCAGGGCATTTAGGGTCAGGTAGGTCATTGCTGTTCGTTTTTTTTTCAGGTGTGATCATCATGAATATTCCAATTATGACATAACGTTTATAGTTGTTCCAAGTAAGAAGGCACAGAAGGGATAATTTTGACATAGTCATATTTGTTGTTTTGTTAAAAAGTTAAAAATTGCTCTATGTACAGAATTAAGTTCACTTTTTCATGAATGAACAATATTTTCCCCTATTAGGTCAGTATATTTTGTATTAAGTTTTGACAATTTTTTGTGAGTTTGTTCGAAAATACGACTTTATTCTTGCATTTTCCATGTACACTTAATTTGTCGAACTACAGTAGTGAAAAATCGACAGGTCATCTCGACCCCTCGCTACCGATATCTCGATAGGTTTTTCACAGCTGTCAACAGCTCATCTCGACCCCTCGTTACCTATATCTCGATAGCTTTTCCACAGCTGTCGACAGCTCATCTCAACCCCTCGTTACCTATATCTCGATAGGTTTTCCACAGCTGTCGACAGCTCATCTCGACCCCTCGTTACCTATATCTCGATAGATTTTCCACAGCTGTCGACAGCTCATCTCGACCCCTCGTTACCTATATCTCGATAGCTTTTCCACAGCTGTCAACAGCTCATCTCGACCCCTCGTTACCTATATCTCGATAGCTTTTCCACAGCTGTCGACAGCTCATCTCGACCCCTCGTTACCTATATCTCGATAGATTTTCCACAGCTGTCAACAGCTCATCTCGACCCCTCGTCACCTATATCTCGATAGATTTTCCACAGCTGTCGACAGCTCATCTCGACCCCTCGTTACCTATATCTCGATAGATTTTTCACAGCTGTCAACAGCTCATCTCGACCCCTCGTTACCTATATCTCGATAGATTTTCCACAGCTGTCAACAGCTCATCTCGACCCCTCGTTACCTATATCTCGATAGATTTTCCACAGCTGTCGACAGCTCATCTCGACCCCTCGTTACCTATATCTCGATAGCTTTTCCACAGCTGTCGACAGCTCATCTCGACCCCTCGTTACCTATATCTCGATAGGTTTTTCACAGCTGTCGACAGCTCATCTCGACCCCTCGTTACCTATATCTCGATAGGTTTTTCACAGCTGTCGACAGCTCATCTCGACCCCTCGTTACCTATATCTCGATAGGTTTTCCACAGCTGTCGACAGCTCATCTCGACCCCTCGTTACCTATATCTCGATAGCTTTTCCACAGCTGTCAACAGCTCATCTCGACCCCTCGTTACCTATATCTCGATAGCTTTTTCACAGCTGTCGACAGCTCATCTCGACCCCTCGTTACCTATATCTCGATAGCTTTTCCACAGCTGTCGACAGCTCATCTCGACCCCTCGTTACCTATATCTCGATAGCTTTTCCACAGCTGTCAACAGCTCATCTCGACCCCTCGTTACCTATATCTCGATAGCTTTTCCACAGCTGTCGACAGCTCATCTCGACCCCTCGTTACCTATATCTCGATAGATTTTCCACAGCTGTCAACAGCTCATCTCGACCCCTCGTTACCTATATCTCGATAGATTTTCCACAGCTGTCGACAGCTCATCTCGACCCCTCGTTACCTATATCTCGATAGATTTTTCACAGCTGTCAACAGCTCATTTCGACCCCTCGTTACCTATATCTCGATAGATTTTCCACAGCTGTCAACAGCTCATCTCGACCCCTCGTTACCTATATCTCGATAGATTTTCCACAGCTGTCGACAGCTCATCTCGACCCCTCGTTACCTATATCTCGATAGCTTTTCCACAGCTGTCGACAGCTCATCTCGACCCCTCGTTACCTATATCTCGATAGGTTTTTCACAGCTGTCGACAGCTCATCTCGACCCCTCGTTACCTATATCTCGATAGGTTTTTCACAGCTGTCGACAGCTCATCTCGACCCCTCGTTACCTATATCTCGATAGGTTTTCCACAGCTGTCGACAGCTCATCTCGACCCCTCGTTACCTATATCTCGATAGCTTTTCCACAGCTGTCAACAGCTCATCTCGACCCCTCGTTACCTATATCTCGATAGCTTTTCCACAGCTGTCGACAGCTCATCTCGACCCCTCGTTACCTATATCTCGATAGGTTTTTCACAGCTGTCGACAGCTCATCTCGACCCCTCGTTACCTATATCTCGATAGGTTTTTCACAGCTGTCGACAGCTCATCTCGACCCCTCGTTACCTATATCTCGATAGGTTTTCCACAGCTGTCGACAGCTCGTCTCGACCCCTCGTTACCTATATCTCGATAGCTTTTCCACAGCTGTCGACAGCTCATCTCGACCCCTCGTTACCTATATCTCGATAGCTTTTCCACAGCTGTCGACAGGTCATCTCAACCCCTCGTTACCTATATCTCGATAGGTTTTCCACAGCTGTCGACAGCTCGTCTCGACCCCTCGTTACCTATATCTCGATAGCTTTTCCACAGCTGCCGACAGCTCATCTCAACCCCTCGTTACCTATATCTCGATAGCTTTTCGACAGCTGCTCATCTCGACCCCTCGTTACCTATATCTTGATAGCTTTTCCACAGCTGTCAACAGCTCATCTCGACCCCTCGTTACCTATATCTCGATAGGTTTTCCACAGCTGTCAACAGCTCATCTCGACCCCTCGTTACCTATATCTCGATAGGTTTTTCACAGCTGTCAACAGCTCATCTCGACCCCTCGTTACCTATATCTCGATAGATTTTCCACAGCTGTCAACAGCTCATCTCGACCCCTCGTTACCTATATCTCGATAGATTTTCCACAGCTGTCGACAGCTCATCTCGACCCCTCGTTACCTATATCTCGATACATTTTTCACAGCTGTCAACAGCTCATCTCGACCCCTCGTTACCTATATCTCGATAGATTTTCCACAGCTGTCAACAGCTCATCTCGACCCCTCGTTACCTATATCTCGATAGATTTTCCACAGCTGTCGACAGCTCATCTCGACCCCTCGTTACCTATATCTCGATAGCTTTTCCACAGCTGTCGACAGCTCATCTCGACCCCTCGTTACCTATATCTCGATAGGTTTTTCACAGCTGTCGACAGCTCATCTCGACCCCTCGTTTCCTATATCTCGATAGGTTTTTCACAGCTGTCGACAGCTCATCTCGACCCCTCGTTACCTATATCTCGATAGGTTTTCCACAGCTGTCGACAGCTCATCTCGACCCCTCGTTACCTATATCTCGATAGCTTTTCCACAGCTGTCAACAGCTCATCTCGACCCCTCGTTACCTATATCTCGATAGCTTTTCCACAGCTGTCGACAGCTCATCTCGATCCCTCGTTACCTATATCTCGATAGGTTTTTCACAGCTGTCGACAGCTCATCTCGACCCCTCGTTACCTATATCTCGATAGCTTTTCCACAGCTGTCAACAGCTCGTCTCGACCCCTCGTTACCTATATCTCGATAGGTTTTTCACAGCTGTCGACAGCTCATCTCGACCCCTCGTTACCTATATCTCGATAGGTTTTCCACAGCTGTCGACAGCTCGTCTCGACCCCTCGTTACCTATATCTCGATAGCTTTTCCACAGCTGCCGACAGCTCATCTCGACCCCTCGTTACCTATATCTCGATAGCTTTTCCACAGCTGTCGACAGGTCATCTCAACCCCTCGTTACCTATATCTCGATAGGTTTTCCACAGCTGTCGACAGCTCGTCTCGACCCCTCGTTACCTATATCTCGATAGCTTTTCCACAGCTGCCGACAGCTCATCTCAACCCCTCGTTACCTATATCTCGATAGCTTTTCGACAGCTGCTCATCTCGACCCCTCGTTACCTATATCTTGATAGCTTTTCCACAGCTGTCAACAGCTCATCTCGACCCCTCGTTACCTATATCTCGATAGGTTTTCCACAGCTGTCAACAGCTCATCTCGACCCCTCGTTACCTATATCTCGATAGCTTTTCCACAGCTGTCAACAGCTCATCTCGACCCCTCGTTACCTATATCTCGATAGCTTTTCCACAGCTGTCAACAGCTCATCTCAACCCCTCGTTACCTATATCTCGATAGCTTTTCCACAGCTGTCAACAGCTCATCTCGACCCCTCGTTACCTATATCTCGATAGCTTTTCGACAGCTGCTCATCTCGACCCCTCGTTACCTATATCTCGATAGCTTTTCCACAGCTGTCAACAGCTCATCTCGACCCCTCGTTACCTATATCTCGATAGGTTTTCCACAGCTGTCAACAGCTCATCTCGACCCTCGTTACCTATATCTCGATAGGTTTTTCACAGCTGTCGACAGCTCATCTCGACCCCTCGTTACCTATATCTCGATAGCTTTTCCACAGCTGTCGACAGCTCATCTCGACCCCTCGTTACCTATATCTCGATAGCTTTTCCACAGCTGTCGACAGCTCATCTCGACCACTCGTTACCTATATCTCAAAAGGTTTTCCACAGCTGACAACAGCTCATCTCGACCCCTCGTTACCTATATCTTGATAGCTTTTCCACAGCTGACAACAGCTCATCTCGACCCCTCGTTACCTATATCTCGATAGCTTTTCCACAGCTGTCGACAGCTCATCTCGACCCCTCGTTACCTATATCTCGATAGATTTTCCACAGCTGTCGACAGCTCATCTCGACCCCTCGTTACCTATATCTCGATAGCTTTTCCACAGCTGTCGACAGCTCATCTCGACCCCTCGTTACCTATATCTCGATAGATTTTCCACAGCTGTCGACAGCTCATCTCGACCCCTCGTTACCTATATCTCGATAGATTTTCCACAGCTGTCGACAGCTCATCTCGACCCCTCGTTACCTATATCTCGATAGCTTTTCCACAGCTGTCGACAGCTCATCTCAACCCCTCGTTACCTATATCTCGATAGCTTTTCCACAGCTGTCGACAGCTCATCTCAACCCCTCGTTACCTATATCTTGATAGGTTTTCCACATCTGTCGACAGCTCATCTCGACCCCTCGTTACCTATATCTCGATAGGTTTTTCACAGCTGTCGACAGCTCATCTCGACCCCTCGTTACCTATATCTCGATAGCTTTTCCACAGCTGTCGACAGGTCATCTCAACCCCTCGTTACCTATATCTCGATAGGTTTTCCACAGCTGTCGACAGCTCATCTCGACCCCTCGTTACCTATATCTCGATAGCTTTTCCACAGCTGCCGACAGCTCATCTCAACCCCTCGTTACCTATATCTCGATAGCTTTTCAACAGCTGCTCATCTCGACCCCTCGTTACCTATATCTCGATAGATTTTCCACAGCTGTCGACAGCTCATCTCGACCCCTCGTTACCTATATCTCGATAGCTTTTCCACAGCTGTCAACAGCTCATCTCGACCCCTCGTTACCTATATCTCGATAGCTTTTCCACAGCTGTCGACAGCTCATCTCGACCCCTCGTTACCTATATCTCGATAGCTTTTCCACAGCTGTCGACAGCTCATCTCGACCCCTCGTTACCTATATCTCGATAGCTTTTCCACAGCTGTCAACAGCTCATCTCGACCCCTCGTTACCTATATCTCGATAGGTTTTTCACAGCTGTCGACAGCTCATCTCGACCCCTCGTTACCTATATCTCTATAGATTTTCCACAGCTGTCAACAGCTCATCTCGACCCCTCGTTACCTATATCTCGATAGCTTTTCCACAGCTGTCGACAGCTCATCTCGACCCCTCGTTACCTATATCTCGATAGCTTTTCCACAGCTGTCAACAGCTCATCTCAACCCCTCGTTACCTATATCTCGATAGGTTTTCCACAGCTGTCGATAGCTTTTTTGACGTCTTTCTATCCATATTTCGGCAATTTGGCAGCCGACCTTCGACTCTTTTCGTTAGCCTGAACTGTATATATGACAAAACAATGATAACATTAACCTGTAATTTCACAATAGTTTAAACGGCAAATAACAGGTAAAACATATACCCATACAACGACCTGAGCATCTTAAATAATGTGATTGCTCTGTTATCTCTCGTCAAACCACCTCGACCCAGAAACCCACACATTATATGACTGATCATTAAAATGGCGACCGATTGTAGAACATTCAAACTATGCAATGGGATGGAAATGCCATCTGTCGGTCTGGGCACCTTTAACAATTTTGATGTAAGTAATGTACTATTTTCTCTTTAATACTGTATTATAATGTATGTAATCATGGCGAACATGAAGCAATTATTATTAAACACAAATATACCGTTCCATGTCCAAATCTCCACGTGCAGCGAAAACTGGCTATTTACGTGAAACACGTGAACTGTCACCAGAGACGTGAGACCGGGTGCTCCGGAAAGGTAGGCGCCTCCTGCTTAGCTAACCACATCCGTCATGTGTAAAAGAGTTACAATGCAAGGTCTTATAGTAAGAGCTTGAACAGTAAAACAAAGGGGTTTTCCACTTCCTGCCAAAACGCTTTCGTCACACGTTGCTTTGTCAATTATTATGATTATTATGCCGTACAGAGGCACACAGCTGGTGTTAGCAGCAAAGCCTAACTAGTAATCAGTAGTCCTTCAAGCCGTACAGAGGCACACAGCTGGTGTTAGCAGCAAAGCCCTAACTAGTAATCAGTAGTCCTTCAAGCCGTACATAGCACACAGCTGGTGTTAGCAGCAAAGCCCTAACTAGTAATCAGTAGTCCTTCAAGCCGTACAGAGGCACACAGCTGGTGTTAGCAGCAAAGCCCTAACTAGTAATCAGTAGTCCTTCAAGCCGTACATAGGCACACAGCTGGTGTTAGCAGCAAAGCCGTAACTAGTAATCAGTAGTCCTTCAAGCCGTACAGAGGCACACAGCTGGTGTTAGCAGCAAAGCCCTAACTAGTAATCAGTAGTCCTTCAAGCCGTACATAGGCACACAGCTGGTGTTAGCAGCAAAGCCCTAACTAGTAATCAGTAGTCCTTCAAGCCGTACATAGGCACACAGCTGGTGTTAGCAGCAAAGCCCTAACTAGTAATCAGTAGTTCTTCAAGCCGTACATAGGCACACAGCTGGTGTTAGCAGCAAAGCCCTAACTAGTAATCAGTAGTCCTTCAAGCCGTACATAGGCACACAGCTGGTGTTAGCAGCAAAGCCCTAACTAGTAATCAGTAGTCCTTCAAGCCGTACAGAGGCACACAGCTGGTGTTAGCAGCAAAGCCCTAACTAGTAATCAGTAGTCCTTCAAGCCGTACATAGGCACACAGCTGGTGTTAGCAGCAAAGCCCTAACTAGTAATCAGTAGTCCTTCAAGCCGTACATAGGCACACAGCTGGTGTTAGCAGCAAAGCCCTAACTAGTAATCAGTAGTCCTTCAAGCCGTACATAGGCACACAGCTGGTGTTAGCAGCAAAGCCCTAACTAGTATCAGTAGTCCTTCAAGCCGTACATAGGCACAGCTGGTGTTAGCAGCAAAGCCCTAACTAGTAATCAGTAGTCCTTCAAGCCGTACATAGGCACACAGCTGGTGTTAGCAGCAAAGCCCTAACTAGTAATCAGTAGTCCTTCAAGCCGTACAGAGGCATACAGCTGGTGTTAGCAGCAAAGCCCTAACTAGTAATCAGTAGTCCTTCAAGCCGTACAGAGGCACACAGCTGGTGTTAGCAGCAAAGCCCTAACTAGTAATCAGTAGTCCTTCAAGCCGTACATAGGCACACAGCTGGTGTTAGCAGCAAAGCCCTAACTAGTAATCAGTAGTCCTTCAAGCCGTACATAGGCACACAGCTGGTGTTAGCAGCAAAGCCCTAACTAGTAATCAGTAGTCCTTCAAGCCGTACATAGGCACACAGCTGGTGTTAGCAGCAAAGCCCTAACTAGTAATCAGTAGTCCTTCAAGCCGTACAGAGGCATACAGCTGGTGTTAGCAGCAAAGCCCTAACTAGTAATCAGTAGTCCTTCAAGCCGTACATAGACACACAGCTGGTGTTAGCAGCAAAGCCCTAACTAGTAATCAGTAGTCCTTCAAACCGTACAGAGGTACACAGCTGGTGTTAGCAGAAAAGCCCTAACTAGTAATCAGTAGTCCTTCAAGCCGTACAGAGGCACACAGCTGGTGTTAGCAGCAAAGCCCTAACTAGTAATCAGTAGTCCTTCAAGCCGTACATAGGCACACAGCTGGTGTTAGCAGCAAAGCCCTAACTAGTAATCAGTAGTCCTTCAAGCCGTTCAGAGGCACACAGCTGGTGTTAGCAGCAAAGCCCTAACTAGTAATCAATAGTCCTTCAAGCCGTACAGAGGCACACAGCTGGTGTTAGCAGCAAAGCCCTAACTAGTAATCAGTAGTCCTTCAAGCCGTACATAGGCACACAGCTGGTGGTAGCAGCAAAGCCCTAACTAGTAATCAGTAGTCCTTCAAGCCGTACAGAGGCACACAGCTGGTGTTAGCAGCAAAGCCCTAACTAGTAATCAGTAGTCCTTCAAGCCGTACAGGCACACAGCTGTGTTAGCAGCAAAGCCCTAACTAGTAATCAGTAGTTCTTCAAGCCGTACATAGGCACACAGCTGGTGTTAGCAGCAAAGCCCTAACTAGTAATCAGTAGTCCTTCAAACCGTACAGAGGCACACAGCTGGTGTTAGCAGCAAAGCCCTAACTAGTAATCAGTAGTCCTTCAAGCCGTACATAGGCACACAGCTGGTGTTAGCAGCAAAGCCCTAACTAGTAATCAGTAGTCCTGCAATAGATATTCTTTTTTCTTGCAGAAGATATTCACCAAAGTGACCACGATAATTGTAGGTTTTGCGGATAATGCGACTGGTTGAATGATAGATATTCAGTACTCATTCTACTGTCTTTACAACCAGTGGAAATTCAATGTTTTTCTGGCCAAAGGCAATCATGTCCATTAAAAACAAACCAATTTTTCTCTGTTGATAAAATACTACATGTTATTATGTTATCCCTTCATTGCCTTCATACTGTATCGGTGTCTTTGTAATGACAAATATTGCAAATATTAGAAAATAAATAAATTTATAAGCACTTTTTATTTGTATTTATGGTTTTATTCATATTTTTCTTTATTTCTAGTCAAATTATGAAACATTTGAAGTAGCCATCACCGCAGCACTCAAAGCTGGATACCGCCATTTTGATTCCGCATGGTCCTACAAGAATGAAAAAAGTGTCGGCGCTGCTCTCCGTAAGAACATCGATGAGGGGGTTGTGAAGAGAGAAGATTTGTTTGTAGTTACAAAGGTAATACGATGTACTTATAATTAGACAGGGTCGTCACACTATATTTATGGACCCATGGGAAATACTTCCATTTGTATCCTCCACTAACTTTTTTATTTCGATCAAAAAGCTTTGAAATTACGAAATCGGGCCATACATAGTAATTATTGAGTGGAAATCTTACCGGTCCTTTTAGATGCTTTGTACATGTATGTGTTGCGGTGTTGTCCGCCTGCCCTACTGTTCGCTGTTCTACTGGCTATACTAATTCAATGAAGTGTTTAAATGAAAATTGTCTTATGTGTTTATCATATCAGAAAAAAATGCAAAGCGAAATGACCATAGGTCACGGTCAGAATGCAAACAAACTGAAAATTGGAATTTCTGTAAAAATTTCCGTGTCCGGTTTATGACTCCTTAATAGTATGAAGAACTTTATTCAATCTAGCTATAAATTTTGTCGAAGCAGATTCCGGTTTACTGGCTGAACAAATCCCACTTCAGCAGATCCAAGAGGTAGAAAGCTTATCAGTTCGCTTGCAAAAATCGGTGTTGTAAACCTTGCGAATCGCTGTCTCTAAAAACCTACTCGGGAGGACCCATTTCCAAATAGTAGACAGTTTTAGTTGTTTTGTCCAAAATCGGTGGCCTAAATCTTAGGGATCACTGTCTATCAACTAAATTTCAACTCGAGCAGAAAATGTAAAAAATTTTGTCTCTTGCCGACATTTGATGATTTTCTCTGGGATCTACCATCCCAAAAATGACTGCCTGAATAGAAGTGTACGATATAATATATCTATTTAGCTACATTCCTTGATTTTTTCAAATATATATATATATATATATATATATATATATATATATACATGTATATTTTCAATATTTTGTAGTTGTTTAATGCCTTTCACCATCCTGACGTTGTAGAGGACCACTGCAAAGATTCTTTGAAGAACTTTGGTTTTGATTACGTCGACCTTTATCTAATGCATTGGCCTGTTACAACTAATGTATTGTGGGTTCCCGGCCAGGTAAATGATGCTATAATTAACTTCGGGTTTCTGTATTGCTTATTGGTAGTTTTTAACACTGGCTGGACCTTGTGTATTTTTTTGTACGGCAAGGAACCGTGATACAATGACAAGATTTTCTAACATTTCTTCGGGTGATTTTCTTTCACATTATTTCAATGTGCGAGAAAAAAAAAGAGAAAAATGTGCATATTAAAAAATTGAACCAATTCACGTGTATGACAAGTGGCAAGAATGGTCGCCAGGCAATATAAGACAAACATATCCAAATCAATAAACTCATTAAGGGGTCCATTGTACCCTACAACTCTTCAGGTTAGATAGTGTATTACTCCATTAGATGGTATAGAGGGAATGGAAGGATGGAGGAGTTGAGTTGAGTAATGGTGTTTAACGTCCCAGTCAAGAATATTTCACTTATATCGAGACGTCGCCAGCTATAGGCGACGGTGCAGATATTTTGCCTGTGCGTTGCGCTGATGGCATTATACAACAGGGTTCTTTATCGTTCCAAGCCTACCAAGACACGGGACCTCGTTTAATTTAAGTTCCCATCCGAAAGAACGGTGACTTTCATATTGTAATACCGAGTGCTTGGCGAAAGAACAGTCACTACCCACTTTTAAGTCTTGGGTGAGACCCGGCCGGGGTTCGAACCCACGACCTCCCACTTACGGAGCGAGCACTCTACCAACTGAGCTACCGCAGTGGTGAAGGATGGAGGAAAGGGTTGCTTAAAATTTAGGAAGAAAAATAGGAAGATTTGAAAACTGATAAGTCAGTTCGATTTTTTTTTTCGAATATGGAACAAGTAACTAACTTCAGTTATCAGTTGTGTAGCTGATACAAATACGAATTTTAACAGATGTAAAAACAACTTCAGTTACCATTAACAGCAGTGAAAATGACAAAGATATGTTTGTGGAAAACATTTTGTAAATTGTGAATGCTGAATACTTATTTATTGCAATCCACACAGGCTTGTATGCAATGCTTATTCCATATATAACAATCCCAGCAATTTGGCTACTACGCTTTTCCCCGATTCCAGAAGCGGTACCCCTTTTTAAAGCTTGCGCTGGTCCGCGGCATTTGACCTATCACGTTTCTGTATTCCGTTTTGTTTTATCATGAATGAAAGAATATATTAATCATTAGCAGTACAGATGCACTTCATGAAATAGTAGTTAACATAAGTCGTGTTCCCAGAGCAAATGAGTGCAAAATATTCTATGCTTAATATTATTAAGTAATGCAACTGGATTGCAATTGGAATATCCAGAATGTGCAGTCCAACCTGCCTTAAAGACCACCTCTATATAAGAGCCACCTGCTTATAAGGCCAGTAGAATTGTAACTCAAGTGTTATTTATTTATAATATTTGAACATGTATACAAAGACCAACTGCCCATAAAGTCCATTTTCACTGGTTCCCTTGCTTGGCCTTTATAGGCAGTTTGACTGTATAACAGTTAGCATGTGAAACTCCTACCACCTTCTGTATAGTTCAAACATTATGTTTAAATAACAATTTGAAAAACAGTAATAAGGTTTGAAACCTTGAAATAGAAGATAAATATTTGCAATTGTAAAAACATGTTCAAGGTTAAATATACGACGCGACAAAGAGAATTTGTAATTGATTACACATATTTTTGTCTTCTCTGTATTGTTAGGATGTCAAAGATAAAGTATGCTGTGAGGATGTTGATTTTGTAGACACTTGGAGGTGGGTAAATAATATTGTTTTGTAAGTTTATTTATATACACGTAATAGTTTTTACTTTTTATACCATTTTACTCGTAATTCACAAAGATTACACTCTCTCTCCCTCGTTTGATTTTCGTATAGAATTTTACCGTTTGGGACAAGGAAACAACCATAAAGTGATTGGCGGTAGATCCTTGCACCTGCATTAAATATCGTTTGTCTGGCAAAATTTCACGGCAAAAATTGTCGTGAAAATCGAGTAGTGTACAGTAATGTGATCGTTTTAAAATAATGCATAAAGTGTTATAATATATGTAAATAATTTATAACTGCAATGGAGAGTCTTTTTCAAAATTGTCCTCTAAAACAAACACTTATTAGGAATTCCTCAACCATATGCATGATCAAAATACAAATAACCAATACCATATCTACTCCACCCAAAGATTGTTCCTGTGAAGTTTCATAAAGATATGTTAAGTAGTTTTCGATAAAACTGACGAAATACTGTTTCAACACTGTATCTCCCACTTTTTTTGGGGACATCGTTATTATCGTTCTTATTGTGATAAATGTTTGTCTTTTTAAATTTAGGCTATGGAAAAGTTGGTAGATAAAGGATTAGTTAAGTCGATCGGAGTATCCAACTTTAACAGCAAACAATTACAGAGAATTTTATCAATGGATAATCTCAAATATAAACCAGTTTGTAATCAGGTTTGTATACTGTTTCTTTACTCTTCTTTTTCGTCCCCCGCTTTTCGAAGAAAGAGAGAATATTAATTTCGAGTTTCTGTCCGTCCTTCCTTCCGTCCGTCCGAAATTCTTGTCTGTGCAAATTCTCCAAAACTATGAAGCACTATTTCATTTCAACATTGAAAGGGAACGTGTGCATAACGTTAACCCAAGTTGGTTTGCTCATTTTCCTTGGAGTTGTTGCCCTTTGAACATAAGAAGAACCTGCTGGCGGGAGATCCTAATTCACTGAATTTACTTGTTGGCTTTATATTAAAATACAATATATTGAAAATACAAGCCCGTTATCCCCTACATGTACATAAGTAAATTGTAAGACATCTGGACAGCTGAACTAATAAAGAAACAAGACAACAATACAAAACAAGATACAATAGAACCAATCACTACTTGGTACCAGATGGAGAAATCTCAACCGAGGTCTAATATATTTGTTTCCGGATTATTCTTGCGGAGTTCTGAACCAAATATACATGTATTAGAGCTAGGGTTCAGATGTCCGTGTCTGGTACCATGAGTAGTGATAGATTTTGCTTCTGTTTAAAAAACCTATATATGCGCATTTGTTTGTTTTATTGAAGTGAATTTTAGCTTTTTTAAATATAGTCGAATAAAGTGATGTGCAATGTGTTATGGTTACTTACTTACTTACATGTACTTACTTACTTACTTGCTTACTTACTTACTTACTTACTTACTTACTTACTTACTTATTTACTACTTACATACTTACTTACATGTACTTACTTACTTACTTACTTACATGTACTTACTTACTTACTTACTTGCTTACTTACTTACTTACTTACTTACTTACTTACTTACATGTACTTACTTACTTACTTACTTACATGTACTTACTTACTTACTTACATGTACTTACTTACTTACATGTACTTACTTACTTACTTACTTATTTATGTAATGGTTACTTACTTACTTACATGTACTTACTTACTTACTTACTTACTTACATGTACTTACTTATGTAATGGTTTTACTTACTTACTTACATGTACTTACTTACTTACTTACTTACATGTACTTACTTACGTACTTACTTACTTACATGTACTTACTTACTTACTTACTTACTTACATGTACTTACTTACTTACTTACATGTACTTACTTACTAACATGTACTTACTTACTTACTTACTAACTTACTTATTTATGTAATGGTTACTTACTTACTTACATGTACTTACTTACTTACTTACTTACTTACATGTACTTACTTATGTAATGGTTACTTACTTACTTACTTACATGTACTTACTTACTTACTTACTTACATGTACTTACTTACGTACTTACTTACTTACATGTACTTACTTACTTACTTACTTACATGTACTTACTTACTTACTTACATGTACTTACTTACTTACATGTACTTACTTACTTACTTACTACTTACTTATTTATGTAATGGTTACTTACTTACTTACATGTACTTACTTACTTACTTACTTACTTACATGTACTTACTTATGTATGGTTACTTACTTACTTACTTACATGTACTTACTTACTTACTTACTTACATGTACTTACTTACTTACTTACTTACTTACTTACTTACATGTACTTACTTACGTACTTACTTACTTACATGTACTTACTTACTTACATGTACTTACTTACTTACTTACATGTACTTACTTACTTACTTACTTACTTACATGTACTTACTTACTTACTTACTTACTTACATGTACTTACTTACTTACATGTACTTACTTACTTACTTACCTACATGTACTTACTTACTTACTTACATGTACTTACTTACTTACTTACATGTACTTACTTACGTACTTACTTACTTACATGTACTTACTTACGTACTTACTTACTTACATGTACTTACTTACTTTACTTACTTACTTACTTACTTACTTACTTTATGTAATGGTTACTTACTTACTTACTTACTTATTTATGTAATGGTTACTTACTTACTTACTTACATGTACTTACTTACTTACTTACTTACTTACATGTACTTACTTACTTACTTACATGTACTTACTTACTTACTTACTTACTTACATATTACTTACTTACTTACTTACTTACTTACATGTACTTACTTACTTACTTACTTACTACATGTACTTACTTACGTACTTACTTACATGTACTTACTTACTTACTTACTTACTTACTTACATGTACTTACTTACTTACTTACTTACTTACATGTACTTACTTACTTACTTACATGTACTTACTTACTTACTTACTTACTTACATGTACTTACTTACTTACTTACATGTACTTACTTACTTACTTACTTACATGTACTTACTTACTTACTTACTTACTTACATGTACTTACTTATGTAATGGTTACTTACTTACTTACTTACATGTACTTACTTACTTACTTACTTACTTACTTACTTACATGTACTTACTACTTACTTACTTACATGTACTTACTTACTTACTTATGTACTTACTTACTTACTTACTAACTTACTTATTTATGTAATGGTTACTTACTTACTTACATGTACTTACTTACTTACTTACTTACTTACATGTACTTACTTATGTAATGGTTACTTACTTACTTACTTACATGTACTTACTTACTTACTTACTTACTTACATGTACTTACTTACTTACATGTACTTACTTACTTACTTACATGTACTTACTTACTTACTTACATGTACTTACTTACTTACTTACATGTACTTACTTACGTACTTACTTACTTACATGTACTTACTTACGTACTTACTTACTTACATGTACTTACTTACTTTACTTACTTACTTACTTACTTACTTACTTACTTATTTATGTAATGGTTACTTACTTACTTACTTATTTATGTAATGGTTACTTACTTACTTACTTACTTACTTACTTACTTACTTACATGTACTTACTTACTTACTTACTTACTTACATGTACTTACTTACTTACTTACATGTACTTACTTACTTACTTACTTACTTACATGTACTTACTTACTTACTTACTTACTTACATGTACTTACTTACTTACATGTACTTACTTACTTACATGTACTTACTTACTTACTTACATGTACTTACTTACTTACTTACATGTACTTACTTACGTACTTACTTACTTACATGTACTTACTTACGTACTTACTTACTTACATGTACTTACTTACTTTACTTACTTACTTACTTACTTACTTACTTATTTATGTAATGGTTACTTACTTACTTACTTATTTATGTAATGGTTACTTACTTACTTACTTACTTACATGTACTTACTTACTTACTTACTTACTTACATGTACTTACTTACTTACTTACATGTACTTACTTACTTACTTACTTACTTACATGTACTTACTTACTTACTTACTTACATGTACTTACTTACGTACTTACTTACATGTACTTACTTACTTACTTACATATACTTACTTACTTACTTTACTTACTTACTTACTTACTTATTTATGTAATGGTTACTTACTTACTTACTTACTTACTTACTTATTTATGTAATGGTTACTTACTTACTTACTTTTCAGGTGGAAGTTACACCATTCTTTACCAATGAAAAACTGATCAATTTCTGTAAACAACATGGCATTGTGACGGTAGCGTTTGCACCACTAGGTACACCTGGTGATAGAAGGTAAGATAAAAAATTACCGATGTGATGTAAAACATAATTCAACCAATCCACTGCTCAATATACGCGCTAAACAAAAGCCAAAGAACAACGCCTACAACCAAAATGCAGTATTTGCATTATTTATACCAGAAAGTGTACACATTATCTTGTTTTGTAATGCTTCGTATTTTGGACCAGTGATATATTGCAGGAGTAATGTGGTATTTGTGGCGTTCTTTCATACCAGATCGTCTCATACACATATTGCAATGTTTTAATGCGAGGCAGTATATATATATGATGTACAACGATATGCGATCGCGCTTTGTGACATTGTTCAACTTAGGCAATTTCAATCATGAATTGATGACAAAGTTTACAGTTTTTAACTGTAACTTGGACAAATCTGCAAATATTATTCATACAAGTAGTTTATATTCTTTAATAGAAAAATAGTAGAATTATGTTTTCAAAAATAGTTCTTTTAGCTAGCTACTCGCGAGAAGCTTATCCTTTCGGATCATCCGGTCCCACTTCCTGGTTGGAAGTTGGCGTGTCTAACTTAATTTGTCAGCAATCAAAGTTTTAACTTTGGTATTGATTTAATTCTGTTTTAGACCTTTTCCTTACTTCTGTTTTCCAGAGGAATGTTCGTATGGTGTTAAGCGTCGATCGATGAGTTGAGTGATTACGTGTATAGGTGAACAATATTGGCATGTCCGTTTGACCTTTCATTAGGAATATTAAAATAGGATGACCCACCCAATACACTGGTACCGTTAGGATTCGCAGTTAATACTTATACACATTCCCCTTGAATAGTGTTCACATCATATATAGATGAAATATACTTGCGTGATTCTCATCACTTAAATTTACTCGTCCATAATGAATATTTGAATTAAAGATCTGCGTGTTTAGACAAACAAGTTTGACTTTTTATTTAAATATTTATCTCGGACCAAGTACATCTATCCATAGGGAACAACAAGCCGGATAAAATTATAAATAGTTATGAACGTGTCTCATATATCTCTTTATAGGATAACATCAGAAACACCAAAGTCTCTGAAAGATCCAGTCGTGTTAAAACTAAGTGAAAAGTACAAAAAATCTCCAGCTCAGGTATAGTAATCAATCAAAAACAAACATTCTAATCCATGTCGAAATCACAATCCCAAAGCAAAGTAAAAACTAAGAAACTGACGAATTAAGTTAAACGATTTCCCAGTAATATATTTGTATTTACATTTGTTAAAAAAATAATTAAAATCCATCTGTAAGTGGGGAAGATAACTCCACATAATGTGTGACACATCATTTGTAACTGGTTTTGCATTTGTACCTAGTTTAATTAAAATCCTAGTTTAAATAGAAGAAAAAACATGTACTTGACAACAGCTAGCACAACCAAGAACATTAAACAATACCAGTTTATAACTAGAAAAACTGTGAGCCACAAGCTTACAAAAATACCCTGCTCCCCCGCATAAAAAAATCCATCGGATCAAATTTTTAAATAGGAGGTGCACATCTACATTATATCACAAATATTGTATGAAAGTTTCATAAAAATCGATTGAAGGGTTTAGGAGGAGTTGCGGATAAGAGATAGGTACCCTAAGGTGTAACGGAAGGACGGACACACGGACGGACACCCCTATCACTATATAACCCCCCCCCCCACTTTTTAAGCGGGGGGGGGGGGTAATAATATAGGGTTATTGAACTGATATTGTGAAATATTGTCCCGAGTTGACTCGACATTTGCACGAGCTTGCGAGTGCAAATGTCGAGTCAACTCGGGACAATATTTCAGAATATCAGTTCAATAACCCTTTTATTATATAGCAAAATAAATTTCGTTTACTTCTGTCAAGTATTTCATGTAAAATACCATTTTAAATATTACGCTAGTTCTTGTAAATGGATATAAGAACTAGTGCAATATGACAATCAAAACAGCGATGAGTCGACAACAATCGTATGACGTCATAAACGACATCGTCATGTGACAAAGTGTGCAATATGAAAAAATTGATTCGGAAAACCTCGGACTGGAACAAAGTTAGCGTGCAAATACCGGTATATATTGCACGCTAACACCTCGGGATTTAACGTTTAATTTCTATGCGAAGCAGATATTGCTATATAATAATAATCAATATAAGCCGCTCCTTGTACATATTGAGCACGGTGGATTATCTAAATTCGTGGATTTTTTGTTGAGTATATACACATCAAGATTTGATAATTAAAATTATTTTAAGGTATTACTCAGATGGGGGCTTCAGAGAGGTTACAGTGTTATACCAAAGAGTGTAAACCCAGACAGAATTAGAGAAAATATTCAGGTAACTAAAATTCGACTAACATCTCTATTTCTATTGAAATTATCATATGGTCATTTTTAAAACAAACAATAGATGAGTAATGGTAACAACCCAGTAAAGAATATTTCAGTAATATCGAGACGTCGCCAGCTATAGTCGAAGATGCAGAAATTTTGCCTGTGCATTGTGCTGCTGGCATTATGTAACAGGGTTCTTTATCGTGCCACGCCTTCCGTGACACGGGGCCTCGTTTATCTTAAGTTCCCATCCGAAAGAACCGTGACTTTCATTTTCGTAATGTCAAGTCTTGGCGAAAGAACAGTCACTACCCACTTTTAAGTCTTGGGTCAGACCTGGTCGGGGTTGGAACCCACGACCTCCCAATTACTCACTCTACAAACTGAGCTACCACAATGGTCACTTGCAAGTTTAATCGATTTGCAGTGTGAATTATTGCAATGACACTGGAGATAGGCAATTATCCTTTATTCTTAATTTGTTGATTTAATTTGTAGACTTTTATCTCTCCAATAAGCATAATATATTTTGTGTTTCAGACTGTTTTCTCTCCAACTTGCAAATATTTAATTTTTCAGACTTTATTCTCTCCACTTACGAATATTTAATTTTTTGGACTTATTGTAGATATTTATTGTTTCGTACTTTCTTTATCTTTGATTTATTAATCAATCTTGTAGGTATTTGATTTTTCATTAACTGAGGATGAAGTTGCCTCTATCAGTAAACTGAACCAGAATTACAGAATTATACGGTTCCCTGAGTAAGTATTTACCTGAAAAAGTTGTATTTTTTTTTATTTATTTTTTTTAAATAATGTTTAAGGTATAGGTCGTCCACTATCTGATGGAAGAGTGTTTATTGATACGGACAAGTTTAATTCTAACATAACCTGCGTTTTCCTTCGTATGAAACACGATATACATATCGCTGTTCCGTTTTAATGACGCACTCCCATTGCTTATCTTATGACGTCATGCTATGTTCTGCGAACAATCGCTGTGACGTAATTTTCATTCATAAAATCAATATTTCAAAGGAGGTTATCTCAACAGCCGAATTGTTTCACTGGACCTTTTTGCACATAGATCCGAAGAAAGAGTTCGCAATGTTTACTAGTATTTTAATTCCTTTTTTCTAAGTCATGTTAGTATTCAAATGATCAACATTTACCCGTGGTAAGCCACCTCGTGATATATTCTTCCGCATATGAACTCCTTCCCGTGTATTATTCGACGATATACCAGGCTAAATTAATTTATTTCTTAAATAAAATACATTTTTTCTATTGGCAGGGCAAAATCCAATCCGTATTACCCGTTTGATGAAGAGTTTTGAAAGATGAAAATTAACAATGGCCAAACAGATATGGTATACTCTTTCACGAAAGCCTTGACTATAACAGAGATTCCCCATTCTGTTTTGGAGTTTCATTTGACATACGTATATATATTGTGTAAAATACAAAAAAAACAATTAAAAAGTATCCACACAATATTAACTGAAGTAAATTTTATCAGTGGTGGCATATTATAAATTTTTGAATTTTCTGAACAAAATATTCAAAAATTTATAAAATAATTGACAGTGGTACAAATATATATGTGCTCATCTCTTTCTTGTCTCTTTTGGCTTTTCCCATCGTTAACTAGTATCATTTCCACCATTAACTAGTATCATTTCCATCATTAACTTGTATCATTTCCATCATTAACTAGTATCATTTCCACCATTAACTAGTATCATTTCCATCATTAACTTGTATCATTTCCATCATTAACTTGTATCATTTCCATCATTAACTTGTATCATTTCCATCATTAACTTGTATCATTTCCATCATTTAAGGAATGACATTCTGATTATGGTATTTCAAGAGGTAATGCAAGATTGTGTGGCAGGTGCCAACATTCGATGAAGCCATTCATTATGAATTTGGCACGCGCCACACTTCAGCATGTTTCATCAAAGAGAGATACAGCCATATTGTTAATATTAACTTGTATTGTTTCAGTGTATTCTTGGTTTCATTACCTGTTGCCAAGCACATGTTTTTCAAGTTACATACTGAGTATGTTATCTATACTGATTCTTTTAAATTTTATTTGTTTTAGCATGCAGTATGTTTTTCTTCAAATTAGTTAATAATAAATGTGTTATTGTGACAACATATTGTTCTTATCTGTTTTTCCTTATTCGTTTGTTTCTTACCACCCGTGGGACCATTTCGATATACACCTGGCATTTAGAAACGAAAGTCACGGGATGGAAAGATCATAAAAACAAATAGACTACAGTCAATCCTGTCTATAAAGACCACCCAAGGGAACCAGTAAAGTTGTCTTTATGGGCAGGCGACCTTTATATACAGGCTCAAATATGAATAATGAACAACTTGGGATACAATTCTACTGGCCTTTATAAGCAGGTGGTCCTTAAATAGAGGTGGCCTTTAAGGCAGGTTGGACTGTATATCACAGCAGGCGTGACACACTACAGAACCCTCTCTGCATGCACACTGCTCTGGGCGCACTGCAAAGGTAACAATATCTGCCACGTCACTTCGTCTATAGCTGATGATATCTTAATATAAGTTAACTTTTCTTGATTGGTACGTAAAACCCCACTAATTCAATCTTATCGGTTGATATGGAAGCATAGTATTTCAAGAATACTACTTGCTTGATTTTAATAGAACTTTGTAAGGGTAACTATGGTTTGTTGTAGATGCGCAAATTAGATCGTTTCTATAGCAACAAGCCAAGCAATAACTACGATTGGCTGAATCAATAAATAAGGTGAAGTCATGAGATTTGGAACTAATTTACCAGATAATTTACGTATCGCCGGCCACGCCCACAATATTCCGACACTAGCCGCCATCACGGTACCAAAGCAGCGTCACGGTAACTAATGACGTTCTAGTGTCAGTGACGTCATTAAACCGCACAATTCATTCTTTTTCCGTGTAATGGGGTTCGCCGCCGTAACACGTGATCAATACCTCTTAACGTTTGTGCGGAGCGTTTTGGAAAACGTCAACGTCACAAATTCCCGGAATGACGTCCTTTTCGCGGTAAAACGTCATCTTATGCGATTCCATATCCATTGGAAATAAGTGTTCCGCACAAACGTTAGAGGGTATCACGTGGTACAGCGGCGATCCCCATTCAAGAATGTCGACCCTTTGTCGGAACATAGAGAGCTTGGTCGACGATCCGTCAATTAGCTATAGGTATGTTTGTTTCCTTTCACTGCCTTGCCTACAAATAAAGCAGTACCTTTTGGTGATGGTCGTATGAAAGAGGTCGATTATTCATTGAAATAGCGTCAAGATTAATAAAATATATTATTGAGAACTTTTGACCAATGATCTCGGTTCTAAAATCGTATCAACTTGGAAAAGCTAATGTTAGCGAAAAAGATGTTTTAACATATCGCTTACCATTCTGGTAAAAATAAAAATAAAAACTTAATCTAGCATATCCATTGTTTAAAATTTTCCGAAAAATATTCGATATCATATAGAGTTTCTGGTAAAATAGTATTTTTGTAACAGTTTGGTCTACGACCTTTAGGTTCTATATGTATATCAAAACCAAAGGCGCGGTTTAAAGTTATTTAAAGAGTCTTAAAGAGACTTTTTTAATATCGTTTACTTAAAATTTTAAATATGTAAGTTTGAAGGACGTACAACTGCCGAATCAGTATTGGAATGTATTGTATTGCAACTTTGTAACCGTTTGATTAAAGACCTCTATATCGTATACATGTCAGAGTTTGGCGTTTTTCAAAGAGATTTTTTTTTATATTGCTTACAGTTTCGTTTTAAATTTGCAACTTTGTAACCGTTTGACTTGAGGCTTCCAAATTCCACGTTTACACAGCCAAAGTAAGAGTTTGGAGTTTTTCGCACAGATTTGTCGTTTCAAGTTGCAACGATTAATGTACAACCTCTAAATATAGTTTATACATTATGTCATCTACCTTTTTTTTAATTTAATCATAAAATACATTTTCAAAATATGGTATATGACACATAAACAAAGGCGGGGTTTGTAGTTTTTCGATATAGTTTACCGTTTCAGTTAAAATTACAAATACACATGTTGTACTATGCCATAAGGCTATCGACAAAGTAATAGGTTTTGTAAAAAAAATATAAAGTGAAAACGAGAAATATCTTTTTTTTAAACGTTTAAATACGTTAATTTGTGTAATTTCAATATTTACTTATTACATTATTCAAATAGTCTCGTGAACGATCGCCGAAGTAATTCTTAATACTTTAAATGTCAAAATAATATGAAGTGTATTTAATTTAGAAATAAAATGAAATGTAATCAAGTAAGAGCTGTGATCAGTCAAGTTGTTTTGTAACTTGTCGTGTTTACTGAGGATAGACAAATCAAATATTGTGCAAGCGAAACTCGTTAAATAGAGTACACATGTATATAGATATCATAGAAAATCAAATACCTGACGATGTACTCAGTATAAAAACCCAATACATAGCTCCGTCAGTACTGGTCTTTTAAAACGTTAAACACTGAGCTTACAAAAAGGAATCGAAGCTCGACTATCAAATGAGTTGAGTAATGGTGTTTAACGTCCCAGTCAAGGATATCTCACTTATATCGATACGTCGCCAGCTAAAGGCGAAGATGTAGAAATTTTGCCTGTGAGTTGCGCTGAAGGCATTATACATCAGGGTTCTTTAACGTGTGGTGTCTGTTACACGGGACCTCGTTTATTTTAAGTTCCCATCCGAGAGAACCGCGACTTTTGTTTTGTAATGCCGAGTGATTGGCGAAAGAACAGTCACTACCCAATTTCAAGTCGCGACCTCCCACTTAAGGAGCGAGCACTCTACCAACTGAGCTACCGCAGTGGTCGAACGGCTAAGATATGGATAACTAATGTGCGAAAAGCTGCTGCGAGATAGAAGGTAGCTGTCGATATAAAGAGGGGGCAAACTGAGCTGTCTATTCGGTAATGAGATACATTTGGCGGGAAACAGTATCAGGACCGCATCGTGTAGGCAAGACAGTGAATACGTGATATCGCGATTACCCAGAGTTACAGAACTCTTTAGTGATGAAGACGCGAAAAGTATGTTGTCCCGTAAATCTCGCGAGATTTGCGGGACAACCGTAACCAGTGTAAACATGAATGTCAGCATGACATGACAAAACAATGCCGACTTTACATTTCGTTGCTGAGGGCTGTGCGGCCGATAGTAGAAGGGAAATGTCGACATTTCTTTTTTTCACTTCCAAAGGTACGATGTGTAAGAAAAAACTGGCTAAGATTAATCCGTAGAGATGGATTAGAGGTGCAGATAAATACCAACTTGTCAGGAAATCACCGCTACGATTTCCGCCATTTAGTTGTCTGCCTTAACATTATGAAGATGCAGAGCCCATACCACTTATTCTATGCCCCGCACTGTTTAGGTATAACAACTTTTAACAACGGGGGAAAGGCAGGAAAACGAAAAAAATCGTCGGACGTCGTAACGACAATGGGACGAATCTGGAAGGCCAAGAATGACGCCTGTATAGAAAATAAGATTAATAAAGGAATCTGGGTTAGATGAGTCATCTGTCTGCTACCCATGGATATGTATAAGGTGAAATGAGACATCATATGAACCAGAGCATACTCTGGCAATTGGTTTGACAGTAAAACAAATGATATCCAGCTCATTTGTGTCATGTTAATTTAAATTAATATTGGATGAGACCTTGATAGTGAAAGACCCCTCCCCCTTTGTCATTTACATGACATGCTACCCTGGCCTATCACCTTATAATTCTGTAATTTAAGTAAAATGCATAGGTATATTTTACTGCATTTAGCAGTACTTTTTTATCTTGATGTAAGTGAAATAATCTTGACTGGAGGTATATTTTTTATTCAATCAGACTAAAAATGAATATATTGACTGAACCTAAATAAAGTAGTAATGTAATTTTTCACAAGAGGGATTAAAACACATCAGATGAAAGTTTTTTCAGCTGATCTTGTGTGAATTAAGTGACTGATTTACTTGCTAAGAGCCTGACTTGTGCTTCAGGCAACATTTTATGAATTTAGTTTCTTGTCATGGTAGTGAGATGTTAAATTGCTTGCTATGTATTGGGAATTGGGATTCAAACCAAGGAGACTTAAAATGGAAGTCCTGTGTGTGGCTAAATAATCCCCCTATTGTTCTGAGCACACTGAAAAGATTTTAAAAATCAGTCAATTCACCTGTATGACTATAGATGGTGAAGTCTGAATATAAGTGAAATATTCTTAACTAGGATGTAACACACCCTTCAATCAATCACATTCAATCAGTATCTTGTCATGTAAGAGGTGTAGTTACTGGCTTTAAAATTTAGGGTTGTGGGTTCAAACATGTGAGAATATTACAGATTTTCTGAAATGATTTTCATAATTTACTGTAAAATGTTTACAAGACAGTGTTAATGAGTCTTAAAATCATTGTGGATTCAGACAACTCTGTAGAGAATAGGCTGTATATTGCTTCTACATAAGACACCTACTATAAAGTGACTGGTACACATTTTGAAAAATTGTTTTGACTAAAAATATGAAATTCCCGAACATCTGTGGTTCTAACTAATGAAAAAATTCAACAAATAAATTTATTTCATAAATCCATTAAAATTTATAAGGTACAAGTGATGTTGATATACAAGTGTTTAAAACACTTGGGAAGAACAAGGCACATTTTCAAAGTTAAAACAATCTCAGGCTGATCATAAAATGACATTCACCTCTTGTAAATAAATACAACTACCTTGTCTGTCCATTTTGTAAATTTGAATATCTAAGAGAATTTAAAGTTTTCACAAGTACAACACATATGCCTCCATCAGCTGGTGAAATTTGATCAGATACACTAGATGTAATTTGATCTTAATGAAATGAGGGCTCTCTAACTTGCAATTGATCAGCAATTTTTCAGTACAATATACATCTAAATTTTTAAATACCTTCAGGGCTGTACACAATTACAACAGTTCTCATTTGGTTCATCATACTTGTTACTGCTCAATGAGTTGAGTTAAATAATAGTGTTTAATGGCCAGTCAAGAATATTTCACTTATATTGAGACATTGCCAGCTATAGACAAAGTGAACAATTTTTGGCTGTGTGTTGTGTTGCGCTGATGGCACTTACAGCAGGGTTCTTTATCGTGTTACTTACGGAGCCAGCACTCTGTTACTGCTCAAAGATTTGAATGAAACAGGGACGAATTTGAACTATTTTGAGTTGGGGGCCCAGATCACTTCAGAAAAAAAGTTGTGAAAGTAATAAATAGCTAAAACATGTAAACATTAAGGGGCCCAGATTGATATTTAGTAGCCATTGACTCCTGGGCCCTTGCTAATCATCATTCCTGATGAAGAATGAATAAAACAGCTGAATAAATTCTTCATTAAATTCATTTTTAAATAACTTTCTTACCTAAAAATTACAAAGCAGATAAGAGTGAAGGATATAAACAATTCTGATAAAAAACTTTGAGTTTAGTTAATACAGAGTTCCATAAATTTGTACTGAATAGTACATGTTCAACATAAATACCTTTCTGTGTATAAAGAATAAAGTCACAAAAAGATGCATTACACACTACCATTTGTCCCAAAATCTGAATATAATATGGCAAGTTCTCACTCTGTAAGGTGAATTGTTTCTCATATAATGTAAAGCACTATAAAACTGTGATTGCTAGTCTGCCCCTACTTTGACAATTCCATAAATAATTATCTGATTGTCCAGTAGTACAATTTGCTAACATTTTTATGTCATCTTCATCCATAAATTGGTTAATATTGTCATCTCCATATTTCTTAATTATGTCTATTATATACAGATTATGTTCATCAAAATCTAGATTTTCATCTGAATCTGAGTAGGATAATACATAAAGTGCTACACTGGATGAATTTGACCGCTTTAATAATTTTGTGACATCTCTTTCTATTTCCTTCCTGTCCAGTGTCTCATAAGGTAGTGTCTGGTAGCCATCATTTGGTGTGGGGCCAGGTTTCTTATACAGTAATATCACATCTGAAATATGTAAGATATAAATTTATTTTTCAAAATGTTTAATACAAGTCTTATTTTACATAAAAATTAAGAGTTGCTGGTTACTGGATTTGTTTTAATTACTTATTATGTATTATAATGTATGACTTGCTTACACCAGAGAAATAATGGAAGATCTTATGGTTTAAACCATGATCTCAATTTACAGTTAAACCTTGACAAATCACCCCTATTGATTTTGTTTGGTCAATTATTAGCATAATAAAGGATTTTAGTGTCACATCAAGGTTGACATGGAGAAGAAAACATAAAAGTGTGAATTTGGAACTTCAAAATATTGTTTATTGGGAATATAAATAACAATGTTTTACTGTGTAAGTGTCTTAATCTTATTCCTGATACAGTGTTCAATCTAGGATTTTTCAGAGAAGCCATTTTCAAAAACATTCCTCAACAACACCATAACATAAATATTGTTGTGTTCATGTAATGTTAAATATGGTCTACTGAGGCCTTAAAAATTGGCTCATTTGGCAAAATAAGGGCCCAACCAACACTTCTATAATGAGCATTGACTGTTAGAAAAGAAATCTTTTAAAACCAAATATTTTGTCTATCTCAAATGAACATCTCCAATCAAACCAGAGATGGTAAGCTATTTGGTTTACATTATTGTCTGTGGTTCTGGTTCAGCAAACATTGGTATTCTAATAGATTTAAACATTTTGTAAGGATGAGCTACAAAAGAGCAATTTCATACTGGTATATATACCTGCCCAGTATTTTCTAACAAAATCCATTATTTATAAGGTTCTGCAGATTGTCTTGACTCTGGTACACATTGTGCTAGATGATGTACACCATTACCACCTGAAATAATAATTATAACATGTAACACTACATTTGAGATATACTAGTATTTGCATAAAAAATAATGGCTGATTAAAACTGTCTCATATACATTATAATTAATAATATTTATATACTAGTATACATTTCTGGTAATAATCAAATGCTGATTATGGTATGGCTTAATTTAAGCTGTGTGGATTCAATTTGTTAATGAAAGGGGATAATTATTGAAAAGTCAGTGATCTTCAAATATGGGGTCTTCATAGGGACCCACACTATAGGTTATATTTATATTGAATAGTCCCCCAAATTGTGTTATGGGACTGAATTTCTAATCAAGTTGACATTATAAAGAACCATTTTGGAGTGTTTCTAAAGTGTTTCAAATGCCTACATGTGGCACCTTAAAACCATAAAATATTTACTGAAATCATCCCAAGTGTACCTGTTTAGACACAGGACCCTGTAACAATTTAAAAAAAAAGAAATTTGGTCAAAATAGTTATGTAACCATATTTGATATTAATTATTACAGAGACATATAAACCCATATATGTCTCTGATTATTATTATTTTACAGTAATTACTGTAATTTGACCATATATTTTTTATAATCTTTTTTACTGACCCCAGTGCTTCAGAGTGGTCTCATGGTCAGACCTGGTCCATCTGAAGCATTTACAGGCACTTGTTTCTGATATTTAAAAATACACTATATACCCAAAATATAACAGTGTAATTTTTTAAATACCAGAACAGGTGCTTATGGAGTGAACACTAAATTCAGTTTTCTCAATAAACGATTTTAAAATAATAATAAATAATAATAATAATTATTATTATTATTATTATTACTATACAACGACTGTACATACCTATATATGCTCTCTGAACATCATGGACATGACCATTTGAATGCAGCTGATCTAGGCGTGCTGTCCTTCTTTCTATCATGGATTCTCTGCTTTGACCAACCACACTATGACAACAAGAACTGACTAACATCTAATGGCAATTGTTGACAACCCCCGTAAATCGCTGGACCATTGTAAACTCATTGACAGGTTTCAAACTTCTCTGTCGCGCACTGTCCGTCGCCTGGTGTTCTGGATGCCACAATCGTCACCCTGTCTATAACAGGTACGTTCAATCTCGCAGTATGTAAACAAAGGGCCAGCAACTCTTCTTTTCTTTCATTAGAATGATTAACATCGTGTTCTCCGACGTATTGACACAGTTCTTCTCTTTTTAGCGACTCTTATGATTTTCTGATGATCAAATCTCGTCTGGGTTGTGACGGACGCCGATTTGTTGCCATGTTTGTCCCCAGACAACAACGCCTTTCTATCTTCATCACTAGAGAGTTCCGACGAACGAGTAATCGCGATATCACGTATTACCACACACTGTTCACATTTCTATGTTGATTACGTCACTGATAACACCATTTACGTCACAATGTCTTCGGTTTTCCGGGAAACATATTTCTTAAAAAATAATGCGTAAACAGTAAAAATTTATTTAGATCTTATAATTTAAGATTAAAATTGTAAGATCTAGATACATCTTTTGATTGGTGTTATCAGTGACGTAATCAACAATGAAATGTGAAGTCTGTGGCAACACTGGGCAATTCACTGCCCCGCAGACACGAAGCGCTCCTGATACTGTTTCCCGCCATATGTATCTCATTACTTGTTAAATCAGTGTTAAACTTTCGACAGGCTCTAGTACTGAACTAACGAGAAAGAGTCGAACTTGCGCTGGATATGGTAAACTAGTGTTGGGAAAGCTGCTTAGAGATTGATAGCATCTATCGAGATATAGGTTACCATAACTAGGACAAGGAGATCTAAGGAGCAAAAACATTTTCTCTCCGTAACCGATAATGGAAAAATATGATGTTGCATTAACCTATGAAGGTTTTACCCTTTAGAAATATTCGGTAGAAAAATGGGTACCACGTCTTTGTGTGAATTTCGTAAAATGGCTTCCAATTATGACAGTTTGCATGAGGTTTTCAATTTTTACTTTCTGTTGAAATGACCTTCAAAATGGGTCGAAGTAAGATGTCAATGCCATGGCCTAATCTAAGATCTTTTACTACCATTTCAACTATTTTAATTGTTTCAATATAGATTTAATTTTGATGTTTTAAAGCACTGTTTTTCTACATAAAGCCAGGGTCATGGTCAAGACAGTATTTATAAAATAAGCTTAAAATTGCTATATCTTCAAAACTGGGCCAAGGTAATGGCTTTGCTTGGTATGTGTGCTTTTGTTTCTATTTTAGCTTAAAATTGGGAATATTTCAAAGAATCAAAACACTCATCCATGTCCAAATCACAATCCAGAAGCAAAGTAAAAACTTTGGAACTGACAAGGCAGGTTAGACACGTGAACTTCCACCAGGAAAGTGAGGTCGGGTGCTTCGGAAGGGTAAGCACCTCCTGTTTAGCTAGCTACACCCGCCACTTGTGTAATCAAAATTGTGTGGGAACATGGAACTATGAGACGTCAAAAATATCCAGGAAAATCCTGAACACAGAGACATCAAACTTATCAACAATACTGTGATGACGTCATAAGACTTTTTAGGGCCCTTCATAAGCCTAGGCTTGCAAGAAGATATATCCAAGAAGATATACCTAAGATCAAAGGTGAATGTCATGACTTACTATGCCATTTAAGCCTTAAATTGCTATGTCTTGTCTATATGTAAAGATTTTGAAATTTTTTTTTTATTTCAATTTTGATGTTTCTTATAATGGAGTCAGGATTAAAGGTTAAGGTCGGGAAAAGTGGGATATCTCTTTGTTTTTTATGATATCTCGTCAGATATCAACTATTTGTCATATCAACAATCCGGCTGACACTCAGATACCGTGTATTCTATTTCTAGAAGTTGTTTAAATTTTTTGTTACCAAATGCGTTTCACGTTGAACATACTTTTGTTACCAAATGCGTTTTCGGGAAAAGTAGGATATCTGTTAAATTTTGGTGATATCTCATCAGATATCTACTATTTGTCATATCTACAACTCAGACTGACACTCAGATACCGTGTATTCTATTTCAAGAAGTTGTTTAAATTTTGTTACCAAATGCGTTTCACGTTGAACATACTTTTGTTACCAAATGCGTTTTCGGGAAAATTTGGATATCTCTTTAACAATTGAACTGTTTAGAAATGCGGTTCATAGTCGATATGAACGCAATTGATATGCAAGCAAACTGAATAACGCGTTAGCGCGTTATGATTAGTTTGCCTTGCATATCAATTGCGTTCATATCGACTATGAACCGCATTTCTAAACAGTTCAATTGTTATATTTACGTTTAAAACTATTTTCTTTTCTTTTTCTTGGTTCAAAATCATTTTAGAAAATTTTAATTCCGCGCTTTGTCAATAACGATTTCCGATTAACGGAATAGCTGATGGAACAGCAGATCGTGACAGATTGTTGTGACAGGAATTCCCGTGACGTCACCAAGGTAGATCTTGCAGTTCATAGCCGATATGAACGCAATTGCTCTGAAACCTTGTGTAGAAGACAGAAAACAGACAAAATGTAAATATTTGTTTTTGGTGATATCTCATCAGATATCAACTATTTGTCATATCAACAACTCCGACTGATATACTGATGTTGTGTATTCCATTTCTAGAGGATGTTAAAATTTTTGTTGCCAAATGCGTTTTTGTTACCAAATGCGTTGTAACAGAGCATGGCTACAATGTTTGATAATAAGGGATCTAGTAATTCATGAAAGCATTAATTTACATACTACCAATTATCTTGTGTCTCAATCACGTTTGTAATATTAAAACATCAATTTGAAACAGTGAGATAACGAGGTGTTCCAATGGTTTAAAACATTAGTTTCCGAACTAAAAGACACTAAGTGTTTTCTGGAGACAGACCCCAGACCCCCAAATCTGAGAAATCGAATGACAGATGACCATCCAATTCCCACTATTATTTATTTATTTATCTATCTATTTATTTGTTTATTGTGATAACAGTATCTTTCGATGTCTGTCGAAGGCTTAACATTAAGAAATTATACCGTTTATAATATTATCTCGGCCCCTCGTTAGCTACAATTTTCATACCTTTTCGGCATCTTGGCAGCTGTTATCTATCTCTCTCATCGGATAACATACATGTATATTACAGGTCATGTACAGTACAGGTCTGTCGAAAGTTTAACATTAAGAAATTGTACCGTTTATCTCGGCCCCTCGTTAGCTACATTTCTACAGCGTTTTTGGCAGCTTGACAGCTGTTATCTATCTCTCTCGTCGCAATTACGTTTTGTTAACATATATTATGGGTCATGTAACGTACAGTCTTGTCGAAAGTTTAATATTTAGATAACGAAATTGTACCGTTTATCTCGGCCCCTCGTTAGCTATTTGACAGTGTGACAGCTGTTATCTATCTCTCGACAGTTTTTCGATCACAAGCTATTACTAGAAATTCCTGAAATCGCTTTTATATGCTTCGTCGAAATTAGTTTTTAATAACATATAACGGCTTATGTACAGTACAGACCCGTTTAAAGTTTAACATTATGATAACAAGATAGTGGCCCCGCGTTAGCTACATTTCCACAGCTTTTTGGCAGATGTTATCTATCTTTCGACAGTTTTACGGTCAATAAAGATTTGTATCTCGGCCACTCGGTTGTCGAGCTTTCACTAATTTTTCTTACCTAATTTAAGTGTTAAACTTTCGACAGGTCTGTATTTTACATGTGGACGGGACATTTTGCGTACTTTTGAACACGCTAAAACAGACAATCTGCATCTTGTTTCACTGATGCCCGGAATACTTTTGTGATATTGATTGTGGCGTCATAGAGAGGATGCTCTTCTCTATGACGCCACAATAAGTTCTTCCTATGACGCCACAGTCAATTCTTAGTAACGGGATCGAACCCGAGATTTTTATGTTTTTCTGTCTCTGTTCATGCATTCAGCGCAATCAGCAAAGTATGAATAAAAAAAATATAACTTTGTAATTTACAATCGCTAAAAGTAGTTGAGTTGAGTAATGGTGTTTAACGTCCCAGCCAGGAATATTTATATCGAGACGTTGCCAGCTATAGGCGAAGGTGCAGAAAATTTGCCTGTGCGTCGCGCCGATGGCATTATACATCAGGGTTCTCTAGCGTGCAAAGGAGGAAATGTGTAAAAACTGGGATATTGAAGAACAAAATGTTGTTGATAATAAAAGATGTACATTTTCGGTAAAGTTGTAGACAATCGGAAAAATTGTATTTATATGAAAATGCATGATGTTAAAGTTGGTATGTGCAGTGTGTATTCTTTTCATATAAGTGAATGGGGGCGTGCACACAAAAGCACGCTCGCGTACGCACATAGCACCGAACTGTGTATTGGGCCGATTGCTCTTTGCAAACCATCTTAACTGTACTGCAACTCTTTAAGCCTATACTCCCACTTGTGATACCCATCACCGATCTCATTTTTTGATCGAGTACTCATCACCGTATTCTACTAACGGGAAAAAAAGCTCGTTTTTTTTTTTTTTTTTTTTTTTTTTTTTTTTTTTCTTTTCTCTTGTTTGACTTATGTTTTCTCAAACAAACAATTTAACCGTTTTTCGTGTGAAACGGCACTATTTTCACCAAACTCTATGAGATAAAACAAATCAGAAGTTGCAATACACGGTTTTCAATTATTCTTGCAATTTTGGTAATTTCAGAAAACTGCTTTGTTACAGTTTTCATGCCAAAATACTTAAAAATACACTCAAAAATTCCTTAAATCGCTTTTACTTACGTTTTGATAACATATTACGTGTCATGTACAGTACATGTTTGCCGAAAGTTTAACACTTGAATTAGGTAAGAAAAATTAGTGAAAGCTCGACAACCGAGTGGCCGAGATACAGATCTTTATTGACTGTAAAACTGACGAAAGATAGATAACATCTGCCAAAAAGCTGTGGAAATGTAGCTAACGAGGGGCCACTATCTCGTTACCTTAATGTTAAACTTTAAACGGGTCTGTATTGTACATAAGCCGTTATATGTTATTAAAAACTAATTTCGACGAAGCATATAAAAGCGATTTCAGGAATTTCTAGTAATAGCTTGTGATAGAAAAACTGTCGAGAGATAGATAACAGCTGTCACGCTGTCAAATAGCTAACGAGGGGCCGAGATAAACGGTACAATTTCGTTATCTAAATATTAAACTTTCGACAAGACTGTACGTTACATGACCCATAATATATGTTAACAAAACGTAATTGCGACGAGAGAGATAGATAACAGCTGTCAAGCTGCCAAAAACGCTGTAGAAATGTAGCTAACGAGGGGCCGAGATAAACGGTACAATTTCTTAATGTTAAACTTTCGACAGACCTGTACTGTACATGACCTGTAATATACATGTATGTTATCCGATGAGAGAGATAGATAACAGCTGCCAAGATGCCGAAAAGGTATGAAAATTGTAGCTAACGAGGGGCCGAGATAATATTATAAACGGTATAATTTCTTAATGTTAAACTTTCGACAGACCTGTACTGTACATGTTATCACAACGTACTTGTACTTTAAAAATGCATATATATATATTTGTATTTGCAAATTTAAATCGTTTTGGTTTCATAATTTAATTAAAGATGAATTCATAAATTTGAAGAAAATATTCTATTAAATGTTCACCGCTGTTATTTTCAAGGGAATTGAAAAATAGTTTTGTCAATTTTGTTGTAAGGCCAGATGTACGTAAAATATTTGTTGTAAATGGCACTGACCCCAGATTCTCTGTCGCCAAGTGTCAATCAATACCATACATGAAATGAAGAAGGACACGTTTTAATTAAAAATTATTCCAATATCTTTGGCAATAATACTCAAATGAAAAAGTAAATGAAATATTGAAATGCTACCGAGAAACGTAACGGCCAAAGAAAACTGCCACTGACAAACGTCACGGTTCGAGATCAAGGCCTTTATGACAGTCAGGGATTGAAAGCTAATTGACTGAAAAAATGGTTGATCGATTTGATTGAAAAATCTATTTTGTAAATTAATATCTGTATATTATATGTCTGATCCTTGAAAAACAAATCAAATGGTTTCTGTCATAGGGCGAAGGAAAAAATATGTCTAAAATACCGGCACTTCTTTAATTACGGTGTCCGATTACGGCCATTGTTGTATATAACCCCTTCCAGACTTACTGTGGAACGGGGTTATAGTGTAAATACATTGATTAACATGTAATGATTGCCCTTGTAACGAGGGGGTAAGATAGCACGGGCGCAAAAGTGAAATACAGGCAATAATATTAATAAGCGAAGACTCCATAACGCGAAGAGAGTCGCGACGTGATAAAGTAAAGCGCACAGAATAATAACATGAATTAAGTCGCGACAGGGGAGAGAGTAAAAGAGGAAGACACGGTTATGTGAAGCAGATCGCGTAAAGGGGAAGATGCGATAATGTGAAGCAGGTCGCATAAAGGGGAAGATGCGGTAATATGAAGAAAGTCGCGACGTGATAAAGTAAAGTGAATAAAGTCGAAACAGGTCGAAAAAGGGTAAAAGAGGAAGACGCGATAACGTGAAGCAGTTCGCGTAAAGGGGAAGACGCGATAACGTGAAGAAAGTCGTGATGGGTTAAAGTTAAGCGCAACGACTAATAACGTGGATAAAGTCGCGACAGGCCGAAAAATGGTAAAAGAGGAAGACGCGATAACGTGAAGCAGTTAGCGTAAAGGGGAAGACGCGATAACGTGAAGAAAGTCGTGATGGGTTAAAGTAAAGCGCAAAGACTAATAACGTGAAAAAAGTCGTGACAGGGGAAAGGGTAAAAGAAGAATACTCGGTAATTAATGTGAAGCTGATCACGTAAAAATAAAAGAATAAAAGTGAAGACTCGGTACCGCGAAGAAAGTCGCGAGGTGATAAGGTAAAGCACAAAGATTAATAACGTAGATAAAATCGTGGCAGGCCGAGAAAGGGGTAAAAGAGGAAGACGCGATAATGTCAAGCAGGTCGCTTGAAGGGGAAGACGTGGCAATGTGAAGCAGGTCGTGTAAAGGGGAAGACGTGGTAATGTGAAGCAGGTCGCGTAAAGGGGAAGACGTGGTAATGTAAAGCAAGTCGCGTAAGGGGAAGACGTGGTAATGTGAAGCAGGTCGCTTGAAGGGGAAGACGTGGTAATGTGAAGCAGGTCGTATAAAGGGGAAAACGTGGTAATGTGAAGCAGGTCGTGTAAAGGGGAAGACGTGGTAATGTGAAGCAAGTCGCGTAAAGAGGAAGGTGTGGTAATGTGAAGCAGGTCATGTTAAGGGGAAGACGTGGTAATGTGAAGCAAGTCGCGTAAAGGGGAAGACGTGGTAATGTGAAGCAGGTCATGTTAAGAGGAAGACGTGGTAATGTAAAGCAGGTCGTGTAAGGGGAAGAAGTGGTAATGTGAAGCAGATAGTTTGAAGGGGACGACGTGGTAATGTGAAGCAGGTCGCTTGAACGGGAAGACGTGGTAATGTAAAGCAAGTCGTGTAAGGGGAAGAAGTGGTAATGTAAAGCAAGTCGCTTGAAGGGGAAGACGTGGTAATGTGAAGCTGGTCGTGTAAAGGGGAAGACGTGGTAATGTGAAGCAGGTCGCCTAAAGAGGAAGACGTGGTAATGTAAAGCAAGTCGTGTAAGGGGAAGACGTGGTAATGTGAAGCAGGTCGCTTGAAGGGGAAGACGTGGTAATGTGAAGCAGGTCGTTAAAAGGGGAAAACGTGGTAATGTGAAGCAAGTCGTGTAAAGGGGAAGACGTGGTAATGTGAAGCAGGTCGCGTAAAGGGGAAGATGTGGTAATGTGAAGCAGGTCGCTTGAACGGGAAGACGTGGTAATGTAAAGCAAGTCGCGTAAGGGGAAGACGTGGTAATGTGAAGCAGGTCGCTTGAACTGCATTGAACACCGTTGTGTTAAAAAAGCAAACAAAAATAACGCTAAACTGAAAAAGCGAAATAACTAAATGGTGACGTAACGAACTAAAGTGGTACAGTCCGATTATTATACATGTGGGATCAAACAGCATTTGGCTGAAGAACAAAGCGAACAAGCGATTTCAAGAATAAGTTTCGGTAATGCCAATGAGCGATGATTCGCGGAAAATTGCCCCTAATCGAACACCATATTTCCAGCTTGAATGAATATGGCGTTGTTGAATTTTATTGAAACCCGTTGTAGCGAGACATGGTTAAACAGAATACCCGTATAATGAGTGTTTTATAGATATCAGGGAACTTTAAACACGTTTGATTAGCCTTAACAAATGACATAGACGGTTTAATATGATTAAAATCACACAAGTTCAATGTTAGACATTGTTTGCAGTAGAGTTGTTAAGTTTATTGAAAAGTTTTAATCATTAGCCAATGAAAAATCACGTAACATATAACATTGTTTACAAATTTAAAAAAAATAGAAATTGGATACCATTTTTTAAAACACCTACTAGTTAAAAAAAGTTAACAATTTGTTTATACACTAGTTTAGGACTTATGAATTGAATGTAACACATGTGTCAGAGAGAATTTAAATAGTTGAAAATTAATTACTCGATTCAGATAAAGAATTAAGGTATAGCTTTAATCTTTTGGATTATTGGATTAAGTTAATCCGTATGGTGGATAAAGGTGGTATATGTCGCCAATCTTGAATGACGGGGTAAGACTTTACATTTGTTTAAGCATATAGTAAGAAAATGGTCTTCTTAGCAACTAGTTAAATACTTAAAATGTCCAATCAATATACATAGATATGTTTAAACTCTCCTAATCAAGTATACCCTCTTCACTGGAGTGACCAACTGGTTTTAAACTGTTATATATTACAAACATGTGAAACACAGGTTTTTAAATTTAGATTGAGAGATTTATACACAATTTTGGATTTTGGTAAGTTTTACAATATTTTTGGTAAGATTTACGATATTTTTGTAAGTTTTATAAATATTTGATTGACACTGCAGATATTGGACACTAGTTCGGGACATTGGTTGGATTTAACATTTAAATCCCTATATATAGGGTCCATGTTCACGTTTGGTAAAACAGAAATGTCTTGGATTTCTATACATATTCGAGACCAATTCATTGATATCTATGTGGTTAGTTCAGGAGTCATTTGAGAAAACCGAAGTGTCCGGAGAAAATCCCCACGAACCATCAGCGAGCGAACTGGCAAACTTTCTTACTTAGGGCCTGTCCGGGATTCGAATATAGCCGGCGATGGTTGGTTGGTTGAATGTTGCTTAACGTCGCATCAACAATTTTTCAGCTATTCGCGACGAGAACTATTTAATTAATCTCTATGGATTAATCTATGAACAATTTCGTGTATGCATGTGAAGTGCGAGTGTGTTGTATGGTCTGCCTTGTACTAGTGCGCACTCAGGGCGACTTTACCGTGCTAGCTCACAGAGTCAGTACGCCGCAGACGAGCGTACCACTCCCCCAGTCCATTATACTGATACCAGGTGAATCAGTAAAGGCCAACGGCAAGAAAAATTCACTTTCCCACATGTGGCCCAAGCGGGACTCGAACTCACAGCGGTGAGAGACCCTGGATTTGAAGACTAGCCGGCGAGATGGATAATGTAATTCCCAAGTTTAATAACAAGCTGATTTATATTTTCAAGTTAAAAGTCATACGTTGTTACGTATTGAAGGCGAAGTACCCTGATCTATTGAAATTTGTATTTATTGAAAAAAATATACCTTACATATGTTCATGTAATATATTGAATGTTATTATTTATACCTAAGCAATCAAGTTCAATATTTTTTAAAATATTATATCTGAATGAATTAATTGTTCAAGGTATTTTAAAAATTCAATTAAATGTAAATATAACCGTGTAATGATTTATAATGAAACGTAATATATTAGTTCTTTATTCAGTAAAGACATATGTTTACTCAAGTTTCGTGGACCATTAAGGACTATACCCCTTGTGGACGATTATTCATTCCATTTTGTCATTTTTGGTAACCGAGTCGTTTTGTTTATTAAAATCTCGGGAGTGGGAATCAAATGAACTTTAACCACACCATTGGCTTCTATTTTATCTCTGTATATTTGGTGTCCGATCAAAGTCGTGATTTTGTAATAAGTGAAATGAATATTTCATTATATCATGCCTCGTGTCTTTTGATATAAGCTTTGGTAGTTCTGCCTTTAGACCAAGAATAATAATGTGTGATTTTTTTTCTTCTTCTTCTTCTTCCCTGCCTACCCTAATTGAGTTCGCCAGCATATCAAATGATCAATTTCACGTTTGTGTGGAACGTTTTGGAAAACGTTAACATTGAACTTGGAGTAACGTCATTTTTACGGGAAAACGTGAACTGAATCGATTCCATCCCCAATAGAAATAAAGTTTCCGCAGAAACGTTATGGAGAATTACGTGGTTTACTGGCAAACACCTTTTTTACCTACTCATAAGTATAAATACCATTTAACACGTACCGATGGTCGATAGTTCTAATCCTTGTAGGTATATTTTGGTGAGAAAAGGTTTGTTAACTCCCGTGAAGATAGTCGATAGTTTTTCTCGGCACAACAGTTTCTTTCACTATCAACAATTGATTGAATGAATGGGATGTTACATCCCAGTTAAGAATATTTCACTTATATCGTGACATCACTAGCTATATATAAAGTGGCAGAAATTTTGACCTTTGTAGTACACTTAGCACAATGTGCAGAGATGTTCTTTTACGTGCCACGTCTGTCGTGACTCGGGGGATAGGTTTTTAAGGTCCCCCTGACTTTTATTTCTAAATGCCGAGTGCTTGGCGAAAGAACAGTCACTACCTATTTTCAAGTCTTAGTTAGACCAGACCGAGGTTCTAACCAACGACCTCCCAAATAGAAGCGAGCATTCTACCACTGAGCTACCGTAGTGGTACTATAAACGAACCGCTTTGATAAGTTAAAAAAAATCCTTTACTGCCCAGAGCATTTTCTCAACTCATCCTCTTGTTTCTTCTTTCGATTCGTTTGTTTTGTTATAGTGTGATCTTGGTTATTATAAATAAAATACTAAAGTTCGTGTTAGTCAATTGTAATTTTATTTGGTTCATCAAGAGATAATGTTTAAAATTGTCTACTAACTTTCAAGACAAAAAGTGGATAAACATATATATTACAATGTCCTGAATCAACCTGTTGAATATTCAATTGCAGGCTTTTGTATAATTTATTTTTCTTGTTAATCTGATAATATGTTAATCTTTGACCAGACACCGTGATAGTAAAGGTCATTGAAGAGTTCATCTAAAATACACTAACAGTACAGGGGTGTCTACAATTTAACACTAGACGAACAAAAAGGAGTCGAAGCAGGTCTGTCGAGTGACCGAGATATGGAAGAGTTAGTGACCAAAAGGCTATCAAAATATATGGAGTTGAGTTGAATTACGTTGTTTAACGTCATAGTCAAAATATATCACTTATATCGAGACCAGTTATAGGCGAAGGTGCAACGTGTTTACTGTGTGTTTCGCTTATGGCATTATTCAGCAGAATTCTTTACCGTGTCATGCATATCGTGACACGGAACCGCGTTTATTTTAAGGTCCAATCCAAAAGAACCGTGGCTTTTATTCCGTAATACCGAGTGCCTAGCGAAAGAACACTCACTAGTCTACCCACTTTCAAGTCTTGGGTCAGACTCGGTCTGGGTTCGAATCCACGATCTCCCACTTACGGAGCGAGTGTTCAACCAACTGGGCTACCGCAGTGGTCGCGATATATAAATAACAGCCGTCGAAAAGCTGTGGCGATATACATGAACTAGTAGCTAACAAAGGGCTGAGATGAACTGTCAAATCTCTGGTGTTAAACTTTCGACAGGCCTGTACTGTATGCGGCACAAGATAGACATTTATCTCTATAAACTGTTTCTTAAACTGCAATATTTCATCATGTATATGTACTTGAATAATACACACCTGTCGATAAATAATGGAAACCAAGAAAACCAAGAAAATTAAACAATATTTAATAATTCAATTTTATTAATCACTCTATGTACACCGCAACCAGTGGTACTCAAAGTAACATATAACTACATTTTACGGTATATTTGGTCACAGGGGCATTGCTAAACTCCCTCCTCTCGTTGCACGAGTCCGAATCCAGCTATAACCAAAGTCTGTGGGGTTTTTTTCATCAGGGCACTTCGGTTTCTCTCACTATCCCAAATTGACCATCTCGAAAACTGCGAAATACCATTCAATTGAAAATTGTCCCTAATCAGACACCATACACATCCCTTTAATGTACAGAAATATGCGAAACATGATTATTTTTACTTGGGCATAACAATTATATCCAGAAAAACGTTTCTGACATACAAAGAACAGTGTTATTAAATCACTTAGTCGATTCTCTCTGTATATATTGATTTAAACAGCGAAGATTTTACATTTTATAATAGTTGTCTATCAATTATTCTTTAAAATGAGTTAAATTTAAATATATATTCGAAATTTTATACTTTAATTGAACAACCGAGTTTTTTTAAATAAAAACTTTAGTCCTATTTTAACAAAAAGTCCTATACATTAAAAAATCAGTTACTTGTAGATTTAATTTTGTTATATTAGTATACATAACATATAAAGTGTGACAAGTTTGATCTGGCCGTTTGACCTTTAATCTGAATATTCAAACGGACATATGGGATCCATTGTGTGATTTAGACCTAAATAAAGTTGATAAATAAAGGATAGATGATAGTAATACTGGGTACCAAGTGTTTATAGTGATGAAACATGCTGTCTTGCCTAAATCACACAGTCAATCTCTTATTCAAAATAAAAAGTCAAACGGCCAGGTCAAACTTGACATACAATACCCTGCGTAGCCGTTGTTTGTTCATTGCATGTTAATATATATACAGTCCAACCTGCTTTTAAGGACACCTCTATATAAGGACCACTCGCTTTTAAAAGGCAGGTAAAATTTTATCCCACCTGCCCATAAAAACCACTCCTAATTGTTCCACTATGGGGCCTTTATAGACAGGTTTGGCTGTGTATATATATTTTTTATTTTTAATGTATGTATTTGAGCTACTGATTATAAAATAAGCGAGATGATTTAGGCCTTCCAGTGGTATGCTGTGCTGTCTGTGAACTTTTTCTCCGCTGTCTTCCTCTACCTTTTTGCCAATGATCTTTTCCTAACAGCAAACACTTTTCCAATCCACTTGCTCTCATTATGTAACAAAAGAATTTCAATTGTCTTTCCAGGATGGTGTTGAGAAGTGACCTCTTGTACCTTGCCATTCGCATTTCTTCCTAGTTTGTCTTTCTATCTGTCCACGAGACCCTTAGGATTCTCCCTATAAACTACGTCGCTACTGGTGTTACCTTTTTTATTTTAAATCCAAATTACCGAGTTGTAATACTTTGGTATTTTGTTCATATGTCGACAAAGACGTAGGTTTCACTACTCAAGTTGGGAAAATAAAATCTACTTTCAGTCTCGAGTCCCGAATGTTTCAAGGACCAACGGGTATAGACTGTAAGTTGAATGGTTGGTGTCTAAAGTGCTAAACCATACCACTAAATAAAATTGTTGACGTCTGTTACATCATCATCATCATCATTATTATTATTATTATTATTATTATAATACTGTTTTTGAATTATTGTTACATTGCTATTGATTGTTTTGCCTTTGGCAAGAACATCAAATTAAGTTGGGTTTTTTTTTCATTTTGCAAAACGGTTGTGACATCACACTACTACTTTCTACTTCTACTTACAGAAAACAGCTGGATAATGTGAGAACCATACCAAAATGCCTGGCGATATATCCGGACCAGATTTACAGTTAGCTAGACCCCACACAAGCCCAGCTGCTGCTGGTCGTCATGACAACCATGCTGACAAAGGAGGTGGACAAAAAGGCGAGGATCATGAAGTCGAACTTTTGGAATACGAGTGGCCTGATTTGCCACCGATTCCTAACATGAAAGACGCCATCTGTCGGCAGAGGGTCAGCAAAGGTATCGGTTACGTGCTTCCTGTCGACAAAGCCATGAATTCCATCAACAGTACGTTCCGAACGGATCTAAGAGCGATGTTTCAAGAACCCTATGCTTCCGAAGATATAAAATATAACGACAGAGCGTTATTAACAAGTGCTCAAATTCATTTCAATGCTAATTCTGTTGGAACGAAATGGTCAAAGGAAACGATCCGAAATTTGCCGTTCGAACTTAATTCCGAATCAGAAAAAGCGCGAAAAATATATGCTAGGTCAGCTCCAGCTACTGGTTCCAGAAAAGCTGGGTTAGACATTGATAAAATGCGTCCAAGATCAAGTTTATTTTTGCCTATAAAGGCACAAGACCATCCCGAGGCCATTAAACTGAGACAGGAAGTTGAAAAAATTGTTGAAAGTGTTAATTTTGATGAGTGTAGAAATGATGAGGTGGAGTCGTTTGCAACACGACCCTCTCCCTCTCCGGACCGGGAACACGTCCATCAAGCTGCCAGGAAAGCAAGGATGACTCGTCCATCGTTACGTTACAGTATTGTAAAAAGTAATGCACCAAGGCTTAGTATTCAACAAGGAGCCGGAAGTGACAAATTTAAACATTTTATGTCCAAAAAGACGTCGAGGTTAAAGTTAACGGCTAGGGATTTTAAGTCTTACGACCAACTAAAAAAGACAAAACCCCCAAAACCAGTTATCCCTCCCGAGCTTAGATCTGAATATCTGAGCGAGAGCAGGAATCAGGAAATATGGGAGTGGCTTCACCATGACGACACTATGACAGAGTTTGAATTCTTCCTTTCTGTGTGTGGCTGATTTCAAACTTAAAATTCTCTCTCTAATATATAAATCAGCTGACAACTTTGATCTGTCTGTTTGAATTGACTCTTACAGATTAAATGGCTTCATTTGGTCATTGGCTGACAAATTCCGCCCTCAAACATGGACAACAAAATAAAGACCAGTTGATTATACAGCATCTTTTATTCTGTGTACGCAAAATAACTCTTGTGCAGAGCGTTTCACAGGGATGGCTTGTCAGATATTTTCAAAACTCTATCGTAATCGTTGGCATGCCTTTTGCTATTCTTGTTTTGGGCAGCATCCCTTTGTTCCATTTAGGGCCATTTAGATCCGAATTAGTACCAAATTGGACATAGACTGTAGTTACAGCATCCCATTATAATTAACACTTGTAAGTGAAAAGTATCATTTCAGATACATTAAAACCGTTCAATGTCGCTATATTTTATGTGGAAAAATAATTTCAGCTGTTCCGAGCAAAAGCTCAGCCAAAAGGCAGACTTTCTAGTTGAGTTGTTTTCCTGTCCCCTGCTACATTTCGTTTTGCCGGCGCGGGCCCAAACAATTGTGTAAACGACTGGAAAGTGGGATGTAACAATGTTCCAGGTTTTGTCTTGGAAAACAATCTTTTGAACTAGTAGCTGCCATGTCGTCCTCTGGCACATGCCGTTTTTCCCGCCGAAGGACAACTCTATCCAAGCGTTTTTATGGCAGAGAGAATCCATTGTGGACCAGATATATCAACATACAATAAGAGCCAAATTCTTAATTTAAAAAGAGCTGTCTCTTCTAGTACCCATTCTATAAAATAGTCAACAGTTTTTTGTCAATCGTGTGGGCAATTGAAGCAAACCTTAATTTGTGTATGTGTAGTAGAAATCGGAATGATTTTTAAAGCAGAAAAGCAGACAGATCAAGGAGTTAAACCTAATATAAATGTTCCTACGGAAGCATATTGGGGCCATGTAAAAATAAATCTAAAAACATTTGACTACTGTAATTAACTTTTTCGCGGGTACAAATTTTCGTGGTTTTAACAAGACTGACTTATGCGCGTGCATTCATTTTCGCGGTTTTTCGGTAAATATGAACTTTTCTGATACAGATACTTTTTCGCTGCGTTTTTATTTTTCAGAAAAAAGTGGACCGCTAAATAAGAGAAAATTAATACATGTACACCGCGAGAAATAAGAGAAAATTACTACATGTACACCGCGAGAAAAAGTACAATTACAGTATTTTATTTTCGATTTTTACTTTTTCTTTTTTACTTTTTACAGTTTAGCTTTTTAATTTCGCGATTGTGTCAAAATATTGACACTAAAACGTAAAACATGGCATGTCCCCAGTGCGCTTCCCTAGTATTCCTACATTGTGTTCAGTATTTATTAAGCACTGTCCAGTAATTATAAGTTGTATAACTGTGTATAACTATAAAAATAAGATAATTATTTATGTATAAATTCAAATGTAGTAGGACAGTTATTTTTTAATGTGTCTGATTATAACAACTACTGTTATTGCAGAACATTTGATTTTTGTATACTGTAAAATCACTTATTTTAGTGGTTCTAAGAAAAAATACTACTTTGTGGAGCGGTAAAATCCTGGTTTGTGTTTTCCATTTAAGATCATTACACATGCAGGTGTAGCTAGCTAAACAGAGTTTGCGTGTTTAACTTCTAATCAGTTTTCAAAGTGGGGATTATGACTTGGATATGTATTGGTGTTTGTTTTTGATTTGTTACATATACTATTTCTGTGATGTTTCTGTGTCCAGGATTGCCCTGGATATATTTAACGTCCCAAAGTTCCATGTTCCTTTCACTCAATTTTGAATACACACGTGGCGGGTGTTTCTAGCCAAACAGGAAGTTATTACCCTTTCGGAGCAACCGGCCTCACTTCCCTTGTGGAAGTTCTCGTGTTTATCAGTTTCAAAGTTTTTACTTTGCTTCTGGATTGTGATTCTGACATGGATTAGTATGTTTGTTTTTGATTCGATGTAAAATTCGTGCATTGGTCCAGAGTATCCACGAAAACTCCATTAATTAGAGCATCACAAACATTAATGACTTCACAGTAATCAGCGATATCACTGATTTCGAAATTGTATTACCTGATATCGACTTGTTTTGGTCAAGTTTTAGAGGAACTGTGACAGTACTCGGTCACTTATGCACGCTTTGCGTGTATGAAGGTGTTTAGAGGAACTTAAAACTTAAAACCTTGCCAGTCTAAATTTTGACTGGCTCATTTCAACCCATATGTATTGGGCCAAACGAAAATCAATTTGCAAAACGCTTCATATGTATATCGTGTTCAGGGTTTTAAATGAGTGTTGTGTTTTATGCTTAAGTTATGATTATTTCACTTATTTGGAAACTGATAATTCCAGCATGATGGAGACAGCCAGGGTATCTGGGGGAAAATATCACAGACGTTCCACAAACAATTAAAATTAAATATTATGTGGCCTCTGGATGCTACATTTAATTAGAATCATCTCTTGGGAGCCAAATACCTACAAGAGTTTAATGTTTTCCCACGACCTTGACCTTTACGATATGACCTTGGCTCATGACATACGATTATTCATGTGATGTTTTATGGGACAGACGAGACTTGCTGATTCCTTTATACCCCCCCCCCCTCAAACTAGTTTGTGTATGTGATGGGGTTATAGTGATTCCTATATACCCCCTCAAACTAGTTTGGGGGCTGTTATGATTAAAATACCCAAGGTTAGGCTGACCAGAGAAGATTTTTGAGGGGAGAAAATGGTCTCCTCTACAATTTCCCTGTTGGTGTCCCACAGCCAAGATTTGTTCAAATGTGATAATCATAAGGGTGATTTGATATGTTTAGCATTGGAGGGCAGCAAATGGGTACTTTGACAGGCACACCAATGACGTGTGACAAACCGGTGTTTGGACAGGTATGGCAAAGAAGAGTGACTCTTCTGTACTTCAAAAAGTCAGCTAAAATAAAATGGAGTTTGAACAGAAGAAAAATATACTAGCTATAAGACAAAGTCAGAATAAATAAGCATATCTGTTTTTATTTCAAGTGTTTTGTAACATAATAAGGTTATTACATGAAAACAAAAACAAATTAAAAACAAATTTAAAACATGATCTTGGTTCTTTTTGATAACAAACATGCATGTGGTAAGAAGCCTCTCTCTCTATCTGTCTCTTTCCGGAATCGGAAATGTAAAATCTTGTCTTCCTCTCGTAAGCAGTACACAAAACATACCCCCTCTCTCTCTCTGTCTCTCTCTTTCCGGAATCAGAAATGTAAAATCTGTCTCCTTCTCTTAAGCAGTATACAAAACATACCCCTCTTTCTCTCTCTATCTCTCTGGAATATAAAATGCCAATGATAAATTAATCATTATATTTAGAACTGTGGGTTGATGCAGCAGAATTTAGCATAACTGATTCAAAAGTTGTACATTCAGCTATATATATATATAATATATATATATATATATATATATATATACATGTAGTAACACAGCAACTGGAATAACATCATTCTGCCTAAATTTTTCACCAAAATATTAATGCTAAATGTATATTGTCCATTATAAATGTTTACAAAGTGGTACTAAATTACAACATTTTTTTCCTAAATCTCATAATCCCCCCCTAGAAAAATTTGTCCTCCGAGGTACATTAATGATGAAGATTTACAGAACCTACATCCAATCCATGTAGTCCAAAAATTCTTACTAAGACTGAAACCTGGATCAAAATATTTTTAGTCATTTTTCTTCTTTTTTTAAAGTTCATAAGTACAATATATCATGTTATAGCATAACTAAAAAAATCAACAAAACCCAATCCGATCTAACCTGTGTTGCCCAGTGCAATTTTATAAATTTTGATATTTAAGATTTAATAATAGAAAAATTTCCAAACTTCACCAAAATAATTGGTAAACATCTTCAATACCTTCAGAATGAAGCCATTTCTAAAACTGTATTTTCAGTAGAAATTGTCATACTGAAAATGTGAAAACTGTATTTTCAGTAGAAATTGTCATACTGATAATGTGAAAACTGTATTTTCAGTAGAAATTGTCATACTGATAATGTGAAAACTGTATTTTCAGTAGAAATTGTCATACTGAAAATGTGAAAACTGTATTTTCAGTAGAAATTGTCGTACTGAAAATGTGAAAACTGTATTTTCACTGAAAGATTGATACTGAAAATGTGAAAACTGTAATTTCAGTAAAAATTGTCACACTGAAAATGTGAAAACTATTTTCAGTAGAAATTGTCACACTGAAAATGGGAAAACTGTATTTTCAGTAGAAATTGTCACACTGAAATGTGAAACTGTATTTTCAGTAGAAATTGTCATACTGAAAATGTGAAAACTATATTTTCAATAGAAATTGTCATACTGAAAATGTGAAAACTGTATTTTCAGTAAAAATTGACACTAAATATGTGAAAACTGTATTTTCATTACTTAAATATATTTACTTTACTGACTACATAAATATGACCGTAAATAACAAATGTAAATGATAAACTCAAAAAATAATAAAGGCTAAGTAATAATAATTTTCTAGTTTTCATCCTATCCAGTTTTCATATTTGTGTATATGGTAAAAATCGCAGGAGTTAAAAATATCTAATTAAGCTGGAACCTGTCTTAACATCTGTTGGACCAATGATACTGTTCAGATCAGACAAGTTTTTGGTTAACACACAGGTTGAATTTAAAAAACAATATCAGATATGTCCTGAAATTTAAATTCCATTAAGACAAATAATTACTGCAAAGAAAGTTTAGGGTGATATATTGAAATCACCGTCTGTTAGTCTGTCGAGACATGCTTTCTCATATTTTGTGGGCTCCATATCTTTCATGTCTATGGATAGATTTTGATTAAAAGAATAAATGTAAATCAACATCAGATGATGAGTCGCATATTGAATTTAGGTACATAGGTCAAGGGTCAAGATCGCAAGGTAAAATCTTGGAAATTACAACTCGGCTATGTTGGTATTTGTGCCTCAAGAGGCTGCTCTAGTTTCCTTTGTTTCCACAGCTGAATCAATCATGGTACTTTATGAATAGGGGGATGCATAAATTAAGTACGGTACTTCCAAACATTGTAGAAAATTAATCTTAAGAAGCACTGATTCAACAATACACAAAATATATAAATAATTTAATATCTTCATATAGTGTGTCAAGTTTGACCTGGCTGTTTGAACTTTGATTTGAATATTAGATTAGGCCAATAGACTATGTGATTTAGGTAAGACAGCATGCTTATTACCATAAACACTCGGTGTCCAGTATTACTATCATCTATAGTTATATATCAACTTTATATATTCCCCAATTTACAAAATGGATATTCAAATAAAAGGTCAAATGGCCAGGTCAAACTTGATGCACTGTATATGTACAGTCAAACCTGCCTTAAAGGCCACCTCTATATAAAGGCCACCTGCTCATAAAGGCCATTTTAACTGGTTCCCTTGTGTGGCCTTTATTGACAGGATTGACTGTATACAATGTATAACTAAAACATAATACAGGTAAAATACAGCACCATATACTCATAACTTAAGTGACAAAACATAAAATAATACATAATCAGGCAACTGGTGGCACAGCTTTCACAATTTACAGGTTCTGCCTCCAGTTTCACAATCATTCCTTAACTTAAATTTAGCCATTTTGGTAATCATTTTTGGAACTCTGAAAAAACATTTTTGAGAAAACTAAATACAAATGTTATAATCATGAAGATATCTTCAAAATGACACCTTAAATTCCTGAATATCTTAAAAATCAAGAAAATTATTAAGATTTCAAAATTACCAGATTTAATTTAAGGAATGATTGTGAAACTGTGATCCAATGTTTTTGAACATCTCCAAACTGAGATTGTTAACTTTTTGTTTTCACATGATAAGTTCTTGTTTAAATAAAAAAAAATTCAAAAATTTATTTTCTTTTTATAATATCTCAACTTAAATGATAAACTTAAGACAAGGGCTAATTAAACAAGGGATAGTAATAATACACATAATACTGTAATGAAATGAGTAAATAAAACATTTTCAGGTAAAAAATCGATCTTAGTAATTTTACCAAAAACTTTTTTAATTCTTTTAAAACACAAAACAAAATATTTTGAGACGCAATCAAAAGAAATGTAATGCAACATATGAAAACTTATTTATGGAGGGGAGTAGAGTGAAGTTATGTTATTTTACACAAACCAATCAAGATTTGTTTATTTACACTGATGTGGTCAGTTCTTGGATGGTCAAAGATAGTTTTAAAGTCTTGTGTATGACCCATCAGGGATTCAAACTAGCAATTTTTCACTTAAGGAAGACACTCTACCACTGAACAACCAAGGTGGTTGAAATCCACATGTGACAAAGTTTGTCAGATTGCTTTTCTAAGTTATTATTTTTCTTGTGGTTCTTTCTTCCAATGTCAAAGAACTGGCTGGCATGTTTTCAGAAAAAAAAAAAGCAAAATTTGAATGTAAAACGCCATGACTCCATTCTAGTACATTTAAAATCAAAATGCAGAATTTCAAAAATTACAATATATTATGCCCAAAACACTGATTCTAACTGTTTAATTCTTGCACAAGTCAAAACTTTATCATCATGATTCGTTTTTTCAAAATGCCATAAATAAGAACAGTTATTAATTAAAATATACTCATGTAAATATTTACTGTAAACATATTAATTTCAGCTGTGTACTAAATTTAGTGATTTTAACTATGAAACAGGCCCCGGTTTCACAATCATTTCTTAGCTAAGATTTTCCTTAACTTAAATCTTGCAAAATTTAAAATCTTCATAATTTTGTTAATTGTCAAGATATTCAGGAATTTAAGGTGTTATTTTTAAGATCAAATCAAGATTAACACATTTGCATTTAGTTTTGACAAAAATATTCATCAATATTTCCAAAAAGAGAATACCAAAATTTGCTAAAGTTAAGTTAAGGAAAATCTTAGCTAAGGATTGATTGTGAAACCGGGGCCAGTAGCCTTAATTTAAATCTACTGCCTAATAAGATATCATCATAATGCACAAGGTGATTTGTGAGATTTATGCTTACTAAAGTCCACATGAATTTACCCACAAGGTATTCCGAGAGATTTATGATTATTAAAGTCCACATGAATTTACCCAAGTAAATTTACGCTAAAATTTGTACATGCTAAAGTTAATACATTTTCAGTATTAAAAACTTACTCCATCAGCTTGATAAGATGACTAGCTTTATATATACACATAGTCAAATCAAAACACAATGCCTTTATTCTAGATAGATGGTATAAATATGTGTTACATAGCTGTCTCTTAATTTATAATATGACCCAGCGATATAGCCATGTGTATTTCTGTTTAATTGCAATAACTTTGAACCATAAATGTTAACTCAATTTCCAACAATATTGTTCCATACACAATACTAAAGTATAATCAGAAATGGATTACACTCAGTTTTATGGATTTTTCTCAAAAACCAGTTGAAGATGAAAAACAGAAATTTGGCTGTGTATATAACAAGACTCGGCCTAATTTATCATAATGGTTTGAGTTTTTTATCGCTTGAGACTTTGCCTCTGTATAGTGTAAATTTTTGTCAAAAATGTTCAAGCTGAAAAAATCTAAGTTTTTGACTCCACCTCTTATGACAAACCCAACCCTTTTTACTATGAGTTTCATTCAAAGTTTAAAAGGTGTCACAGGTGATTGACTTATAAACTGGACAACAGCTTGATGACACCAAAATGAGGCCAAAGGAAAATAAACACCTGTGTATAAGGTTATGGAGAGAGTAACATAGATCCAACAACTGTCAAGTAAATTGCAAAATGACTTGCATTTGAAGTGAATGCAATTTATACATGTTTATTTTTAACTGTTTACAAAAGCATAAGCGTATCACTAATTGTTTTTTAATCCATTGCTTAATTAAGCTAGGGGTAAAAAGGTAGTATTAGGTTTGAGATGTACATATTTATGATATATAAATTTACATCTCTGTATATTTCTGAGAATTAAAAAAATGAATTCCAGATACATACCTAACTTCCCTCTACTTGCTCATATAAGCATTTTCCCATCTGAATCATAGCCTAAATTTCTTCAGAATGCATTATGGTAAAATAACATTAAACAGAACTTGATTTGGTTTGGCCTTAATACAGGGCAGAGCACATGGTTGATTAGTCTTCCTTGCATAATAAACTGGTTATATGATGAAAAAAGGTCATGAACTATCATTATGCCTTACATGGGAAAAAGGCGGAGTAAATAGACTTTGTTAATTTTTCATCATTGCAAAAATTGTGAAATTTTTCTCAGTAAATTTGGATTATAGCAAACTATACATTATGGAAGCCTAAAGTGCATATTAGGCCGGTTGATTATAAATATATTTTATTAAGAAACAATAAAATATTTTCAGTAATAATTTTTTTAGAGACAAATAACTGAGTGTAATCCATTTCTGTTTATACTTTAGGTATACAAATTTTATACATGAATGTTTGTTTAAATCTGTAGGTCTTTCGTTAAAACATAATAAATTTTATAATATATGTACATAATTATAATAATAATACTTGATAATTTCTGTTGTGTTCATAGTTCTTGCACCAATACTTTGCCATTGCACATACACTATAATGACCATTCAGCTTTCCAATAATTAACAATAGAGGGTTTACACACACAGTTCTCATAAACAGGCAACAAAAACATACAGGCCTTTTCTCTGTTTTTTCTCAACATGTTCGTTTTAGGTAAAATAGGTTGTTTGTGGTATATTGGGCAAAGTGTTTGTAAACATTGAACAATCTCATTAAGTTAAATATTGTGAACATGAAAGGGAGTGGGGTGGTGGTGTTAGAGAAATCTGTGTTCTTGAGGCATCATTCAAATGACCCAAAAAGTGGAGAAAACTGCATCAGGTATTTCAAAATAACACTGGGGTTTTGGAATGAGGATATTATTTTGAGCAAGTACAAGACTTTTTTCTGGCATCTCTGACAAGGAAAATGTAGGTCCTAGACTCAAATGGGGAGAGTCTCTGTGTCTTTATAACAGAATTTTATCAAAAATACTTTCCTAGCATTTTTAAAAGTCGGAATATAGCCCCTTTTCACTAACAAACAAAAAAGTCAATATTTTCCCCAAACTTTTATAGTGAAAAATTTTCATTTAATGATTGTAAAAAAAGGGTATTATGACAGTGGACCAAGAGTAGATTTCAGTGTATTGTGTGCTTACAAAAATAGAAGAATAGAAAAAGAATGAAATTTTTATATGGTCAAATTATTTGGTAATACATGTAATATCACAAAATTTAAACCATGCCAAGACCCAAGCTCAAAAACAAATATAAAATTAACACCACAATTATTCCTCTCATTAACATCATCCTTCGATAAGTCATCATCATTATCAACAGCAACAACCGCTCTAATCACCATCGTCATCATCATCATCACCACCTCCATCCTCGACAAAATTGTATATGGACACTTACAACGAAAAACAAACATCATGATCCTGTGTATATATATATCACAGCATTAACATTGTATAATAATATGTGCACTGTCTGTTAACCAGTAGCGGAAGCAAAATGATGATTGCATCCTTTTTGTGTTGTTATGGCAACCATGATAAATAAAATTGCACTTAAGCTGCACCAAACAGATGTATATGAAAGAATAAGCTCTCATTATCTGTTGACGCAATATATATAGGAATAGCACATAATAATAAAAAAAAATGTAACCAGTGACCTTGACATGGTCATCACCATTTAATCTTGGAATAGTGCTCCTTCCTAATGACCTTGACACCTGGTCATCATTTGGAATTAATCTTCAACTTAGTTCTTGTCAACTTAGTCATCCTTGCACCTGTGGAGCAGTTCCATTTACTAATCCCCGAAGCTGTTTGAGAACTGTATCCAACAATTTCTTTTTGTCACGTTCATTCTTTTTCAGGGACTGAAATAAATTATTTTTCTTCTTGTCTGCATTATTTAACCTACAGAGACAAACAATAAAATATATTAAACAAACGCTGTAAGTAAAATGAAGCTAACCTGTAAATTATCAACTCATCAAAAACTTTCAAGCTCTGTTACTGGGAGGTCATGGATTCCAACCCCGACCAGGTCTTAGCCAAGACTTGAAAGTAGGTAGTGACTGTTCTTTTGCCAAGCACTGGGCATTACTAAATGAAAGTTATGGTTCTTTTGAAGAGAACTTAGCCCAAATGACAGATCACCAGCCATGCCCACAATGTTCCGACAAAGGCCCGGTGTGCTTGATTTACACACAAAAAGAATGAAAACTCCATCTGAATTGCGCAATTTAATGACGTCATTGATAGTAGTACGTCTTTAGTTGCTGTGACGCCATGATGGTGGCCAGTGTCGGAACATAAAAAGCATGACCGACGATACATCAATTGTGTATGACGACTTACCAAGGGCCAGTTTTGTATGTTACACGGACACCGACTCGCCAAGGCCCGGTTTTGTATGATGTCACGCGGACACAGACTCATCAAGGCCCAGTTTTGAATGATGTCACTATCTAGGTACTTACTTTTCTAGTAGACTTATTGCAGCATGTGGCTGTACTCGTAAATATTTACTTTTTGGTTGTCCATAATCAGCTAAATATACTGACCAATCCCAGTTCAGAAATAAATCTAGTAACTGTAAAAAAAATAAATAAATAAATTGTATATATTATACATGGTACAGTGATCAGGTAGAGTAAACGGGAGTGTCCACATTTATTGATAGCATAATTTTGTTAAAGATTAATTTGAATTCATGTATCTTTATATGCAATCATAAAGGCAGCTAACACAAGGTTTTACCTCAGTTGGTAAAATGATTTATAAAAGTATATTGAACAACCACCTGCCAAAATACTGCAAACAGCCTTTAACTATATCTTTATTTGTAAGGACACATACCCATATAGTAGTTACATTACTAGGATACAATTTGTTTGAAAGTTTTTTTAAGTAAGTTGGAAGTTCCAATTTTACAAGATGGACAGACAGACATTATTATTCCTATATCAACATCATTAAATTCTGTCTGCTGTCAGTGGCAAGGATACAGGACTATCTTTCAATCTTTTGTGATTGGTGCTAGGAATTTTGTAATTGTGAAAAATACTTGTCAAAGAGCTACATTTGTGAATATGAAAAATACCATTAACTCTAAAATGGACCTGTGAAAACATGTTTATTTTGTTTCCAAGTTGATAGTGACATAAATTCATTTTCATTTGTCTTTTTTTTCAATTTTTAGTCATTTTATTTTTTTAAATTGTCAAAATCAGTTCAGTGTTTATGACAAAACTATAACATTTTTAAATTGTGAAGTGGACCCAATATCGGCCTCAAATATGCCGCAGCAGGAGTCCTTGTATATAAATGCTTACTTGTCTTAAATCTGTGAACGCCAACAGTAATGTACCATCATTATTGCCTGGTACTGGTTCTGAAGCAGCAAATTCTACAAAAATATTTATATTTCAATGATAATTATTCTTATATAAATTTAATCATTTTTTTTATACATTGTACATAACAAATCCCTACGCATGCCAGTCAGTCAGCCATAATACTCAATATTTAACAAGATTCACCAGCATATATGTCAACTAAGAATAAAGTGGTATACTGTGTATAAACAAAATATACTCTAAAGAAGGAAATTTTGTGGGTGGGTAAAATTTTTGCTTATTTTGCACTTAAGAAATTACCATGATAATTTTACCCATGCGAACATGTAGAATATATATCCACTCAAATTGGTTACGCAAAAATTACACCCATGCAAATGCCAGATTTCAGAAATCCTGAAATTTTCACCCCCGCAAAAATAACTGCCTTTATAGTACATGTAATAATAACATCTTGTCATTTGTATATAATCCAACCTTTTCATACTTTGTTATAAGATGCCTGTAGCTCGGGTGAGATAAAAACTAACTTACGTTCACACTGCATAAGATCCAAGTTGAATTGTTGTAATGCCCCCATTGTTATCTGTTTTACTTCATTGTCCAGCAAGAATTCCATCAAATTAGAACTGATATATTTACATGCTGACATACATGCTGTTTTGGCTACTTTTTCCTGTAATTAAAAAATGTTCTAGATAGTAAAAAATAATAACAAGGAGTCACTAGTGATATTAATCCCCTCACAATCAAGTATTGTGTGATAAAGGACCTGTAACAATCTAAGTGAAATAGGATCTCCAGGCAACAGGTTGCACTTATGTTCAAAGGGGAACAACTCCGGGAATGAGCAAACCAACTCGGGTTCATGATATGCACATCTCCCATCAATGTTGATGCTTTGCACCAGGCTTCATGAAATAGTGCTTTATAGTTTTGGAGATTAGCACAGACTAGAAACTCGGACGAAAACTTGAATTTCTTTGAAAAGCGGGAGATAAAAAATTTATAACTGGACACAATACCTCACATAGGCTGTATGACATGTAGCCTTTTCATTATATAAGAATAATCTGAAGCCTTATTTAGAGAGGAAGATCCATAATGTTTTATTAATAAAATGATCCTTCTTAATGTTAAAGGTTTGTTATGTATATTTCAATGCCTAGAACATTCAATACAAAATTTTATTTTTACCTGTAAGTGAAATCATATCAAACTAAAATTGTAAACTTTTAAACATGATGCACAATACTGAAATTTTACATACTGGAAAGACCAATGGAAAAATGGTTTGTTCTGCTAACACACTAATCAATTCAGGTAGGGTATATACATACTGTAAAAGGGGAAATAGTCCATGGGTAAAATGTTTGCTTATTTGCACTAAAGAAATTACAAAAAAATTTTACCACCACAAAATATGTCTACTATGCAAGTTGATATATCATAATATATAGAATATACACCAACTTATATTGGTAACCCAGAAATTACAGCCATGTGAAATGCCAGATTTCAGAAATTGTGGAATTTTCACCCTGTGAAATAATCCCCTTAACAGTAACTTCTTGCTTTTTCAAATAATTTTTTACGATGACTCTATAAGGCATGGACCTCAACTATGAATTTTGCAAAAAAACATGAAGAGACATTGATAATTAGAAATAGAATATTAAGGATACATAAGGTTAGCAGAAGTTCATATTTTTTTGCATGGCCTTGTCATTGTATTCATACAGATAGGAATTTATCTAGTTTGTAATAATATGTCTATGTAAAAATATAAATGTTGTTGTATAACTTAATTATAAAATCATGCACACTTAAAAATGCATTAAAACAAACATTTTAAAGAATCAAGATATAATTTCTTTAATATTTTTTGTAGGGTTCAACACTAACACTGGTCCGTTTGACCATGACCAGTAAAAATTTGGTACAATAAGTTAAACATCATCAGAGGCTGGTCCAATGGACCAATAGAAAATAAGTGCCAACCTGAAAAGTTGTAGATGTCCACTGTCTCATAATTGTAAATTGTGCCCTAGGGAGGTCCAGAAAGGCTTCTAAAAGGCATTCTTAATTTACAAGTTTTCTCCCAGGAGGCCCCCTAAACCCCACCAATAGAAGGGTTTTGGTGTCTTTTTGTACTATAAACAATGAGGCAAAGGCTTCACTATCACCACTTTGTGGTGATCATCCAGAGTCCAACAAAGAAGGACAGGTACAAATGGGGAAGGACTACCAGATTAAAATCTTTACTAGTCGTTTTGGCTACTTCAGTATTTTTCTTAGTGTCTATCCCTGTCGAGTATTTATATTAGATTTAGGGCTATAGAAAATGCAAGAAAAAAAGGAATTTTTCTATTATCTTTGTGGTACCCACTAAAGTGTGTGTAGAACGATCATTTCAAACGGTTACACAGTTATGCTAACATGTTCACTTGGCACAGTTCTGAATAATTTTTATGCTACCAGTAATTATGATTTCAAACTGAATGCAAATAATGATTCTATACAATGTTAAAGGAGTTATATGATGCACAGATAAACCATAATAACAGACAGTTTGTAATATAATGGTAATTTGGCTAAAAAAATCATATCATACAAGGGTAGTTGGTTGGTTGTCAATATCTGTAGGTTATTTAACCATGTACAAAATACCCAATTGTGGAAATAGTGGGGAAAAACAGAGTACCTAGAAAAAAAATCACCAGCAAACAAACTGACAAATTTCCTCACAATTGGGTCTGTCTAAGTAAGAATCAGACCCAGGTTGTGAGTTCACCACACTTTAATTTATAATTGAGGGAGAGGTTATATGAAACATTCAAATGACATTCAGGAATAAGAGGGCTTTTATGTTATATAAATATACTAGTATTCTTTTTTCTACAATCAATACATACTTTAATTTGAAAATCCTGAAACAATAGCAAGTGTTTAAAGATTATATAAGGTAAGTTTAATGTTACCAGCAACAATATACTTTATTTCAACATACAGTAAAACCTTAATTAAGCACTACCATTTGTTCAGTAAAATTTTGGTATCATAAAGGGGTTTGATGATAAAACAAGGAAGGCATATAGAATAAAAAAACATAGAAGAAATGGCTCTATGAACACTGATTGGAGTAATATGGTGATCAGCAATGTGGCAAATTTATCAAAGCACATTTGACATAATGAGGTTTTACTGTACAAGGTTCCTAAAATGTTCCATGAACCAGAACATCCTATTTCAACTACTGCAATGGAATCAAAAGATCCTCAGATCAAAAGTAAGTGGGAGGTCATGGGTTTCAACCTCGACCCGGTTTGACCCAAGACTTGAAAGTGGGAAGTGAATGCTCTTTTGCCAAGCTCTCAGCAGTTACGGTTCTCTTGAATTGGAACTTAAAACTTAAATGAGGTCCAATGTCACAGAAGGCATGGCATGATAAAGAAACCTGCTGTATAAAGCCTTAAGTGCAACACACAGGCAAAATTCCTGCACCTTTGCCTATAGCTGGTGAAATCTCAATATAAAAGAAATATTCTTGACTGGGAAGTTAAACACCACCACTCAACTTAAAATTAGATCAGTGAATTAGTTTTCCCTGCCAGCAGGTTTTTTTTTGTGATTTGCACTTATGGTAAAAGGGGCAAAACTCCAAAGAAAATAAGCAAACTAACACAGGTTAACGATATGTGCATCTCCTATCTATGTTGATACTTTGCCCAAAGTTTCGTGAAATAATGCTTCATAGTTTTAGGAGAACTAGTGCAGACAAGAATTTTGGATGGACGGAGGGAAGGATGTACAGAAAACTGAATTTAATATCTCCCCTTTTCTCTGAAAGGTGAGAGATCAATATAAAAAAAAAATACATAAGGAACAGTGTCTCATAACTCTTATCTTGTTCATTATGTTCAATTGTATCTTCTGTAGTGGCCTCTACAAAGGTGTGTTTACATGCACTGATACACAAAACTTTGGTTTTAAGTCTCCTCAAAACAACTACCTTTGTAAGGAGGTTTTTACAGCTCCAGTATAGGCAAGAAAAGAAAAGGAAAATTATCTCAGAAAATTTCCAAACTATCACATGTGGTTTGAACCCATAGCCCTTCACTTTAAAAGCCAGTGACAGTACCACTAAACCAATCCATTTAAATTCAAATAGGCCAAATGAATGCTTGAATCTTGAAAACCTGCCTGTTTCCTGTTCTTAAGAAAAATTCAGGGCTGGTTTGTCAAATTTTCAAATTTAAATCAATAAGCATTTTACTCAAAAGGACAAAGTCAGAGCACATGATTTACCAGCCTCCCTGTCGAGTCCTATACTCTCCAATTACTTCATGGCACTATGTCTGGAATTAGCATTGTCATGGTATTGACGTCGGGGAGACTTAAAACTGTCAAGGTCTGCTATTCAAAATTAATCATATACATAAATGATGCATAAACAACTAGCTTAAAACTAAAACAAAACACAAACTTCATCAGATACATGTTCATATACAGTCAAACCTGTCTATAATAGCCACCCAAAGGAACCAGTAAAGGTGGCCTATATGAGCAGGTGCCCCTTATATACAGGTTAAAATCCAGTCAACCCTGTCTGTATTTGACACATAAAGGTTACCAATAAAAGTGACCAATATGGACAGGTGGTCCTTATATTCAGGTTCAAATACAGTCAAACCTGTCTATAATAGCCACCCAAAGAAACCAATAAAAGTGGACTATATGGACAGGTGCCCCTTATATACAGGTACAAATACAGTCAAACCTGTCTATAATAGCCACCCAAAGGAACCAGTAAAGGTGGCCTATATGAGCAGGTGCCCCTTATATACAGGTACAAATACAGTCAAACCTGTCTATAATAGCCACCCAAAGGAACCAGTAAAGGTGGCCTATATGAGCAGGTGCCCCTTATATACAGGTTCAAATCCAGTCAAACCTGTCTGTATTTGACACATAAAGGGAACCAATAAAAGTGACCAATATGGACAGGTGGTCCTTATATTCAGGTTCAAATACAGTCAAACCTGTCTATAATAGCCACCCAAAGAAACCAATAAAAGTGGACTATATGGACAGGTGCCCCTTATATAAAGGTACAAATACAGTCAAACCTGTCTATTATTGACACATAAGGGAACCAGTAAAAGTGGCTTATATGGGCAGGTGGTCCTTATTAAATACAGGTTCAAAACTTCAAATTCAGTCAAACCTGTCTATAATTGACACATAAGGGAACCAATAAAAGTCACCTATATGGGCAGGTATCCTGTATATACAGGTTCAAATAACATGAATAAAGCACAGCTGGGATAAAAGTTCACTGGCCTTTAACAAAAGATGGCCATTATATAGAGGTGGCCTTTAAGACAAGTTCAACTGTAATTAGCTAAGCAGCAAATCAACAGCTTTCTTAACATGACAAAAGCTTGTCCAAAACAAAAGCTATCAGTCAGATAACGTATTTCTCCTACACCTTTAGTTCATCAAAAACTTTAAACATTTACCCATCAAAATGATTTACAATGAACACTGAAAATTCCACTGAAACTTGCATGGAGTATGACAGGAACAAGCCAGATGGCAGCAACTGCCACAAAAATAGCTAGCTTGTCTGTAAGGGGGCATCATTTTAAATAAAGTTGTTCCATAACTTAAAATTGGATGTTTCTGCTGATGCCAAGAGTATGGCAATAGCTTTTTACACTTAGACCTATGCGAATTCAACTGAACAAGATAAAGTCTCAGAAATTTGATTATTCTAGCATGCTAAAACATGTACTATAAATTTAATAAATCCAAAAAGTTTCAAAAACACAAAATTCTCAAAAAGAACAAAACATTCAAATAGCTTTTACAGATCAAAATAAAAACAGATTTTACCCTCCAAATAGCAAAATTATCAAACAAATAGACAATACAGTATATGTCATTGTACTGAAAAACAATTTTCATCCCTTGTAGATTTAACTCTGTGATGCTGATAAACTGAATGGGATGTCAAAAGAATTGCAAAGATCAAAGGTCGCATGTAAATCTAGTTCATAAAAAAAACCTTTTTACAACAGATGCTGATGCTTTTGTTTTACAATAACAATCACATCCAAAACATCTTCTACTCATTTTGTAAGAGTTAAAAAATATTTTATACAGTAAAGACCTGGCGGAAGTTTAACACTAAGCTAACAAATTAGTGCAAAATCAGTCATCTCAACAGCTACATCTTGACAACTTTTTGGCATTTGGTATCTCTCTGCAGTTTTTTCGACTACTAGGTTGATTTGTTGGTTGAATAGGGTTTTACATCCCAGTCAAGAATATTTTACTTAAATCAAAATGTTCCCAGCTATAGGTAAAGTGTCAGGAATTTTTACCTTTGCAGTGTGCTCAGGGCAATGTGCTGGAAGGGTTCTTTAACTTACAATGCCTGCAGTGACACAGGGCATCGGTTTTTAAGTTCTCTTCTGAAGGACTCTGACTTTCATTTCTTAATGCCGAGTGCTAGGCAAAAGAAAAGTCACTACCGATTTCTTGGTCAGACCCAGCCGGTGTTCAAAACCAGGACCTCCCACATACCAAGCAAGCACACTACCACTGAGCTACCATAGTGGCTACTAGGTCTCCATATCTTTGCATACACAGGGCATCGGTTTTTAAGGACTCTGACTTTCATTTCTTAATGCCGAGTGCTAGGCAAAAGAACAGTCACTACTTATTTCTTGGTCAGACCCAGCCGGGGTTCGAACACACAACCTCCAAAATACCAAACAAACATACTACCACTGAGCTACCATAGTGGTTTCGACTACTAGGTCTTTATACCTCGGCATATTTACAGCCTAGCTTCCCCTCCTCTAATCCTTTTCTTTATCTCAGTGTTAAACTTTCGACAGGTCTGTACTGTGTATTGTTCATTGTCGTTGTTCATAGAAAATTTGGAAACCACCCTCCTACTATCTGGAGGGCAAAAATAAATATGAACAAAAGCAAACAAAATTACCGAGGGATTGAAACTAATGTCCTACAAATCATGAAACAAAAATGCAAAATGTATTAGGATATTAAAAAGCAAACATAAATACTAAAAAAATTAATTCAATTATAACATATTTTTTGTACTAAGCAATGTCTCTAATGTTTTTGTTCAATGCAAAAATGGTCATGAGTATTATAAGATGACTTGTCATTCTAAGGGTTTTTGGTACTTCCAATTGGAGTCTTAGTCAAGAATATTTCTCATATCAAGACATCGGCTTTTGGTGAAGTTGCAGAAATTTTTACCTTTGGGGTGTGCCAGAGGATTTTTTTACCATCCTATGCTTACTGTGTCACATGGTATAAATTTTTAAGGTCCCTTCTGAACAGCCTTAGCTATAATGATGACTAAAATTGACACCCTATGTCACTATATACATGACACTAAAAATCCTTCTTTATCAGTATCATATGCTCATTACAAAAGTATTAGTTTCTGTCATTGCAACTATATCTTGTGATAAAGCTATATAGGTTATATAACTTAAAGGAGGATATAAAACTCTCTTCACTCATTCAGAAAAAACTATAATGACCAAAATGACATTACCATAATGTATTCATCACTGTATCAACATTTTTTCTCCATTTGCCATCAAGCACAAAGTCATCCGCAATCTCTAAAGGATTAAATCTTCATGATTTTTAAGGTGCAAAAATGTGCAAGTGTCCCCAATCTTTTTTGTTTTATAGTGTGTGTGGGAAGAAGGGGCAGTGTGAGAAGTTGTGCATTACTTTCAACACTGGGGGGAGGGGATCTTTGCAATTCTTACAACAAAAAGATATGTAAAAGGGGACAATGCAAGTGTAGATTATTTGATACTCAACTTTATATATGGTTGATCCTTGTGCATGCCTTGCAGCAAAATTTGTGAGAGGGAAAAATATGCAGTGTTCATTCTAGAAGGGATCATTGATCCCTTATTTTGCCAAATAACCCATTGTTTAGACCTTAGAAAACCATATTTAACCTAACACAAACATGACGAATGCAAAAATATTCATGTCATGGTATTTTACAGGAAATATTTTTAAAAATGGACTCTTCCGATTAAACTAAAAATGAAATAAATGTTCAAATCTATTTGAAGTTTAAATCTGGTTATTATGATAAGCTCGATACTTACTGAAAAAGAATATGTGAGAGGAGGAGGCAAACTGAAGCTTGGGAGCATAAAATTTGGTGAATTTGAAAAATTACTTACAGGAAAATTAGTAAAACACTCAAAAATATCCCTTAAAAATTGTACAAGATCTTTGATATAATCACTGGCAATTCCAATTGCCTCCGGTAACATCCAATCATAATTAGCTGAAAAAATAAATACTCAATGGTACTAAAGTTAGACTAATTCTAAATACATAGTACAATACCAGTACTTACAGGAAGGTTTGTGAAAGACATAAATATACTCTGTAGAAACGCTACTAGATCTGTGATGTAGCCACTGGCGTGTCCACGAGCTTCTGGTATCAACCAATCATAGCTTGCTAAAATTGAGAAAAACAACATATATAAAGGTACATGTATTTAAATGTGATACTTGTGTAACAGAACATGGGAACTGCATCATAGTAAAACTGAACTCTATCTCAGGACATTCTCAACACCTGTGTCGGCCTCTAAAGATTCATGTACTGATTCTCGGCTACCTGTTAAGTCCAATGTGTTACACATGAAATCTAAATAAGAAATACATTTCTTCTTGTTGAAAAGTAAAAACTCTAAATCTTTTATATTTTTTATTAAAACATAAAACCGAATTATCTTATTAATATACTTTTTTATAAATGTATTTTCATTAACTTCTTGTTATATTCATGGTTCCTATGATTTGGGGATCTCAGTGGCTAGGGGTCTAAAGCATAAGCTCACAGTGCCTCTAACTGCCTAGATTCTAATCCAGCTCAAGCAGATGCTAGTATGAGAAAGTTTGTCAGATAACTTGGTGGTTTTCTCTAGAAACTTCAGTTTCCTCCAACATCCATGAACTGACTACCTCAATATAATTGAACTACTTTTGACTTGGGCATAAAACGCCATTACTCGACTCCACTCCTATGAGTTTCAGTATAGCATTCACTTGCTTTTGACCATCTATAATCTAAAAATTTCAAAACAAAAATGTTCAAAATCAAATTTCTAGTAACAAGACTGTTCATGATGTGCAGTGAGATAAGATATACATGTAATGGAGTAGGAAGAAGGTACAGCTGTAGATTTTTTTTTAAATAAGTACATAAACATTAAATTTTTACAAGTTCAAATAATTATATATAAAACTAAAAAAGATTTACTGAAAATATTACAGGTCACAGACCATTTATACAGTAGAAGCATAAACTCAATAAAATGCCAACTTACCTAATTCTAAAAACTCATCCATTTTATCATTTAATTGTTTGTATATGTGATTTTCAGCATCACTCCGAGCATCCTACAGATACAGAAAGTGAGCAATGACTTAGCTTATTAGTATTCAATGTTTACTCATGTTTATGAGGAGTTATCATTTCTCCTAGATATAGAAGACATTTTCAGCAAAAGTTTCTTGCATAACATCAATTTTACCAGAAAACATTCAATATTTTTTCAGCTAGAACAAGGCATGAAGATGGATACCGGTAATATGTGCAAGTACAACATTAAAATTAATGTCAAAATTGTTTTCTTTTTTTAAAAAGAAAGCAAAAATAAAATTGAAAAAATTGAGGGGAGAGAAAGTGAGAAAGAGCATTATTTTTGTCATTCCAAAGTCAAATTCAAAACACTGATTGTCTTAGGGGCTACAAACACTCCAATTTGTCATATCAACTGCTTTTTCAATCTAACTGACGTATAACCGGCCACGCCAACAATGTTTGCGACAAATGGCCGGATGCTTGATTTACACGCAAAAAGAATGTAAACTCTGCCTTAACTGCACCATTTAATGACATCACTGACACTAGTACATCATTAATTGCCATGATGCTGCTTTGGTACTGTGATGGCGGCCAGTGTCGGAACATTGTGGGCGTGGTCGGCGATACGTCAATTAATACCAATACAATAAAACAGTTTATAGTGTGTAATAAGACATACATGTAGTTGTGGCATGTTTTAGGGTGATTATATTGAGATGTCACCAGCTTTAACTGAAATTTAAGAAATTAAATCTATGCAATTTGCTATTGACAATGCAATAACATCAAAGCAGAGGCTAATACTTCTGAATAGAATGAACAATAACATCTCAATGATGACGTATAGTGTGTCAAGTTTGACCTGGTAGTTTAACCTTTATTTTGAATATTCAAACAGACATATACATTGTGTAATTTAGGGGTCATATTAAGTTGATATATAAGGATAGATGATAGTTATACTGGTTACCGGGTGTAATGAAGCATGCTGTCTTACCTAAACCAAACTGTCTATTAGTCCAATTTAATATTCAAATTAAAGATCAAACGGCCAGGTCAAACTTGACACACTATACATGTACATGACCTACCTTAAACATAGATGTACCATGTAACCTGGCTATGTGTATACTGTCATTCTGTGCACTGGAAAATAAAAACAGGTAAGTTTGTAATACAAAGTACATGTACAGGAAATATCCATATAATACTTACAGATGTATAATACATATCAGTTTAGTTCTCTTATTTTGCTAGGAGTATCTAGCTGCTAATGATATCAAACTCTAAATGAACATTTTATGGGTAATATTTCAAAGCATTAAGCCTTGTGAAATTACAAATAACAGTTGAGTTGAGTAATGGTGTTAAAATCCAAGTCAAGAATATTTTACTAATATTGAGATGTCATCAGCTATAGGCGAAGATGCAGAAATTTTGCCTGTGCATTGAGCTGATGGCATTGTACAGCAGGGTTCTTTATCGTGACATGGGACCTCATTTATTCCCAAAGTTCCCAAAGGAAAGAACCATGACCTTCATTTGGTAATCTGGTGTGCTTTAGCAAAAGAACAGTCACTACCCACTTTCAAGTCTTGGATCAGAGCGAGTCCGAGTTCACACCCATGACCTCAAAGCAGGCACTCTACCAACTGAGCTACCGCAGTGGTCACTCCTTCATAGCACCATAATTAATCAATGTGAGCTTACCCAGTTATACTGGAGATATAATCCTCTAAGTAACTACATGATTTCTCTAGGTAATTCATATTAATTGCTATCTGGATCAACTGAAAATAAAAATAAGCCTGCTGTTAAGTTTACATAATGTAATTGGTATGTGATATCTTGCTATCATGAGGTGAAGCTGTATAGTCCATCAGCGATATGTTGGCGGAGTTTTTTATAAACATGGAAGAGTCTATATAATGTAGATAGCGATACATAAATATGGTTTTGACAAATGAAGGCACGGAGGTGTGAATATAGGCATACTCAGTATTAATACCTATTTGTGTAGAATAGACCAGCCCGTGTTTATAAACACTCTGCCAAAATATCGCTTATGAAACATACATAATTTATTTATGACTGTACTTAACAATAACATAGCATCAAAACCCCCAGGGGCTTAGTAGTCTTAGCTTCTGGATTACAGCAAATCTTGACACTGTGCTTATAATCTGACCCAGACAGATCCTGGTATTTAAAAATTTTCAGTTCCATTGACAAAAAGTTAATGGTTTTCTATGAAAATTCTGGTTTCTTTCACCTTCCAAGAGCTGACCAAAAGCAAGCATTTCTTCTCAATAAGTTTGTAAGTCTCACTTTAAATCCTGGATAAGGAAACAGAGAAACAAATGACTAAATGCATATCAAGAGAAAAACTCTTACGGGACATCATGTAAAATAGTTTCTGATCGTGCAAATTTTACCTGTACTCAAACCAGGTCACAATATACCAAATACGAAATATTTTTGGGCTGCATGGTTAAACACTTGCAATAAGAAATATAAAAACATAAACTAATCAACGTATATCAACGACAACCCTTCTTACCACTTGAACACTAAAAACACTCCTTGTATAATTTATATAATTCATTTCATTACATATGGACGTTAAATTATCTAACAATCAAATTATTTGTTTTACAGATAAAAGTCATAGAAGTTTTTTGTCGAACCGCCATTAGATTTTTCAAGCCGATACTTCCAGAGAAGTTACTTCCCTGTTCATAAAAATGCAAAATAAAGCTTGTGACAGCATGGCAAGAATTGTAGACAAGTTTTATTCTAAAGAGTGAAAATCAAAGCTTAGGACAATTATACATCTATAACACCACATTTCTCAAAGTTGAGTTGAGTAATGGTGTTTAATGTCCCAGTTAAGAATATTTCACTTACATCGGGACATCACCAGCTACAGATGAATATGCAGAAATTTTGCCTGTGTGTTGTGCTTATGGCATTATACAGCAGGGTTCTTTATATTGCCATGTCTACCATGACACGGGACCGTCTTTATTTTAAGCTTGCATCCTAAAGAACCACAACTCATTTTCATAATGCTGAGTGCTTGACAAAAGAACAGTCACTTCCCACTTTCAAGTCTTGGGTCAGACCCAGTCGAGGTTCAAACCTATGACCTCCAACTTACAGAGCAAGCACTCTACCAACTGAGCTATCACAGTAGTCCACACTACTTGGAGAAATATCAATCTTTATCAATATTTAGTGTCACACTTTTCTCGTGAGAAAAATCAATCAAAGTGTACACAGCTAATATTTATTGTAGAAAAGAAAGAATTATTGGAAAGTTAGAGGTTGGACTTACCTGTAATAATGTCAATCTCGGCCTCTTTATCAGAGATGAAAGACAACTAGCTAATGTTCTGGTTAACAATAGATTGGTTGATTTCCGAATCATATCATCAATTTCTGTATGACTATAAAATAACAAGAATAAAGTGTCAATATCACACATATGCCCCCGCTTCATTTATGATAGATTGATTGAATGGGGTTTACTCTCCCACTCAATATTTCAAAATGTTTATGGTCCTGTGACCTTGACCTTGATGACCTCAATTTGGTACGTGACACATCCTCTTTCCATACTTTATATCTGTTGTTAATATCACTTTGATACCCAATTTTATACAAAAGTTATAGAGCAGAAACGGTAAAGAGATAAACTACATGTACAGTCAAACCTGCCTATAAAGGCCACTCAAGGGAACCAGTATAAGTGGCCTTTATAGGCAGGTGGCCTATATATACAGGTTCAAATAATAAATAAAGAACAATTGGAATATATTCTACTGGTCTTTATAGGCAGGTGGCCCTTATATACAGGTGGCCTTTAAGGCAGGTTGAACTGTATAAACTTATTAATTTTAGTGACATTTTATGTCAAGTACTTCTTATTCTGAGAGTTTGAGACTAACATGAACGTCATATAGACTAGGAAAAATGAAGTTGATGAATTAGCCAAATTAGTTGAGTAACAAGTGTGGCAACACATTAGTCCATTTTAGTGTTCAATCTAGAGCGCGCCATTGTGGCTTTCCCGCGATTTTCGTCTGTTTGATGTGCTGGGAACGATCCCCCGGGCCGAAACGGGCGCGTTGAATTTTTATCTTCCGAGATCGTCCCAGTATTGTTTATCACAATATGTAATCACACAAAAATATATGACGTCATAGTTTTCTGTAGTGGTCTTTGTTAGTAGTGCGCTTTATGTAAGGAAGTCGTAGACACTCATTTTCAAGCACCAAAGTAATGTTGATTATTTAGTCATCAATGAGATTGGAAGCGTGACAGTTCAGCTGTCAGTTCCAAAGTTTTTACTTTGCTTCTGGATTGTGATTTCGGATATGGATTAGTATGTTTGTTTCTGATTATGAAGTGTGGTTTTGCAAGGGGGAAAACAAGCGAAACTCTAATTAAAAAACCATCCCACAAAATGACGATGAAACATCAGCAATCGTCGGCATCGTCATGCAGGTGTTACGGTTGCACGTAAATTTCATCATGGTTGGTTAGCGGTACAGAGTACAAGAAGTGGCTAAATTATGACGAAAATAAACAATGCATGACTACTGCTTTGTGTTATCATTGTCTGATTATCATTTCAATACTTACTGTCATCTTATTTACCATATTAAAGATGTGAAATCGTTGTCTTTCGGTTAACATAACGTTGTGTCCTTCGTCATTAGGCATTGACCCCTTACTTTAAGAATTGGCCCCCTGTTAAAGGTTGCCTGGGCTAGCATGACCCCCTGTGTCCAATTTCTAGATTGAACACTGCCATTTATATATCAATAATTACTAACCTTAAGTGCAGATCAGCAGAAAATTTAAGACATGCATTAATGTATGCCTTGACTTGGTTATATATGTTTGGCACAAACTGGGAAAACGGAAATCTCTTCGGATATGGTGCCTATAATAAAATGAAAATACAAAGTTAAAAAAATTTAATATATAATTCAAATCACATGTACGTTTTATTACATGACTACATTTAATACTAAAAAAATTTAAACTATGGTAATATGTGTATATTAATTACATACACATTAAATAAATAAATATATCCTGAATCATACCTTAGAGTCTACATTTAGAAAGAAAGCACTGTTCATTTTGACTGAAATACACTGCCCTGGGTTGTGTTGCAGAGTATTGAAGGGTCTGGGTGTGTTCTTAATCAAAAAATTTAAATTTACATTGTTTCAGTCCACCAAACTGCCACAGACCTGATGTGTCATAAATTTTAAAGTGTTAAAGAATATTCTTATATTTACAATTCATTTTTTATATCTATTCTGCTATGTGAACTAAAACTATTACAGCATTTCATTTTTGTTCATTTTCTTCCTCTATTGGTTTTAGTGCACCATGGAACCCCCTCTACTGCAAATCTCAATAAAGGATGACATCATCGATGAGTGGGATGACAGGTGACCATGCCTACTTCCATTGATGAAAAAAATTATCAGTTTAAAAAGGTCAAACATACAAGTTCATACACATATGAAGCAAATTTACGATAATGTTGAAAAATAGCTTTCATAGATGGAAAATGGGTGCTATTGTAAATATTTGTAAATACAAATTGTAAGTATCAAAGATCTGTTACTTTGACATTTTGTTATTTCAACTAAATAAATTAAGTCACTTACTTTTTCCAGTTGATCATCTTTGAATGGGAACTGTGTAATAACAGATGTGTATTCTTCTGCAGATTCTACATAAATCGGAGTGTAATTGTCATCATCAAAAATCTCATTAAAGATTTCCACCCAATGTTTAGTCAGGATATCGCTATACTGATCCCTAAAAAATATAAGACATCAACAATTCAATCAAAGTACCGACAGTACTGACATCAGGTAAATTAACCCATCATCAAAAATCTCATTAAAGATCTCCACCCAATGTTTAGTCAGGATATCACTGTACTGATCCCTTCAAATACAAAACATCAACAATTCAATCAAAGTACCAACAGTGCTGACAGCAGATAAATTAACACATCATCAAAAATTTCATTTAAGATCTCTACCCAATGTTTAGTCAGGATATCGCTATACTGATCCCTAAAAATTACAACAAAACATCCAATATTCAACCAAAGTTCTGAAAGTGGGTAAATCATCAAGTAACTCATTATAAATTTGAACCTTAATTTAGTGGGGATATTGTAAAGGTGATTATTTTCACCAGCTGAAATTCTTCAATTTCTGAAAAAAAAAGCATTTTGCATAGATCATGATATATTAACCTGTATGGTACCGTAAATCCTTGCATATAAAACAGGTTTTTTTTAACCTCAAAATTTAGTTTTTGAGCTGGGGGGGGGGGGGGGGGGCTTACAGGACAGGTACACTTCTGAGGGGCTGAAATTCTTGAATGTCCACATGTGATCGCCAATGCCGCCATCTTTGATTTTGTATATTACAGTTTCATAATGGCTGAAAATTATGGTCATCTTATAGGCGTAAGATAGCCTGAAATAATTAAATTGACAGGAAAATCTCATTCCCTTGTAGAAGGATTAGCCTTAAAGTCGGGGATTTACGGTAGACATTTTCGCATTGGTAAAATTTTCGCTGTAATTTCTTTAGCACAACATAAATAAAAATTTTACCCAAACATTTTTCACATGACCTCATTTTCCTGATAGAAATTCCTGATTAATTTAATTTGCCAGTTTCAAAGTTTTACTTTGCTTCGTAACTTTGATTGAACATGGATAGGTATGTTTGTTTTTGAATTTGGCATCATTAACAAATCTTACCTCATTTCTAATAAAAGTTCTAATAAATGTCCGACACTAAAACCATAACCCTGAAAATTACCAAAAAACAAAATAAAATCAGAAAATGGTCTACAACAGACACTGTATCAATGAGTGTCAGAGTGGTTCTTACACCCTAAAATGACAAACAACAGCTACTGATACACAATGAAGTGTTCCATAAACCAAAGTTTTGTTATTCAACAGGAACAGATTCTAACCATATAAATTTTAAATTGATAAAAAATTTGAACACATTTTTTTCCATCTATGAAAGTTGTATCATGGTATATTTGGTTTATTTTTTTCCAACGGTTGATTTTCTCAATGGTAATAGTAAGGATACCACATAATTAATAAACCACTACTGTAACTCAGCCGGTAAAGTGCACGCTCTGTGCAGTGGGAGGTCATGGGTTCAACACCAAACCGGGTCTGACCCAAAACTTGAAAGTGGGTAGTGACTGTTCTTTCACCAAGCACTCAACATTATGAAATGAAAGTCATGGTTCTTTCAGAAGGGAACTTAAAATAAACAAGGTCCTGTGTCATGGTAGGTGGGAACCCTGCTGTATAATGCCATCAGCACAACACACAGGCAAAATTTCTGCAACTTCCCCTATTTCGTCACAATATTTCCAGAATGTCAGTGGTTTTTTTTAACACCTTCTTTGTAAAAATAAGGTCCTTGGAAGGAGGGACGTTAAACGTTCAACTCTGTTTAAATTATCAGACAAAATATAGTTACATGTATATAATATATCTCCACCTACCTTTAAGGTGTGACAAAATAAAACAATCAATTTTTTAATATCTAACATCATACTGGAGTCCTTGCAGGCTGACTGAAAAAAATATAGATACAAAGTTTAAACAAATTATTTCAACCATGTAACTGATGAATTCAATGTCAATATAAAGCAGTTGCTTCATGCTATTGCAACACAATTTTTATAGATACAGATATTTTATTTATTTATAAACAATGTTTTTTAGTGGGTTTTTTCACAGATAAGTCAATAACTTATGAAACATTTGCTGAAATAAACTTTCAAGGTTTTAATATTAAGAGAACTTTCAATGAAATAAATCAACAAGGCATCACATATTACTTTGATAAACTCAGTTATAAATTTGTTTGGGAGAGGATAAGAAGAGCTATTAACATATTACACTCTACTTTTTCAAAAAAAGTGGACATGTAATAAAATTGACATTCACTTTTACTTCCACTGTTTTCCATGAGAATAGAAAACTGTAAACTTATTCAATTTTATGTGTATTTATTTTTGAGGTACAGAGACGTGCAAAAAGTATTCGGTCACTTTGTAAAATCCTTCTTTATTTCATATAAAACTGTATGTATATAAAAAATTCTTAAAATTTATTTCTTTGTCAATTTTTATAAAATTTTCACTGATAAATCGAAAATTAGTTGTAGTTTCTTTCACTAATTTTCAAATTATTGTCTGTCTTATAACATTCAAGAAAACATAAGGTGAACAGCATGCTAAATATTTAATTGAAATATAAAGCACGATTATATAGTAGATTTCATTTTTAAAAACAAATTTGTTGAATTTAAAATGTTTAACTATTGAAAACAACGAAATTACCTTTCTAATTATTTTTAGAACAAACTTCAACTAATTTTACATTTAACAGTGAAAAAATCATGGAAATTGACAAAGAAATAAATTTTTGACAATTTTTTAAAAACACATGGTTTTATATGAAATAAAGAAGGATTTTACAAAGTGACCGAATACTTTTTGCACGTCTCTGTATATGAAATTTTGACATATCTGTGACATTAAATTTTCGCTTTTTAAATATGCACTATAACACTATTAATTTTCACGCAAAATAAATGGTCGCAAAATAAGTGAAAATTAGTATGTCACGAAAATAAATATGTTTACAGTAATAGAATATTAGTATACAGAAATATTTCTACATACACCATACATCTTAAAATGATGAGGTATCTGGGAACTTGAGATATCTGACTGAGTCTGAGTTGTCATAAACACTGAATATGAAAAGTTTTCCAAATTTTCATAAAAGTAGTAAAAAGCTTTTCAATTTCAGAGACTAAAAGTAGCTTTTCATAATGACAAGTAAGAATCACTAATATAGTTAATATATTATTTCTTACAGCATTTGTTCGAAGAGAGGCTGCTAGTTTGGACACAGACATTTCCCAAAGTTCATCCATATAGGCTCTATTGACTAATCCCTGTGTTGTGCTTAAAATGTGATCTTCAACCACAAAAAACCTGTAGTAGAAAATAAATATATAAACTGTAACACACAATGTCATTATATTAAATTTTCACTTATTGCTCATATAATAATAACTGCCAGAAGAACACCCCCCCCACTTAAAAACTTAAAACATTAGGCACCAAGTTGCTTAATCTATAGCAGCAAGAATGTCAGGATTTCACATTGTGACAGCTTAGTAAGGAGAGTTCTGTACAAATGAATCAAAAATATGCACAAGACTGATGGCCCTTTACCTTCAGTGCAGATTATAAAAATCTCTATTCCTACATCCTACATGGTGGGGGGGGGGGGGGGGGGGGGGGGGGGTGGGTACTAACCTCGACAGGGTCTGAACCAAGACTTGAAAGTAAGTGGTGACTGTTCTTTCACCAAGCACTCAGCTTACAAAATGCTTCCATGGTTCTTTCAGATGGGGACTTTAAATAAACGAGGACCCATGTCACGGTAGGCATGGCACGATAAAGAACCCTGCTTTATAATGCCATCAGCTCAATGTACATGCAAAATGCTGATGGTGTCTTGATATAAGATAAATATTCTTGACTGGGACGTTAAACACCATTACTCAACTGAACTCTTTAATCCTATATCTATCAACACTTACCCAACAATATCATGGAAATATCTTTTATAGTTATCTATGGAATCATTCTGAAAAAAAATAAATTATAAAAACTTTAGGTTTAAACTTTCCCATTAAATTAAATGACATAATGTTTTATAATCTGTGTGACGTTATCAGGTTAAAAGTTAATTGTTAAGTGTGGACGACTCGGGTGTTTCACCGGTCAAATACCTCCGTGTGTAGTAATAGCATTAAGAGATTATAGAACCATGCACTGTCTGGAAAGTTAGTTTATAAATGTGAGTAATTACTCAATAGTCCAGACTTATTGTTTATATTAGTCCAATTTTTTTCCCAAATCGATACTATCACCTATAATTGGCCTCAATCTCAACTCTGATGATGATCTGGGCTCATACAGGACTGTTAAAATTCATGATTTCTTCATAATTTTACAATTTTACAACTAAATTTATTGAGAAATGCTCAATTCAATTTCATTTCCTAATGCATTTTGAGTATTGCTGTTGAACCTTAAAATTGTTACATTTGAAGAATAAATTAAGTTAACTATAATTGTCAAATGTTTTTATTTTTACAGTTAGTTAAATTCCACCTGTTTATTGCATAGCCAATAAGCCATATTTCACTCTAATATGATACAGAGAAAAACTAAAAATCCCTGTCTTTTCAATTTGAATAAAAATTTGATCTCTCTTACACATTGAAGACTCAAATACATAGACAAAGTCTCTTGAACTTTGAGACCACTGCGGTAGCTCAGCTAGTAGAGTGTTCGCTTCATAATTGGGAGGTTGTGGCATGATAAAGAACCCTGCTGTATAACGTGATCAGCGCAATGCACAGGCAAAATTTCTGCATCTTCATCTACAGCTGGCGACTTCTCAAAATAAGTGAAATATTCTTGACTGGGACGTTAAACACCATTACTCAACTAAACCTTTGGACTCTGAGGGATAGAAGTTGGATTGTAGATTTACATGAACTTATTTTTCATACCATGTTCGGGGGTGGCTGTAGGGAAAGCCTGGCTTGTTTTCGTCTTTGTTTTCTATAATATGTTTCAAACTTCTCTCTGTCACCCTAAAATTAAAACACAAAAATAAGTTAACAATAACATACATTATACAGGGGTTTGGTAGAGTACATGGGGCCCTGGCTCTTTAAAGTGATGCTAGTTTGATCTTTTTACTTCAATTTGGATTCTGTGTGACAAGTTTATGTGTACCTTGCCAACATATTTGTTAACCTTGACTAGACTTTCGCGATATACAAGTAACTTCCCTTTTACTGCGAAACATCGTGTACATTTATGTACCCCAGCAGATTTCCGAACATAGTTTTTTGTACCCCGGCAAGTCAACTAATCACTATCTGAGAAAAATTTCTTTGAAGGGTGACAATGAATTTATAATTCATGCAAGCTTAAAATCTGTTCATCAAGCATGGTAACATTAAGACTACTGCCACCAGAATAATATATGACTGTCACATAATACAAGTATATCTGGTGGACTGTATCGGTTGAAATACAAACCAATCATGGTTTGTTTTTTTTCAATTGGACATGATTAAACTGGCAAAAATATAAATGTCCAATGAACACCATGTCATAGCCTTGACCTTTTACCTCAATATCAAGGATTTATCAGAAAACATAAATTTATGTCTTACTCATGTTTTTTGCAAGTACAGTCAGCACTCTTTATAACGGCCATCTCTGTGATCAGCAGTTTTGCCGTTGTAAAGAATATGCTGTTGTAATGAATTTAGCATAATTTTGTAACAGTTACGTCCCCCGATTCAAGTTATGTACATACGCCAGACATGCTGGTTGTAGTAGAGAGCCAATGTACAAGACAACGTATTGCAATGTAGACACAACAGAAAATGATTAATTCCTTTAGAATATGAACAAATTATCACTTATTTAATTTTAATAAAGTTTAATAAATTCTACCTGATTGTTTTTGTCATATTTACCGGTAGATGGAATTTCAAACAGTGTTGTGTAGGTGGGCTTTTTTACAGATGCTATTAGGTTCGTTCTAGTGTTGGTATGCAACTTGAACTTTTGTTGTTGATGCCTAGTATTCATTAAACTGTTGCTTATCATATGCAACATTCTCGTTTTGAATTTATTTGCTTCCAAATCGGCATGTAATTTCCCGTAAATTTGCACACGGCACTGTACTGTTTATCTCCCTTTCACGAAAAGAGAAAGTCAAAAAATGAAAGAAGTCTCATTAATTTGAAATAAATAACAACGTACATCATACCGTTATTTAATGCAGATTTCATTCACCTGACATCGTTATTTATTTTATAAAAATCTATAATTTTACGTTGTTATTGATCCATTATTATGAGTTAAAGAGAACACAAAATTCTGGGAATTCCCGTTGTACATAATGTGTATCGCCACATGTCTAATCCAATGAAATTCATTGATAACGTCACTTCCTAAATTCCAAGGGACATCCTGAAAAATTGTCTTTGATGTTGAATCTGTATGCCGACAGAACATGTTACAAACGATTTTTCTCTGCTGAGATGTTTAATTTAACCAACTTTCGCTTTCAAAGAAAATTAAAGTACTTATTTAAGGTATGATTTTATTGAGTTTACTTGAAAATGGTGATTTATACTTGTTCTTAAAAGTTTTGCTCACTAGCTGGTATATCTCTTTACAGTGATAATCATCCGATAATTACCGTCGGGTAAATTTAATTATGGGTACCTATTAATTACTGGCCACAACGCCTGCAGGTGTTCTATCGACAATCAGTGTCACTGTCACCTGTATACACAATCAGTCAAGCCATGTAGCCATGTGCAGCGATGCCTGAAGGCATGGTTTGTTTGATACCGTCTGATCTTCTGCCGGTTAGCAGTGCCGTTATAACGAACAAAATTAGTGCTTATTTTGTACATTCATTCCCAACTTTTCATTGCCGGAGCCGGTAGCCGAATATGCCGTTATAAAGTGTTATAATAACGCTGTGATGGATTTGTTCTCAACAATTTTTTGTCGTTAACTGAATATGCCTTTATAAAGGGTGCCGTTGTAAAGAGAGTTGACTGTACTGTACAAGGGATTATTTTTGAGGGGTGAAAATTTTGCGATTCCTGAAATCTGGCATATTGCATGGCCTAATTTTTATCAACCAATAAAAGTGGGCGTATATTCTATCTATTATGATATATTAACCTGTATGCAAGACATTTTCCCGTGGGTAAAATTTTCAGGGAAATTCATTTTATTGTGAAACCAGAGAAAATTTTGCCCACACGAAAATTTTCCCCTTCACAGTATTTCTGACCTGCTTTATACTGTAGAGTTTAAGATAACGAGATTCAACTGTTTATGAAAATCCCTAGGTCATAATTAACAACTCAAACAGCTCACAAAAGCTGAGACCAAAATTTAAGTGCTAGTACCACACTGTCTGTGTGTGGCAGAATCAACAAAACCTTGATTCTTTGCAACCATTTGTTCAGTCAAATTTTGGCGTTATAAAGGGGTTTGGCGATAAATTTGGGAAGGGGAATAAAGAAAAACATAAACAAAATGGATTTTCAAAATATTGTGGGGATAAGCGAGGTGGCAAAGTTATCGAGGGGCATTATATTGAGGTTTTACTGTATATTTTTTTTCTTTTATTATATTAAATGTGTGTGGCAGAATATAATAAAAATACCTACCAATACTGTGTATATGTGAAGACATCGGTAAACAGGAGAGAAGTCTATCAGATCTTGTGCACTTAGAGCCTGAAAATACCACAGTAAAAAAAGTTATAAAACATGTACAGACCACTATAAATATGCCAATAGTCAAACCTGCCTTTTAAGGACATTAAAATTTTATCCCAATCACTCATTATTCCTATTATTTGAACCTGTATATTTTTAAAGGCCCATCTGTCCATAAAGGTCACTTTTACAGTTTCTCTAGGGTAGTATTTATAGACAGGTTTGACAGTGAAAACAGACCAGGCTCTAGTCCACTGTATGTCCCATTCTGTTCAGTGATTAAAATTTTAATGAGACACAACCTCTTCTATGGCACACACAATATCATATCCTGGTAACCATGTTTATCAAGTTTGCTAAAAATATGAACTGTCTCTTGAGGGCCAAATACCCCCGCCCCAACATTAAAAGTTTTCTCGCAACCTTGACCTTTCCGATAAGACCTTGGTCCAAGGTCATGACACACCTTTGGACTATGAAGATTATTCATATCAAGTTTTATGACAGTTGTTCAAAGCAATTATATGACGTGGAAACGATTTCACATGCATGGCGATTCCTATATATCCCACTCAAACTAGTTGGGGTGGGGGTGGGTTATAATAAGCCATAATACCATAATAGATACACATACCCCCGATTCCTCTAAATCATCAGGTATTACTGGTTCTTCCTCAGTCCGTACATCTTCTTCTTCCTCCTCTATCTCTCCAGTAAAAGGGTTTGGAGGTTTTGGGGCCCTTCTCTTTCTGGGTTTCTTCCTGGCATTTACAATCTTAGGATCCATATTGTTCTGTTCAGCAGCCTAAGAAATAATTAATAACTCTAATATAGTTTACTAAAATTAGATTATAATTTATTTTCATCTAGAATATGTTCAAATATTTACATTCACTGATTTTCTTTCTACATAAATCTATTGACAAGAATAATGTTTACATTCCAGTAAACTAGCATCACCTGTCATATAAAACAAATTTGGTTTAAATTATGAGACTGTAATTCTGTCTCAAACTGCAATGCCACTGATAATTTTTACACTATAATAAATTGCACAAAAACTTAAGATATGATCTGAATATTTGTTAATATTTTATACTGACATACCGGCAAACAAAATTTATGTCAAAATGAACTTAATGAAAAAATAAAGCAACACATGAAAATAAAAGCATCGAAAGAACAATATGTCTGCTTTTTCAAATCCAACTACGTTTAATATGAATATCTAAATCTGAAGGGCAGTGAAGTAACACTGTTCAATGTCCCAGTTAAGATTTTTTCACTGTTCTGTGATGGTGAAAAAACTGGAGAACCTGGAGAAAACCACCAATCTTCCACAGACAAACTTTCTCACATTACGATTTGCCTGAATGGGATTTGAACCAAGCATAATGTTAAAATTTACAGATAACTGATCTGTAAGTCTGAGACTGTGCTTCAGACCATTCTGTCACCACGGCTCCAATTTCATTTTAATACTAAAATTTCTAGGATAAAGAAAATTCCCAAAGTTTGCCACATCATGCCACAAGCAAGATTCAGAAAAGCAAAGGTTGCTACAGCATCTAGTCTTTATCAAATTCTTAAGCATTTCTCTATCAAACAATTTTACCCATCAATGTAATTACTTACAATCTTGTTCATGTTAGGGGTACAACATACAACAGGCTCTTCTTGAAAAGAAAAAAGGCCTTTATATACAGGTTCAAATAAATATGAATAAAAACAACTGGGATACAATTTTACAGGCCTTTATAAGCAGGTGGTCCTAATATAGAGATGATCTTTAAGGCAGATTTGTATATAACCTAAAGATATAATATTATAGCCTTAATTAATCATACATGTCTCATAGCCACTTCTCCAATCTTTGCTGAATGTTTCCGTATATTTCCAGGAAGTCTTTGAGCTCAGACATGGAGGCATCCTTGATCTTTTCTCTCAGTTTTGGAATGGCTTCTGCCATTGTTTGTGAGAACCAATGATCACTGACTCTTGGCAAATAGGTGTGTTCAAGTTGTTCTAAAGTTTTCAAAGCTGGGTAGTACCTAAAAACAAACAACATAAATAGTAGTATTATAACACTGTAAAACAGAATTTAAAATTTAATTTCATGTGTATTTATTTTTGTGGTATATGAAGTAGGGGTGTGCGATATTACTGGTATACCGATATATTGCGGTATGGCAGGGTCGATACAGTATACCGGTACGCAAAATTAAAAACCGGTATACCGCGGAAATTTTAAAAAATCAGTAGACTATGCTTTACGGTCATTATTTTGCTATTAACACTCAAAAGGCTGTAATATAATATTTATCTTGTAAGTGTTTTTCAACTACATACAAAATAAAGCGCGTCTGAGATACAGACATGTATATATGTTATAACCGATAATGGCAGACGACAATAGTTGCATTTGGAAATACAAAAATACACAACTTTTAAGCATTCATTAACTTTGCAATATATTGCAATATGTATTGCAATATTTTCTCAAATATTGCAATATATTGCAATATGCTTTTTTTCCCAATACCCACCCCTAATATGAAGTTTAGACATATTTGCATAGTTAATTTTTTTCAAAATTTGTGTTAGTGCATATTCTCAGATTAGCATTTTGGGGGGATTTAAGCCAAGACTATACAGATGTTAGTATCTGATTAGTTCTAAGAATTACCACAGTCATACATTTATCATTAAAACTAAGTGAGAAACCACTGCGGTAGCTCAGCTGCTAGAGTGCTTGCTCCACAAGTGAGTGGCCGTGGGTTCAAACTCCGACTGGATCTGCCCCAAGCCTTGAAAATGGGTAGTGACTGTTCTTTCGCCAAGGACTCAGCATTACAAAATGAAGGTCACAGATGTTTTGGATGAGAACGTAAAATAAATAAGGTCATGTGTCATGGTAGGCATGGCACCATTAACAACTCTGCCGTATAATGCCATCACAGCAACATGCAGGCAAAATCTCTGAACATTTGCCTATAGTGGCTATACCTGGCGATGTTGCAATGTAAGTGAATATTCTTGACTGGGACGTTAAACAACATTACTCAACTCAACTCTAACGACTACCAAAGTCATACATTTATCGATCTTACTACATGAGAATTCTTTAATGAGGGTACCTTTTTGTTTTCATCTGATCCTGTAATTTACCATACATTTCTAAAACAGGTAAGCACAGGTTTAGATTTTCTATTGCGGCTGCTATGTTTCTTTGTATTCTACGACATCGTACAAGTTCCTCTCCTTTTGTCATCAAAGGTGTACATGAGTCCTGTAAGCTATTGTTAACTTCTTGAATTTCTTCCTGTATAAATGAATAAATAAACTGATTTGATTGTCAGATCAACAAATAACAACTTCAGAATTACAGAATTTCAGAATTCCCTAAACTAATACACATCAAGTCCAAGTTATCCAAAAAAATTTTACCCACAAAATTAAAAAATAAATTGGACCATAATACATATGGAATCTTGAAGAAACTACCAGTAGGTATTTAGAAATGATCATGGGTTCTTTTGCATGAGATTGTAAGATCTTGACGATTAGTTTTTTTCCATCTCATGCAAAAGAACAAATTGATCATTTCTAAATACCTAGTTTCTTATTGTGTTTAAATATTCATTTCTCAACAATATTGTCATTATACATGTACATTAGCTCCAAGTTAGCTAAATCTGAGACTTTAACTCTGTATCAACTATCAGTGTATCACCGAAAAATACTGAGGTAGACTCAAATAATTGAGGTAGGTAGTGAAATAAGAAACAAAATCAAGTTTATTTTTTCTGTACCTAAAGCAGTTTTTATAATATATAAATATGTATTTCCATACCTTAAGTTGGGCAGCATCTGTACTGACTTTGAGAAGTTCTCTGATTGAATCAATAAATCCCTGGTAATGGTAGTTACACATACGCTCAATCTCTTTATCATGATTAGTTATATGGTTGTTTAACCGTCCTTTAAACTGGTCCAATTCACCTCCTTCATAAACAGACCTATATAAAGATAATATTTCCATTGAAAATACATGCATCAAAAGACAAAAAAGATACATAAATAAACATCTGTAGGGGTTGATGGCTGCCATAAGACTGGAGAATTTCCTCTATGTTTCCATTCCTGGTAGCCAAAATTTCTCAGGAATTCTTTCAAAAAGTAACCTATTTTAGCAAATTTGTGGAAAAATACTTTAAAAAGTACTATATTTTCACAAATTTTGGAAATTTGGCTACTAATTATTTTAAATTTATGGAAACCTAGTTTCCTAAGTGGACTCAAATCTAAAAGACTTCTAAAAGCAAAACAGCTTAGAGTCAATCTAATGTAACTGATAGACATTTACAACCAAGGTGTACACCAAGATGTTTTCCAGTCAATCAAACTAACACTGACCAAGCAAAACACACATTCCTTTTTATAAGAACCATTAAAGACTGGAACCATTTCAAGGAGAAAATAGTGTACATAGATGAAGACTGTTAATCAATAAAGGTGATAGGTTGCTAGTCATGACACGAGGTTATATCAGTGGCGGATCCAGCGGGGGGGCACAGGGGGCCCGTGCCCCCCCCCCCCCAGTTGCCCCGACTTTTCCCCTCTCTCACAGCTAATTGTCAATCAACCAGCGTAATGATCAGTTAATTAGTGATACTGATTAATTAATTTGTGTACACAGGTAGGAAATTGCAATCAGGCGATGATGTAATTTACCAGTTTGCTGAAGCATGAAAGGGTCCAGGTAGTACTGACCAGTCTTAGGTGATAATGTTATTTACCTGATCGCTGAGGCGTGAAAGAAACCAGGTAATATCGGTAGATAACGTTAATTAGTAATACTAATTAAGCGTGATTCCATTAATCATACGTGAATTCATCAAATTAAGGGACATGACCAAGAGAGAGAGAGAGAGAGAGGGAGAGAGAGAACTAGTTTTTAGCACACAAGATTATCTTTTATGTACATGTATATTTTTATAGCACGATGTTCTATTTCCATATAAAATTCCAATTTTTCGTACAATTTTAGTACATTTTTATTTTTAATTGGTTTTAATGGGAAAAATCTGTCTCATTTGACTTTTTATTCTATTCGTCCGTTTATCGGCTTTACGGAACAAATCCGTCTAAAATAATCAGCGTTTTTTTTTTCTGGTGACAAGATTCTTGTGTTGCACCTTTACAGTTAATGCGCATTATACAATGATGAAATTGACTAACTAGTCATTTTAAAACTAATAATATAATAAAATTAACTTGAAAGTTCAGATGGATGTCATACAATTCATTTTAATCAAGCCAGTGTGGAAAAGGGGTGGTGGTGGTGGTAGTAGACCTACCCCTTCGGTATATGTAGCAGGCAGGTCAGTTGGTGGAGTGCTTGCTCCGTAAGTCAAGGAGGTCGAGGGTTTGGTCTCTGGTCAGGTCTTACCCAAGAATTGAAAAAGTGTAGTGACTGTTCGCTCGGCATTAAAAACGAATGCGGGTCTTTCGGACAAACCTTAAAAACCGAGGTCCCTTGTCACGGTAGGCATGGCACGATAAAGAACCCTCACTACATAATGCCATCACCGCAAAGCACAGGTAAATATTTCTGCACCTACACCTATAGCTGGTCACATCTCGATATAAGTGAAATATTATTGACTTAGAAGTTAAACCCCTTAAATAATCAATGATCAATCAAACTTAGGACCGGGATTCAATCAGAAAGACTTTCCACTGATGAGCTTTATTTATCAACCAAACTGGATCACCCAGACCACGTTCATCCATTTAATGACCAAATTAAATCAAAACACTGGTATCCCTCCGATGGATCGATGTATCGATCTACAACTTCCAAAGGCTGAACAAACTCCTTTAAAATAAAGCAAAAAAGAGTCGGTCTGGATCTGCAGTGCACAACTACACCTCGACAGATAAAAGACCGACAATACATGTTTCCGACGGCGACAAATTTCGACAGGACAGTTGATAGACATATATATGAACTCGCCGACACTCACAGCCACCTGCGTCAATATTACAATTTTTGAAAAAAAAGCTAGACTGATTAGTCTTGACTTGTTTTAGGTCCACTTTGTATGCGAGGTAAAAAGGACGCTGGACAGTGTTCATGATGCAGGAAATTGCACCATTTGTACAGAAAAAAGCGACCCCCCCTAGAAGTTCGCGCCTGTGGCGCATACTTGTGCCCCCCCATTCACCAAGACTCTGGATCCACCCCTGTATATACAGGATGCTGAATAAGCTCTACTGTATGCTCAGAGCTGTCAATATGCTTAATTTGGTTAAGTTAGAGCTGAAATGGTCAAACTATTCTGTAGTCATAGCAGGCATCGATTTTATTAAAAAAAATTAAAAACTTTTAAATAGGCACATGATGCATAAAATGTGAAATATTAGCAAACAGCCGCTATGTCTATTTTTACCACTGCTTAAATTGCTTTTAAAATTTATGTAACAAAAATCCAATTGACAAACAATGTATCATCTAAATCATTGAATTTCTGGATCATTTAAGTCGGCAGTGTTTCTCATCAGCTTCATGTACATATGTCAAAGTTGCAAAACTTGCATACATGCCATATCTCACGCCGTGAGACAAAACCTCACGGATTTTTGCTTATTTTTGAAACTCCCGGCGTTAGATCGATTTCTCACAGAAAATTGCTATTCCTCCCTTTAATTTTTCTCCAAACAAGCTACGCCAATCAGTTTGGGTAATTACTGAATAAACATAGTTTGAAGTGTCCAAAATCGTGTGCAATGTACCGGAGATAATCCCTTAATCAGCAAGTGGACACGCGTTGTCACCTCCATGGTGTACTTGGTCATTTAATTTAAGATACACGTGTATGGAGTATCATCTGTGATAGATAAACAATTACACAAATTGCCAGAGGCAGAGAGAAAGTATCTTTTCTGAACAGGGATTTTTTTGGGGATGGAAAACGATGTGAATCAATAGCATAACTTGATAAGACAGATGGAAATAATTACCTTTTTATGTATTCCTTATTTAAATGAAGGCTGTATAACGCAATTAAAACCATGATCTCTTTATTTTTCTTCTAAACAAACCCAAATTTAATGAATAAGGCTAAGCTGTACACCATGATTGTGCCATGCTGTAGCATCCATGTTTAACTCTTAACCCGATAAAATAGTCGTTAACCAATCTGCTTTGAATAACATGTATAAATATATCAAGGGAAATAATCGTGTTTCTACAGAAAGTAAACAAAGAGCACATGGCTTAGGATCTGTCAGACTATCTTGGTGATTGTTTGGATGAATAAATCTTTTCATTGATAAAATGAATATAGAAAGGAAACATCTGAAAGCAGGATTTGTTGTGTAACTTATTTATTTTTCCAGACAAAAAATAAACACATTCTTTCATTGAACAGTTGTTTAATATTGGATATGTACTAAACCATATAAGATCTTATTGTGTCCCATGAATTTTCTATTTAGTCTTACTTGTAGCTTAATAATCAACATTCTTGAATATGTACTGTGGGTATCTAATGAATAAATCTTTTCACTGATAAAATGAAAAAAAGAAAGGAAACTAGGCTTATTTGTAATAAAAATCTAGTCTGGTGTTTTATCATTTAATGTTTTGACAAAATGCATATCTTTTGAATATAATATAATGCACACTAAATTATTTTTCATGAAAATTCAGATGAAAGATCAAAGTCTGAAAAAGACATTAAGCTGTGACAAAATACAATAGCATTTATAGTTGTCAAAAAACCCAAGAATACACGAAAAATGTCGGCATTACAGGTTTACGTAAAACCTCCCTTATTTTTTTCAAAACTCCCTTAAAATTACCACCAATCTCACAGTTTGCTCCCATAAAAATATGGCATGTATGAACTTGTTCTTTCTGCCAAACAAACATTTGGAGGGGGGGGCACTTGGTAAGTTGTGATCACTCTAAAATATGTAGCATGGGTTTATGTAACTTGCTATCATTCAGTAAGTTTCTTCCTAAATACCACAAGCTTGTCATGTTCAGTTTCCTGTAATGGTTATCGTAACCTCAAATTAAATGGCAACAAAATGGTGCAGAGGGAAAATAATGGAAAATAAACACTTAAGTTCTTTCCATATATGATTTCTTTTGTGTTATAATAAGACTTAACTATGATATCTAGGTTGTTAGTGGACTGGATAGAAACATAATTATTAGAGCCGTGAATCGAAGGGACTTCCTAAAAGTGCACAATTTTAGGGCAAACGTTCTGAAGCCCAGAACAGAGGGATGTTAGGTACCTTCAAACAAAACATGTTCATTTTACAGGAAAATGAATTGTTTTAAAGGTAGGATCAATGGTTCTGATTTTGATGTTATCATTCGATTTTTCCCTTCATAGCTGCACGAACTTAGTCTAAGGACAATGGAGGATGATAAAAAATTACAACGCAAATACACTATTTGGTGACAGCTGGCCTATAAAAGTATTCAAACAGCAGTGAAATTAATGTCAGTGCAGACTTGCATGCAGTTTGTAATTAAGAACACTCAAATTATGGAAATCTCCAACTGTCAAAAGTGAAAATAAATAAAAGCGGCTCGATTCATGGGCATACCTCAGAGTGGTACCAAGTGGACCATCTGATGTCTCTATTTCAGTTATCAAGTGATCATGGTGTGCAATAATCGATTCCTGTCTAAGCGTTGCGGCATCTTGAACCGCATGATGGGTATCTGTCAAAATTTTCCAGTCTGGATGATGTTTTTGGGGTGTTGCTTCCGCCATTACATTTTTCACATTGCACCTGCGCAAATGCAGGGCGAAACGTACCCCTGTCTAATCGTACCCATTAAGACATGACCAAGTTTAGCACAACAACCTCATATTAAACGTCGAGCTGTCTAGAAAGAATCTTATAAAACATCATTTGATCCTGTATATAAAGGTTACCTATAGCTATTTGTGAAGACCATATGTATTAGCTACATTTGGTGACCTTTATGGACAGGTTTGGCTGCATCTACGAAGATTTGACTGAATTAATAGTGATACTTGATATGATGCATACAGTCTGTATTAAATGTCGCTGATTCGAATTTGTATCGAATAAAGCCTATTTGTTCCACAGGCGCTTGGGGTCAGGTACTTTTTTTCAATTTATTATTTTATCGACCAGGCAATGATATATTTGCTATTTTATCATATCTGACGATGTTCTGAACTAAATGCACCAGGAATAAAGGCTGATTTTATTGTGACTTTAAAATTTTCTTTTATCTTTTCTCTATATAAAATCAAGAAAATTTTAAAGTGCAATAAAATCAGTTTAGTTCAGAACGTTGTCAGATATGATAAAATAGCAAAAGATATCATTGCTTGGTCGATAAAATAATAAATTGAAAAAAAAACCTGACCCCAAGCGCCTGTGCTTTGTTCATAAGCCCTCTGATATTGGTCATTTTCAAAATGATGGTTTTTCAATCATTCCAAAGTAACCGTTACTCATATGCCAGAAACCTGCCCATTATAGTTGAAAATTTGCATTTTCGGTCCCATATTGGAAATCTTATGAACGCCGTAATTTCTAACCTTCGACGTAGGCGCGTAACTTCCCTATACGCCAGTACGCCATGGCGTCCACATAATTTTTGTTAAAAATACCTTTTGTATAATATCTGCTCGAAGCATTCCTTCACAGAGACGACATGGTAATGATATTAATACATGCACAAATACATAACATAAGTATAATTTACCTCCAATGAATGAATCGTTTTCAATTTGGGATTGGGATTTAGATATGGATTACGTGTAGTTTGTTTTTATTTGATTACTTGCTATTGCGACCGTCCGAATATTACAGAAAAACTCACCTTCAGTAAACATTCCTTTAGATTCAGCAAATATTCAAAAAACGGAATCAGATTCCACCATTTGACATCAATATTTTAAATTATTTTTAAGGTGGTAGCCCCTCCCGATTCCCCAAGCCAAGTCGTTGGTGGGAAATGTTATTCTATTTTGAATCCACAACATTTTCACCTAGCTATGCGCGTGCGACGTAACGCCTCGCCTCCGTAGCGTGGGTCAAGTACCAAAATTTCAGATTATATATAAGTGCATTTTCCCCGGGTATATTATCACTCGACCCGATAAGTTCTAACAAATAACATTAGACTTATTCTTCAATTACATGTAATGCTAAAACCAGCAAATTCATAATGTCATTTGAACCAAATAAAACAGCTTTATATTGGCTTTATTGACTATGAAATTATAATAATTTTTTATTTCGACTTTGGTGTGCGTGATAATTTATTGTTGGGTTCTGTACCGGTATATAAACATCTTTGTTTTTAGACAAAAAAAAGTCTGCTTTCAAAAATTTATTTTTAAACTGACCGTTTAGCGGAATATATACGTTACGATTATTTTGAAATGACTGTTTTGTGGAAGCAGTGCGGCAATTTTTCCGAAAGTTCTGTCATGTGCTGATTTTGAATGCATTATTTCAGTAATAAAAATTCAGCATCAGCACATGACAGTTTTGATATAGCTCACTTTTCAGATTGACTCTAAATTGACTATTCATGATACTGAAGGCTTGACTGTGTACCTTGGTGGTCTCTTTATTTGAACTTGTCGTATGATAATCTCAAGTAGATCTAGCATGGGTGACCTTTTTCAACAGGTTTGACTGCATATCAAAAATCAACCGTTGAAAGTAGATTTGGCTGTGTGTCTTTTCTACTCATAATAACAATTAAAGCACCAGTTCAGTTGAGTCCATAACAGTTTCGCTATCACATTTTTCGTTAATAATGCGGCTTTTATCAACTTCTACGAGATTATTATAGTATTTCTGTCTTAGAAGCACGTTTACATGGTTTAAGAGCGATAGTCCAAAGGCTGACCAATTCGACAGATTTATCCATTTTTGAAAGATTTGTGCCATAAAAACGGATAAACGGACGGATAAAATTAAAAGGTCAAAAAGACGGATTTTTTCCCATTTGGACGGGTTTTTTTTTAATTAAAGTACAATGTACTAAAAATTCGGAATTTTTCATGGAAAATGCACCAAAATGTAACATTTTACGATTAAATAATACATAAATTGCAACCTTGCTCATTAAAAATGTACTGATCTGGTCAAATAAATAAATTTGATTGGTTAGCCAGGTCTTATATGTACAAATCTATTGGCATGAAAACTTTAGAAAATACACGTGTTAGTGGAATTGCAAATGACCACGTTGGTCAAGACAAATAAAGCAAAAATAGCCATAAATGAGACAAATAGTGTTGAAATATCATTATGAAACAATTTTGCTATACAGAAATACTTTTATAAAAAAAAGGTTGGTATTTTTTATGTTTTAATTAGGAGTTGTTATATTCTCCATCGAGTACTAACTTTGTATATTATTTAATACATGTAGATAACTTTTAAAGCTAACAGTGGAACGGTCTCATAACTATCAGAGTTAGATCAGGTTGGCTCTCAAAAAGTTGGAACCATATATTGAAATTAAGGAGACAATTTACCAATTTATGTGTCAAAGAGTCAGCGAAAGGCTAAGGAATTAAAAGCAACAAAACATGTGAATCGCAATGTAATTCTGCTGTATAAATTTGTTCTTAGTTTAGCTTGTAACACATACCTGTATTTTATTTTACTTTTTCATCCATGTGAAAAAAAGAAAGAAATTATCGACTGCGCCTTATAACGAAATTGAGCAAAAATATTGACCAAAAGCTATTTTTGGAGCCAGAAATAAAAAAAAAATGCAATTGGCTAAATTGGCGAATGGCAAAGGTAACTCTGATTATGATTAAACTTTGGTACTCGGAGGAGAAAACATCCAAATTATTATTTTTGATATTTACCATTCAGTTTTATGTTATTTTGCAAAATCTATTTTAATGAGAATGAGTTTTTTTAACCTACCTGCACCAGAAGTCCATTATACAGCATGCACTTTTGCTTATATACCGCTGTGGTAGCTGAGTGCTCGCTCCACAAGTGGAAGGTCGTGGGTTCGAACCCCGACCGGGTCTGACCCAAGACTTGAAAGTGGATAGTGACTGTTTGTCCGCACCAAGCGTTCGGCATTACGAAATGATAGTCGTGGTTCTTTCGGATGGGAACTTAAAATAAACGAGGTTCTGTGCCACAGTAGACTTGACACGATAAAGAACCCTGCTGTATAATGCAATCAGTGCAACGTACAGAATAAAATTCTGCACCTTCGCCTATAGCTGGCGACATCTCGAAATCAGTGAAATATTCCTGACTGGGACGTTAAACACCATTACTCAACTATAATTGCATTTTTATAAAAATGTTTAAGCTGTCTTCAGATAATAATATTCGTACAATATTACGCTATATAGATCTGGATTGAATTAAGTTACATAGTCTATTAATATAAGAACGACAACACCAGACGTTGAAAATATGCGTTTGTGACATCATGTATATGCTACATTGCCCACCGCTTCTGTTTAACCCAGTAGTAAAACTTGGTGAATCCCTATGTAAACCGCCCATTTTAACGTTATATTAATAGTCAGGGTTCTTTCTATCACCTCATTCTTGACAAAGAATGTCAATTTTTAAATCTCATTCCCAGACCTTATGATTCACTTTCATTTGTAAATGTTTGACGAAGTCAACGTCATTCCTTTGCTATACGGGCACTTGTCAAAATACTTTACCTTTTACTACTATAGTAGGATATACAGTAAAGGCTTGTCGGAAGTTAAACACAGAGTTGACGAAAAAGAATCGAAAGCTCGGCCAAAATATAGATAGATAGTTAGTTGTCGAAAATCTGTAGAGCGAGCGATGGAGTTGAACAGTCGATTGCTGACGAAAAGAAGTCGAAAGGTCGATCAAAATATAGATAGATGCATGGATAGTAGCTGTCAAAAATCTGAAGATCGAGAGACGGAGTAGAACGGTCGATTTAGGCATACTAATTTGTTAGCTTGGTGTGAAAACTTTCGATAGGCCTGTGCTTTAGATAGAATGATACGTTTTTGTAGGAAACAGGAGCCTGTGCTTTGTTGGTAGTTTTATGGCTCATAGAAAATAAAAATATACGTACATTATAAGTTATACAGGGCTTTGGCAGGTTACACGGTCCCATGTACCCCGTCAAAGATTTATGATTTATAAATCTTTGACGGGGTACATGGGACCGTGTAACCTGCCAAAGACCTGTATAACGTTTTTGTCACCTTTCAAAGCGTTACCAGTTGGATCTTTTTAACTTCCATTTCGTATTTTCTGTGACTTGCGTGCGTTGTCGCCATGTTTGTTTACCGTAACTAGACGTCAGAGATGTACGAGTTACTTCCCTTTTACCGCTAAACGTCGCGTACCCCCGGCAGATTTCCGAACATCGTTCCATGTACCCCGGCAAGTTAACCAATCGCTATGCGAGAAATTTCTTTGAAGGTTGACAATACTTTGTATACCCCGTTTATGTTGTCATTGAGTGGTTGACAAAAGAACGATTTCACTATTTGATTGGTTTGGCGGTTATTTTGATGGCTGGTTTGTTGATATGTTAGTTGAATTGGTTGGTTTGATGACTTGTTGGCTGGTTGGTTTGTTGATATGTATGTTGAGTTGGTTGGTTTGATGGCTTGTTGGCTGGTTGGTTTGTTGATATGTTAGTTGAATTGGTTGGTTTGATGACTTGTTGGCTGGTTGGTTTGTTGATATGTTAGTTGAATTGGTTGGTTTGATGACTTATTGGCTGGTTGGTTTGTTGACATGTATGTTGAATTGGTTGGTTTGATGGCTTGTTGGCTGGTTGGTTTGTTGATATTTATGTTGAGTTGGTTGGTTTGATGACTTGTTGGCTGGTTGGTTTGTTGATATGTATGTTGAATTGGTTGGTTTGATGACTTGTTGGCTGATTGGTTTGTTGATATTTATGTTGAATTGGTAGGTTTGATGACTTGTTGGCTGGTTTGTTTGTTGATATGTATGTTGAATTGGTTGGTTTGATGACTTGTTGGCTGGTTGGTTTGTTGATATGTATGTTGAGTTGGTTGGTTTGATGGCTGGTTGGTTTGTTGATATGTTAGTTGAATTGGTTGGTTTGATGACTTGTTGGCTGGTTGGTTTGTTGATATGTTAGTTGAATTGGTTGGTTTGATGACTTATTGGCTGGTTGGTTTGTTGACATGTATGTTGAATTGGTTGGTTTGATGGCTTGTTGGCTGGTTGGTTTGTTGATATTATGTTGAGTTGGTTGGTTTGATGACTTGTTGGCTGGTTGGTTTGTTGATATGTATGTTGAATTGGTTGGTTTGATGGCTTGTTGGCTGGTTGGTTTGTTGATATCTATGTTGAATTGGTAGGTTTGATGACTTGTTGGCTGGTTGGTTTGTTGATATGTATGTTGAATTGGTAGGTTTGATGACTTGTTGGCTGGTTGGTTTGTTGATATGTATGTTGAATTGGTAGGTTTGATGACTTGTTGGCTGGTTGGTTTGTTGATATGTATGTTGAATTGGTAGGTTTGATGACTTGTTGGCTGGTTGGTTTGTTGATATGTATGTTGAATTGGTTGGTTTGATGACTTGTTGGCTGGTTGGTTTGTTGATATGTATGTTGAATTGGTAGGTTTGATGACTTGTTGGCTGGTTGGTTTGTTGATATGTATGTTGAATTGGTAGGTTTGATGACTTGTTGGCTGGTGGTTTGTTGATATTTATGTTGAATTGATAGGTTTGATGACTTGTTGTCTGGTTGGTTTGTTGATATTTATGTTGAATTGGTAGGTTTGATGACTTGTTGGCTAGTTGGTTTGTTGATATGTGTTGAATTGGTAGGTTTGATGACTTCTTGGCTGGTTGTTATGTTGATATTTATGTTGAATTGGTAGGTTTGATGACTTGTTGGCTGGTTGGTTTGTTGATATTTATGTTTAATTGGTAGGTTTGATGACTTGTTGGCTGGTTGGTTTGTTAATATGTGTGTTGAATTGGTAGGTTTGATGAGTTGTTGGTTGGTTGGTTTGTTGATATTTATGTTGAATTGGTTGGTTTGATGGCTTGTTGGCTGATTGGTTTGTTGATATTTATGTTGAATTGGTTGGTTTGATGAGTTGTTGGCTGGTTGATTCGCCCGTTTTGCTTGTCTGTTTGTTGAAACAGTATCTAACTCCATGTCAAAATCGAGGCGAAGCGGCAGCTCTGCAAAGGTGGTATAAATCGGAGTGTTCTAACACGGCCCTTATCACTAATTGAAACTCATTCTTTCTCGAAGTGTGCTTCTAAGCCGGTAGTTTAAATACCATTCGACCAACGATGCCCGAAACAAATCTGAATGTTTGTTCATTTATGTAAGTGATAGTATTTTTGTTGAGGAATTCAGTATTCAACTACGAATTGCTATATTCTATTGTTTAGTACATATCATTCAACTATTTTTTCTATATTCAATTGGCAAGTAAATGCCGCATATTCAATACAAATACTAGTATCCGTATTTCACTCAGGCCAAGTTCACGCTATTCAACTGGTTGATGTATTCCGTTGTCAGACACATTCCATTCTTTATATATTCCTTGTCAAGTACTACATATACAAAGTATACCTTTTTAATTTTCCATTGCCAAGTATTAGATATGCTATTCAACTACAATTTTCTAAATTTCTAAATTCCTTATTCCATTGTTAAGTACTATATATCGGCTATTTCAAGTTTATTGCCAAGAACTATTATGCTAGTATGCTCTACTCCGATGATTCTTTTGTTCAGTTTCGCAAACGCAAAAAACATGTTTCAGTTCCATTGCCAAGTACTATATATGCTATTCAACTTTTTTATTTTCCGTTGTGCAGTACCATTTATGCTATTCAACTATTTTTTTTTATTTTTCCGATTGCAAAGTACCACATATGATGGCCATTTTTTTAAATTTCCATTGCTAAACACTATATATAAGCTATTCAACCAAACATTACTATATCCCATTACCAAGTATGTGTACTATATACCGGTATGCTATTCACTATTTTTTCTCTCTAATTTTGCATTGTCAAGTACTAATTATGCTATCTATTTTCAATATTGTCAGTCCATACATGCTATTCAACTCCCGTAATTTTCCGGACATACATGCAATTAATTTGAATAGAACTGCATTTGCAAATTACATGTTATTCAACAATTTCATTCAATAATTTTATTAAGTAACTTCAAATTATTGTATGGTAATATTATGTCTAACGCACAGCATATAAACTGTATTCTACTTCCATGTTAGTTGCAACAGAGATATAAATATGTCTCTGGTTGCAAGTACCTGTTTTTACTCGAGTTACTTCCCTTGTATTACTCTTTTACGGCGGAGATAATTTTTAAAACACAGAAATGCAGACGAGTTGAATAGTTAAGAAACAGTTTGAATATTTTCTCTAAACACGTAAATATCGGTAAATTATGAATTGTTTTTAATTTCTACATATTTTGTTAATGTTTATTGTGCTATATTTTGATAATCACTGAGGAAAAAGATCTTTAAATTAGGGATAAACGTATTCCAAAAACACCAGAAATGATTCATAACATCCGCCCAAAAAATCTTAATTTATCCTCGGGCCCATCACGCAGGACCCGGGCACGTGTGCATTAACTGGTTTCTACACTTATCTAGATATTTCACATTAAAAAGTCGATAATGACGTAAATTACTTAATTCATTTCAAAGACTGACAAGTGATGTTGGGACAACATCAGAAATAAAATTTATTTGGCCATTGGGATGGGTGTGTAGAACTTAGTAGAAGCCATATGTAAATAAAGTGGTGTTACCTCATCCCAAGCAGGTGTTTCCCCAATGACACAGTTGTTAACAGGTGGATTTAAAAATAGAATAACCATGAAGCTCCTTTATTTACTTATTTTTCCAATTCTAACTTCATTGGTGCCGCTTCAAGTTCAACTGATGTTTCTGCCATTTAGTGTGGGAAGATTTAAATGATTTAGGAAATGGTTGTCCAGACAGTGGTTGTTTCAGTTTATATAAAATAATAATAATAATAATTGGGTTATTTTAAAAGACTGTTAAAATATATAAAACAGTTTAACACTTACTTGAAAACAAATGGTTTAAAGAGTTATCTCCCATTGACTCAAATACCTTATAAAGACAATTAGTGATAATTTTATATTTCACAGGCTGAATGGTGATATAGCAATAACAACCTGGCCTAATCATATAACCAAATGAAACCATGACAGAACCTGTTGAAGGAGAACCAAGTTCGCCAATACCAATACCAAGAGGATCATATAATATCAATTTTGATGAATTAGACGAAAATACTAATCCTTTTGTTGGCAAATCAAAATTCCAAACTCTCCAACAGGAGGGCTAAAACATTCACCGCCTATTGGAAATAATAATACTTTGGATAAAAATCAACTAGTAAATGAAGAAAATGCATCTAACCCAAAATCAAGTGATTCTACATCCCCATCACTATCAACCACAAACAGCGAAGAAATTCAACCACCAAATGTTGGAAATGCAAAGCTAAAAAACAAAATACCAAGAACACCTCCCAATGCATCACCAGATGATGAAAATATAAAAGAAACTAATGCAGTTGATGATGTAAAAGACAATAAGAGTGATAATCCAATGGAAGGATCAGAATTGTCAGAAAAACCACCAGCAAGTAAAACAACTCCGTAAGTTATGTACATGTTTGTCTTAATTATCACATTAGTTCTATTTCATCCCAAGTATTTGGGTGTCACAAAATAGCTGTTTTTCCTGTAGTAAAAAAGTTTTAAAAAGAGAGTTAAAAAAGATTGTTGTTAGGGTCAAAATAAACCCTTAACCTTAGATATAGTACATGTATTGTGCATGATGTTAAAGAGCTAGGACTTGAATTTCCTTTGTGTACAGTAATGACTTGAGTGGGGTTAAAAGACAGGCTTACAGATCAGGATCTCATTCAAGTAGAACCTACTTTGGGAAATTTGTATATTTGTTCAGTGAATGGCCAATGACTTTTTCAAGACACTTAGTTTTCTTTGTCTTCTTTGAACTGTCAGCCTCAATATAAGTGAAAGAATCTTTGACTGGGACATAAGAAGCCATTACATAACTCTAAACTGGCTAAAGAAAATATAGTCCACTGAATCTCGGCATATATTGTGAATGAAGATTTTGTTTAAATGATTAAATATGAAGGTTAACTGTTCTGTTTTCTAATAGCTATTTTTGTCACAAATTGTGTGTTTATCTTTCATTTTGTTACATATATCTATTTTTAGGAAGAAAACTGGAAAGAAGGGATTGAAAAAACCAAAATTTTCTAAATTCAAACCTCCAGAGAATTTTGGTGTTCAGGTATGAAGTTATGTTTTTCCTTGCAGTAGGGAATGCCAGTGTGTCATGTCGTAATACAACTTGAGATTGGTAGGGGAGTGTTTTGTGGGAAAACATCAACTATTGTCATTCCATTTTCAGTGGTATAGGTAGTTCATAATCTGTTTATAAACTTGGTCGAGTCTAACCAAACCATGTAAATAGGTAAAGCAGTTTGCTGCATATGATCACACGATTTCAAGATTCTTTGTTTCATCATCCATTATGTGTTTTTCTTTGGTATGCATCCACCCTATCTTTAAAAAACCTACCTATCGGGTAAAAAATCCCAAAGCATAAATAAAACAATTAACCTCTTATGCTAAAAGAAATAAAATTTGTTATTTAACAAACAGTCCGAAAATGAGCATAAAATATTAACAGTTGTAACAAAATATAAAAGATGGTAAAAAACAAATTGTAATTTTAAAAAGAACAAAATAAAAATTTAAGATGAATTAAACTGAAATGATTGATAATTTTCCCCCAAAAAGAGAAACAAACAGAATAAATTTGATAAAAAATTTGTTTCGTTTTTTCACGTTTGAAATCTCAAAAACCTACCCACAAGTGGATGCTTAACAAAAAAAAAATGGCTTGGCCTAATATTAGAATAGACTCATCTGTATGTATGGCCATCAGATTATGAATGACATATAATAGTGGTTCTGTGTTAACATTATGGGGGATGTTGTGCTGATGAATCCCATTGAAAGCCACAATTCAATGTTCCCTTACCTGTGAAATGAACAAATTGTTGTCTATAACAAAATTTTTATTTCGTACTTAAGAAAGTAAAGCTTTGATAGCTTGAACATATTTCCTAAAATATCATGAGTAACTCCAAACTATTATTTGGTCTCATTTGGTTTTCTTCTTTTGAATTCAATAATATGAACATTCCAAAAACATTAAAACCAAAGTTTATTGAACTTTTATTTTATGTTGGAAAACACGAATTTGGGTATTTCACCAGTCATTGTTTAGTCATTCCTTCTGTCACAGCTTCATTGGATTAAAACCATGCCTGAAATGAAAAACACAAAATGTATTAAAACTACATGTAATATGAAATAGATCTCGCACTGGGTAAAAGCAACTTAAGAGTTTTATTGTGTCAGTATGTTTGGAGTCTATGATCTCATAATCAGAACAAAGTAATAAAATTTACAACACCTGAAGTACAAAAATGGTCCTGTGGTACCATTGTTAATATTATCATGCGATCTTAATTGTTCTTCAACAGTGAACATTTTGTCGGTACCATGAGATGTGTTTAATTAGGGTTCATTCTAGCAGGTAAATTTACTTGGTATAAATAGGATAGGTCTTCAATTTCTGATGGTCAGATGGATGTAATGGAATTTCTTGTACTTTATTGAAATTTAAAGGAATTGTGACCAGATATTTAAACCATTGTATTATTTTACCAGCTTGGTTCATTTGCCAGTAAAGTGAAATAAAAAGATGGAGATACATGTAAAAAATTTCTCTAAGTATATATTTTCCATATCAGTATTTTATTTATATTGAAAACTTGCATTTAAATTGTTCTATGTGTGCAAATTATGACAAAAAAAATTGATCAATTTCTTTTACAGGGTGGTGGTGAAGATATTCAGATATTTGTACCAGAAAGACCAGCCAAAACCCCTGAACAGTCAGAACAACCAGCCAATGAACAGACACAACAGGTCGATGAAGACCCACCTCAACCAATGGTTATCTCTACAGACAGTAACATAGAATTAGCCAATCAAAATGATTTGATGAGTGAAAGGAAATCATGTGATATAGACCCCACCAATCAAATGGAAGGAAATTTAGAAATGTCCAATCAAATGGAAAGAAGTTTAGAAATGATGCATGAGTTTGGTGCAGGTGAAATGCCTGAAGAAGAAAACGAAGGATTTGCACCTGTATCTGATGGTGAGTGAAGTGTTTTCTAGGGCTGTGACAGGTAGAGAATTCCCTACCCAGGCACCTGAAATCTTAAACCCGACCCTGTATCGAGTACTCATAAGGATCTTAACATAAACCATAAAGAAACAACCAAGATAAACATATAGTATAAAATTGGTGATTATTTATGTAAATGGTATACATTTATAGTAAAAATACTGTAAAATTGGAAGATAAATCTACAGAAATCGGCACCTTGTCCATATATTATGTATGTACAGGGTATGTTTTCAAAGTAAAATGCACTCTCTGTCCTTGTCAGCCTAATTTGGGAGAACAACTGACAGTTATTGCTGGGTTGAGCACAGTTCTTCAAGGTGGTCTGATAGTTACCACACTGACGTAAGTATATCAACGATACATTGTTTGGGATTATCGACATGTCAAGTGTCAAATTTAATGAAAGTTTGGATGTTAATTAAACTTGTATGTGCATCATTTTATTTTAATGAGATACATTTGGCGGGAAACAGTATCAGGACCGCATCTTGTGTGCAGAACAGTGAATTACCACACACTGTTCACATTTCTATGTTGATTACGTCACTGATAACACCATTTACGTCACAATGTCTTCGGTTTTCCGGGAAGCATATTTCTTAAAAATTCATGCGTAAACAGTAAAAATTTATCTAGATCTTATAATTTAAATCTTAAATTATAAGATCTAGATACATCTTTTGATTGGTGTTATCGGTGACGTAATCAACAATGAAATATGAACAGTCTGTGGCAATTCGCTGCCCCGCAGACGCGAAGCGGTCCTGATACTGTTTCCCGCCATATGTTTCTCATTATTGACAACAATGGTACACATGTAAATGGGTATCAAGTAATGAACTTGCCACTCAGGTACAGCCATTACCCTAACTGTGTACGAGTAACCTGGTACTCATTACAGTTCTAGTGTTTTCTCTCATATCCAAAAGATGTCATTAGTTATAGTAGGAGTTGCAGAAATTTATACATTTTTATATTGCAATGTGCTTATGGTTTTTTCATGCCACAGAGTATAATCACTTCACAAAAATAGTAAAAAAAATAAATAAATTTATAAATAAAATATATGTTGTAAACCTTTATTATGGTTTTGCTTTGAAATATTAAATTGAGAATTTTCCTTAATGACTTGGAATGAGTGAGTGTACTTTAGACATGTATAGTGATCTTGAATTTCTTACAATTTCAGCATTTGCAGACTCAGCTGCTTGGGACATGTTAGAAAACTTAGGACATGATGGCCATGTAAGTATTTATATGAATAATTGAAATACATGTTTTTATATTACTGTATATTCTCTTTCCCTTGCTTATACAGATCAATACACTTGTGGTGGACCAGGTTGATAAATTTGGGGACTTGTCCGACCCTGGGAAATGGCAGACCAACAGGTTGGTCCCAGGGTGGAAACTGGTGGTTTTGATTCAAAGGAGTTAAATTGAAAAAAGGAAGGGAGGAATGTGGCATACCAGACTCAATAAATGGTTGGTAGCTCAGTGGGTAGAGCATCGGATAGTGTTGGAAAGGTCCCAGTTTCGAGTTCCAGTTTGGCCGCTGCATATTTTCCCTTTCCTGTTACATACTTAACACAATGTAATTATTGAAAATACACCTCTCTCTAATCCTCCCCCCACCCCCCACCCCTTCCCACACACACACACACACACATGATGCATCATTTTTTGAAAGCTCAAAACAACCACAATTATGTATCGTAACGATGCAGTTGCATTCTTTCTTAATTATTTACAAACTCCCATTACATGGCAAGAAAAACGGTTTCAGATTATTTCTAGTCTTTCACTTAATTCAAGATTGCAATGATACTTTTCAAATTTATTTCTAAGTTAAAAATTTAAATTGCAAATTCTCTTTCAGGAGGATATAGCTAGAGAGTCTTTGTATGAAAAATTTGACCCATTACATCAACCAGATGAAAGTATTACAGGTAAATATTATCATTTTTATGTTAAAAATGTGCTTTTTTTTGTAATTGCTATATGGTTCTGAATGATAAAATGAGCTTGATAGTATGGACAAATGCAAATTATCATACTTTTGTGCTTGTTGTATAGTCTTAGCAGTAGCAAAGGGAAATATGAATACTAGCTATTAAGATTCAATATACTGGTAATTATTATAACCCCCCCCCCCCCACCCAACTATTTTCTAGTTTGAGGGTAGTATACAGGAATCACCATGTCTGTCTTTCTGTGTAAAATTGTGTCCCTGCCATATCTCATAATTACTTTGGACAACTGTCATAAAACTTCACATGAATAATCTTCATTGTCCAAAGGTGTGTCATGACCTTAAACCGAAGTCATATCAAAAAGGTCAATGTCACAGGAAAACATTAAACCCTTGTAGATGTTAGGGCAGGGGTATTGGGTCTCAAGAGACAGTTCTAGTTTGCATCTACTGTCATGCAGTAGAATGTAAAAATATAGATATCAGTTTTTCTTATTTGGTTTATTTACCAAAATGGCATTACACCAAATATTTCTGTTAGTCTTGGTGATATCATTTATTTTCATGAATAATTACATTAGTTGTTTATGAATATGCTAATATGCAAATATTATGCAGATTTTAATTATATGGAAGTTGGAATTGGGCAAAAATGTGTGATGGTTTATTTAAAACTGAGCTTTTTCATTATAAACCCCAATGACATACAGTTGTGCAGTTGGGACTTCACTTTGCGAGTGCTTTTCATTTATGGGGAATGTGAAACTAAGTGACATAATGTGACAAGGATTTTCTGGCCACTCACAGGGAATAGTAAAGAATCTATTTCCCATGCCAAAAAGCAAACAATTTTCCCAATTTTGAAGGTAAAAATTCCTAATTGACTTTGCATAAAGATTGAGTGGGAAAACTCAATAAAAGAGAAAAAACAACCATATTTTAGCATAACAACCCACATTTAGGCACACAGTGTTTAATTTAGTATTACCAGTCAATTCATTTACATAATATGAATTATGTTGATTGATTATTCCCTATTTATCCCAAGTTCCCCTTCCCAAAGCAGCTGACAATTCCTGTATGAATCTTGAACATGCCAAATTTTAGAATAGTGAGGTACAAGAATCACCAACAGCTCTCAAAGTAGGTTTCAAAACCAAGTGGTCAACTGGCCAGCATTTAAAACTTTCAGGTGGCCAGTGGAAATTCTAAGTGGCCAGGCAATCTTTTCTTGTAAATGAAGGAAAATGAAGGCATCTTTTACGTATGGGAAACAAAAATGCACTTTTTTTAAAACTGACTTACAATCACTTACATACATCAGTGTTATTAATAACAATAATGATAATGTAAAATGTCCATTATAATGCCTGAATTGGTAACAGTATCATGGAAATTTTGTGACACAGAAATAATATCTGTATAGTTACAAGTTCAAATTTAAAGTGGACAAGCTGGCCACCATTTACAAATTTTAGGTTGCCAGACACAATTCCAGGTCGATTTGGCTACCATTTTAGTAGGTAAAATTGAGGGCTGACCAATGACAATTGTCTCCACTTTATCTGGGAATCAAGATAATGGAAGAGAAAGTGGGATAAAGGCAACTTATTAAATTATACTGTTCACCTCACCTCACCTATCAAAAGTCAGATCAGGATTGAGTGATATAAGATTTTTGTAATTCATTGATAATTAATGAAATTCCATGCATCAGTGGGAAATTGTTTTGTAAGAATAATAAATTTAAACTTCTTTTAAAATGAAACTAATGTCCACATAGAAAAGTATATAGTGTAAAAACCAACTCTTGTCCACATCAATTATACAGTGAAAAACACGAGACAAGTCAAATTGACCAACCTGATATTTAGAATGTTTGTACCAACATGACAATTTTTACATCCTCTATTTTGGAGGGAAAAGATATAGAAAATGCACTGTTTGTACCCATCAAATTGATAGAAAAATCTGTTAAAATTTGACATGTGACATAACATGAAAACTTTTTAATGACAACATTTGAAGCCACAAGTACTCCAATCTGCACCACTTATTGGATTACATGGATAAATGAATTTGCTGCCTTTAGTTTGGCAAACTGTATATGAATACTTATTTTTTTATATTAAAGCCAAATTTATGTAATTAGTTAGATCACGTTGATTTGTTTAAAAAACAAACACTGGTATTATTGTGTTATTAAGGATTTACCTGTATGTACCTGTGTTACTAATTAGCTTTTACCTGTGCATACCTGTGGTGCTAATTAGATTTTAGATTTTATAGAATAACCTGTATACCAATGTTTATATGTTAACACTTATGTGTTTGGTGCCTGGTTAAGTGTTTATAAATTTTTCCTGGTTTTTTTTTACCTGGATTTGATTATTTTAGTAATGACAGATGTATTCTGTTTTGGAAACATTACCCATTGTGACAGGTAGTTGATGATTTTATTATTTTTGTTTGTTGGTGATATTTTTGAATTAATGTTTGCACTTTTTAAAAAAAACAAAAATTATTATCAATTCACAGGTTTGCTGTGGTGTGATATAATGCAAATGATTAATGTTAAACATTTGATTTTGAAAACATGCATTGTAGTAATACCATCAGTTGTTCACAAGAAACCATTTAGATTTAGGAATCTACATGCCTCAAACCTCTCAAGCTTGTAAATTTACATATCCTTAAGCTCCCAAGCTTGTGAATCTACAAGACCCAAACTGTACAAGCTTGTGAATCTACATTTTCCAAACCTCACAAACTGAAAAATCTACATGCCACTAACCACACAATCTTGCCAATCAACAATTGAACATGCCTCATACGTCCCAAGCTTGTGAGTCTACATGTCGGAAATATCTCAAGCTTGTGAATCTACAGTTCCCAAACCCCACAAGCTTGTGAATCTACAGGTCTATCAAACTTGTGAATATTACGATGACGTCAAAACACGACATGTTGTGAAACTATTTCGGATTGAACTTTGAAGTATGAAGTCAGAAGTCTGAACTTTGAAGTATGAAGTCAGAAGTCTGAACATTGAAGTATGAAGTCAGAAGTCTGAACATTGAAGTATGAAGTCAGAAGTCTGAACATTGAAGTATGAAGTCAGAAGTCTGAACATTGAAGTATGAAGTCAGAAGTCTGAACATTGAAGTATGAAGTCAGAAGTCTGAACATTGAAGTATGAAGTCAGAAGTCTGAACATTGAAGTATGAAGTCAGAAGTCTGAACATTGAAGTATGAAGTCAGAAGTCTGAACATTGAAGTATGAAGTCAGAAGTCTGAACATTGAAGTATGAAGTCAGAAGTCTGAACATTGAAGTATGAAGTCAGAAGTCTGAAGATACCTATCGTTGAAGTATGAAGTCAGAAGTCTGAACATTGAAGTATGAAGTCAGAAGTCTGAAGATACCTATCGTTGAAATATGAAGTCAGAAGTCTGAAGATACCTATCGTTGAAATATGAAGTCAGAAGTCTGAAGATACCTATCGTTGAAATATGAAGTCAGAAGTCTGAAGATACCTATCACTTTCCGTAGAATATACATTTCTGAAACATCCCAAGCTTATAAATTTACCTATTCCAAATCTTCCAAGTTTGTAAATCCACATTTCCCAAACCTCACAATGTTTAAAATCTACAGGTCCCAAACATCACAATATGTTGAACCTACACTACATACCCAACAATTCAGACATTACAGCCTCTGAGCCCACCCTGGTACCAGAAGAATTTTCTAGCCCAGAAAATCAAATCAGAAAGTTATGCAACAACACATACCCTTTTCAAGTTTTAGGAATTGTGAATCTTTTAAGTATATTAAGAAAAAAATTAGTCAGTGACCAGTCTAGTCCTTTTACTAGAGATTGCATATGAGATTGGACTAGATAAAACAAAAATGGTGTTGGAATATTAGTAGAAAAATATAATATTTAGCCACTGACCATTCATGTTTGGTTTTGTAACTAATTATATCAAAATAAATTTTTTCACAAACTGTAAATTTTGAAGTTTTAGCAACAGTTTTATTTTAGTGCTTTTGGCAGTCAGATATTTCCGCTAAAATAACCTATAAGGGACTCCCAGTACAAACAAATAGTTGGTGCACTAAAATAAAGATGTGCCACTCACTTAAAAAAATTGAGGAAAATCGCTAAAATATGTCTGTGCTAATATAAAGAGGTTTATAATATAAATTATAATTTGTTTGCTTTTTAAAAATTCATATAAAATATTGTTCTAAAAATGCCCTTTCAAATTCTTTTATTCAAATATAACCAACAAACATCTATTTGCTTTTTGAAAATTTATATAGAATTAAATGCTAGATAATGTCATTTTTTTCTCACAGAAGACCTTAAAAATTTGTTTGCTTTTTTTAAAAAAAAATTCATACAGAATAATACATATCTTACCTCAGTCAAGCCAGCCAGGGAAATTGTTCTTATTCATACTAAGATATGAAGACAAACAGCCGTTTAATACACTGCAAACACTTACATTTGTGTACCAGTACTATATAATGGAGATCCAGATCTATACTAACCAACTTTGGTATTTACTTATAGGGTCAAGTGTTGTAGTTTATATAGGCGTGGTATATGTATAGGAAAACAACATTGACCCGTCCGCTTGACCTTTAATTAGGAATATTCATTTACCATGATCTACTCAATGCATGGGGAGGATAAGGCTTCACAGTTAATACATAATAATGCATGTTTCCTCTGATGTTGACGAAATATATACCCACATTCCCTATACACAAATAAACTGGACCATAATAAATATTCCTCGTAAAAGGTCAACCAGACAGGTCAATGTTGTTTGCCTATACTATATTTGATTTGTATGTTATGTTATCAGTTTATGATTTATCAACAGTCTCTAAAGTTCCTCCACATTAGGATTGGAATGGTTAGATCTGGGTAAGGCTTGGTTATGTTTAACAGGTAGGGGCTTGGAAATGCATAATTTTCTTTAAAAGTTTATGTACAATGTAGGAAGTCCCAAATGAAAGTAGAAAGAGAGGATATTTTGTTTTGAAGCAAGAAATTGGGGTATGGGGCCATTCTTCAGAAAGAATTTGGTTTAAGGGACACTCAAAAGAAAAAATGAGAGAATTAAGTTTGGGACTTTAAAGACTTAAAGGGTATTATAATGAGTGGAGTAATGGTTTTACACCTGTTCATGAATTTTATTCCCCGCCATTCGAAGACAGAGGGGGATATTAAATTCAAGTTTCTGTGTCTGTATCATAAGGCACTCTGTAATTGGAGAGGAAACAGGATTGCTTAGATAAAAACCAAAAACCCGGAGAATTATTTTTTTTTTACATTAGCATCTGCCAGAGTAGAATTTGTTTTTTTTTTTTTTGGGGGTCCTGGGTAGTAAGCAGCACAATGATAGATCTGCAAGTCACTCAGCCATTAAGGCTTCCACATTTTAAGATTCTGTTATACACTATATGTTTAAAAGCACTTAAATTCCATTACATGTATAGATTAATGTGGTATGACATAATGGTTAATTATATATCAGTTCTTTACCTGTCATATTGCTACTGTGGATATTGATTTTCAATCTTCCTTCAAAGACTATGTGTCATTCCTTCATTATGGCACTACAGATCTGGGAAAACACAGATATGAAATTAAAATTTTTAAAAATTCTATCATGTACTTAGCAATAAAGCAACAGAGAGTCTTGACTGAATTCCATCTCTCCTGGTGGAGCATTGGGCCAATGCAACAGAGAGTGGAATGGAGTAATGGAGATTTATACCCCTGTCAAGACTCAATTCTGGGATGATGGAGAAAATCTGAGTACCCAGAGAAAAACCTCTTTCCTTCCTAAAGAGAACTGACAAACTTTACTATGACCTGCCCAAGCAGATTTTAAACCTAGTCAGTGAGAGGCATTATGATCCGTAAGCTGGTGGTCTTGACCACTTGATCGATAAAGCTTTCAGAGGAACAGCGAACAAGCCATAACAGACATAAAATACCATAGGACACAAGATAACACATGTTAAGACCATTGATTATAAATCTACTGACTTTGAATGTGCACTGATGCATTACTTCTGGTGTTAAGCTCAGCAAGTCAGTGATCTGGATTCATCACAAGTGCCATTGTACACTTAAAGAGATTTAAAAATCACCTTTGTGTGATATGACATAATCACTTATATGAAGAGTAAAGTGGCATGTAGTAAAGAGTCAATATTCTACACCCAGTATATGTATATATATTGAGGTCACTTCAGGAATGATGCCAGAAACTGGAGTACTCTGAGAAATCAATTGACCTAGCTTTTGCAAGTGAATTGACAAACGTTCTTGCTTTAGACCACTTGGCCACTGAGTTCCCACTTTATATAAAGATATATACCTGTTATATTGCCATGGATACTGATTTTCAATCTTCCTTCTAGGGTTTTGACCTATGTCATCTCTCCATTAAAACACTATACATATCTGGACAAAAAATCTTAAAAGATGTACTATAATGCTTATTTGATAAAGACTTTTGATAAGTTATTACACTGTCTAGTTTACCTATTTAGTTATAACAGAAGTTAGTAATGGATTAAACAATAAACTACATGTACTTATAAACTTTATAGAGAAATAATGAAGCATAAATTATACATAGATATATACAGTGCCTATATTGTTATTGATTTGTGTGATAACATCTGGAATGATATTGGATTTTATTGATTAAATGTAGATATGTCAAATGTTTCTTACTACATATATATAATATATACAAGAATGCCTGACAGACTTCTTCTCTATAAGGTTCATTTTGGTTGTAGTTTGGGAAGCTTAGTTGCCTATTTATGTAGGAGGTCTGGGGTTTGATCTCCATTTCGTCCATTTTCTTACATTGTAGTAAGTCTCTTGAATATTTGTAATATGTGTACATGCTAATGGATTCTTTGGGATTCTTTTATAAGAAAGAGAGAGAAAGAGAGAGAGATGTTGTTCCTTTGTTCCCTTGGGCTCTGAGAGAGAGAGAGAGAGATTGTTCCCTTGCGCTCCTATAAGCAGAGAGAGGTCACAAGAGAGAGAGAGAGAGAGTGCTTGTTCCCTTGGGTCTATAAGCAGAGAGGTCACAAGAGAGAGAGAGAGAGAGAGAGAGAATACATTGTACATGTGTTACATGCATACATTATCATTATGAGTGATTCATTATTAAATTTTCTACTATACATAACAATATCACATTTTAGTATAGAATTAACATGGCTTTTTATAATGTACTTTGTAGTTCAGTTTGAAATCATCCTACTCAGACTATAAATTCTACATGTACGGTATATATTTCACCATGTAATTATCCTTGAAGTGATTAAAATGATTGTTTTTACCACTTATCTGTGCTGTGTTACTACTAACTGGTAGACAGATCATAACTTACACAGTTTTACATGGATTTCTAACACATTTTGAGTTAAGCATACAGATAAATGTTTATTTGTAATTTTTAAAGGGATTTGACTACAATGTAAATGTTATGTCGTAGAAGTGTTAAGCCATATAGAAACATTAGACGTTAAATCTAGCCTAACGTCCAGGTCACTGGGTTCCAATACTGTATTGATTAGTTATTGAGGAGATTTGAACATTGAATGAATACAACAGTTAAACACATACCTACCTACCTTAAAATCAATGTGTACATGTATAGGTAAAAATATACCTGTAATGACACGCTGCACATAAGTACATATATATGTATAGTGATTTCATATATCATATGTATGTTACATATATTTGTACCATTGTAATTGGAATATGCTAAGATATAAATTTGGAATATATGGACATAATATTTCATCATAGAGTACCACGGTAATCATTAATGAGTGTGAGCAATATTTTATACCCATTATTTTGGATATAGTGAATTTTAAACAGACATGTGGTGATTTTATATATTAACATGTTCTGATTTTGTATTTTTACTCTATTGTAATTGGAATACTCGATATATAAATGTAAAATTTCAGAATATTGATGTAATATTTTAAAATAATTATAATAAATGATATTTGATTCCGCCCATTTTCAGATATTTTAGAATTTTAAACAGCCATTGATTTCGTTATATAATTGTCTATTGTCAACATGGAGGAATTTATATATGGACATAACATACATAATAGAGCCATTACTATGGTATGCATTTCGTAATATAGTCATTAGCGTTAACGAGATTTGATTTTCATTATTTTCAGATAGTGTGAATTTTAAACAGCCAGATACTGATATAGCTAACAAAAGGTAAGAATTTTACACCTGTTTTAGTGTATATACTAAACATGGATTTAAAATAAGGTGTCAATTACGCACTAAACATAGTTATTAGAGCCTTTTTGTTAAATCTGTAAAGGTTTATTACAAGTCATGGTTTAACATTCAGGGGTTCAATATTATGTTTCATAATGGAAAGTCCAGGACTTTTGCCTCTAATTTTAGCAGGTCCCACATTAAGTGTTGCATTAAGTGTTGAAAGTCCAACAGGTTTATGTGCAATTATGTTATTATGTAAAAAAAAGTATCCTTGTAAAAAATATCAGGTCATCGGACTTCTACAGTTTTAATATAAAGGGTCCAAATGAAAAGTCAGTAGATCCTGAACCTCAAAACTAGTTAATTTTAAACCCCTTACATTTTGCAATATGACTGTATGTTGAATCATATTTTGATTGCTTGTTGTTGGTTGTAATATTAATGCCATATAAGCAAGTTTTCATCTAATGATCTATTGATGACAAGAGCAAGTTTATCAATCTAAGAAAAAAGATAAAAGTTTGTATATATGCACGAGATGTGTTAGTGTGTTGTATAGCCTGCCTTGTATTAGTGTGCTCTCAGGGCGAGTTTAAAGTGCTAGCTCACAGTTAGTATGCCACTTTACTACTGAGCCACTGGGTCAGTGCACCATATTTTGACATTATTACTGCCAAGCCAATAAAGGACCTAATGTGATTGTGAGTTGAGTAATGGTAAATGAGTAAACATCCCAGTCAAAAATATTTCACTTATATCAAGACATCATCAGCTATAGGCAAAGGTGCATACATTTTGCCTTTGCATTGTGCTGGTGGCATTATATGGCAGGGTTCTTTATCATGCAATGCCTACTGTGACATGGAACCTCGTTTATTTTAAATTCCTATAGAACAGTAACTTTCATTTTGTAATGCTGAGTGCTTGGTGAAAGAACAGTCACTACCCACTTTCAAGTCTAGACCTGGTCTGGGTTCAAACTCATGATGCTCAACTAAGCTGAAAGAAAAGGTGCTAATATTTCAACAAATGTGATAGAATTATTTATTATTAACTTTCTATTTAATATTAGGTGGATTTGTAAATGTACATATGATATTACAATTTCATTACTTTGAACTTTGTTTTAATATGAAAACACAAATGTTCCATTTTATAGTAAATTGTTATTTCAATAAATTATGGAATAGTGCAATTGATTAGATATATTAAATTTCATTATGAGTCATGGTTTGAAATTTCTAGAACTTTGAACCATACATAACCTTTTCCAAAGCTAAATGCGTTGTCTAAATGCCTCCAGAGACACATACTGTAGGCAAGTGCTCGACTGAGCCACTTGATTTAAAAATATTTTTCTTACAAGAAGTATTGCAATACATTGTACCAGTATCATAGGTCATGCCGTAATTAAGTCATCATCATGGATGAAAAATATCACCCCAGAAATGTAGTGTAAAAAATTGACCCAGGATGGCATGTCAAACAGCAATACACCTGATGTAAATAAATGATAAGGGTTAAAACAGTCATACCAGCTATAGGCAAACAACATCAACCTGTCTGCTTGACCTTTCATAAGGAATATTCATATTGGAGAATCCACATTACATAGGTAGTGTTAGGATTTGCAGTTGATATATAAACAATGCATGCTTCCTGGATGTAGAGGAAATAAACACCTGTCTTCCCTATACATAAATTTTCTGGACCATAATTAATATTTAAATTAAAGGTCAAGTTGACAGGTCAATGTTGTTTGTTAGTACCTATATAGAGTTGTAAACAATCATTATATGTTTACAGGTGTGTATGCATTATTTAAAAAAAATTACATGCACTCTTGATGACCTACTTTATGTTACATACAGGTATTTATACACAATGTTCTTTGTTTAATTAAGCAAAAAGTAAATAATAGATTGTATCTAGATTTTTAAATTTAACATCCACTCAAAGTTGGACAACATTTTCACACTAAGTTTGGTATTTTTTCACTCAAAGTGAATGTGTTTATGCTGGATATGTTAGCAAGAATACTGTACATGTAATGGATTGTATGATCACAAATTGGTAGGTTTTGTTTTCTCATTTGAAGTTTTCATTATAGTTTTAAAGATATTTTAAGATCACTGATTTTTTTCTCTGTAGAGCAGTGTTAATTCTAGAAGGATTAGGAACAATTGATCCCTTCTTATTTTCCAAAATGATCTCATTCATTATGAGTTTAACCCTGATAATGTGGTCCCACTTGTGAGGGGCTGATTTTCTTGTTATAGGGTTTTATTGGTAAAATGTATCTTCATTTGAACCCTTTTGAGTTGCATGCGGGAGAGTGTGTCTGTGTTAGTTGGCTACAATGTTAGTAGGAGCCTTGGTGGCTGAATGGTCTAAAGTACTGGCTGATATCACAGTACCCCTAACCTCTTAAGTTTGATCTATGGCAGACATAATGTGAGAAAAATTTGTCAGTTCTGAAGATTGGGGTTTTGCTGGTTACTTTAGTGTCCTTCACTATTTCTGAACTGACTGTTCAGGGAAATAAATTTTGAAATGGATTGAAAATACCTCTCCAGTTAGCAACCATTCGTTGTTAGTACAATGTGATTGTACTGTATGAGTTGTAATGTTTATCTTTGACGTTATGGTTCAGAGTTACTCTGTTTCAAATTTAAAAATATCAGATCAAATTGAATTCTGTTATGAGTACTGTTCCTTTTAATGAGAAAATTCTGATAAAGTTTTGTAATGTATTTATATATTGATTACAAAAATACTTTCCTTATCTCTAGTGAATACAGTAAAACATGAATACAAGGAACATGCTTACAATGAATACATGGATATTACGAAGTCAAAAATTTAGCCCTGTCGCTCCTCTATATAAGTCTATATATAACAATGTAACGAAATGGCTTTATAACGAAGTTCCAAATTTAGTCCCGGGGGTTCGTTATAAATGTGTTTTACTGTTTTTGATATTGACAGTCAAATATACACACTTATAATGAGGTCTGTAGATCAAAAGTCTTGTCTAAAATTTTGTCAAAAAAAAAATGAAATGTAATAAAAATGTTGGCTTTGACCATCTCTCTCTCTTGCTAACATTATGAAAGTTAGACAAAATTAGATAAATAATGACAATTTAGAGATAAATCAAAGATTCTTTAGTGAATCTCTCTCTCTCTTTCCATTAATGACAACAATATGGTAATAAGAGAGAGATTTGTTAGTCATTATCCTGAAATATCAGGACAAATTTCTTATGTGAAAACTTGTCCTAATATAGCCTAATTCTTTTATCAACAACTTTTTAAAGCATTCTAACTAATGCACAATCATGAGCCGTAGATGATCATGAAATATGACCTCATATTTCCTATTAATGGCCTCACATTTTAGGTGGAAGAATAAATAAATGTGCTCAGATTACAGAGGATAATAATCCCATCTCTCTCTCTCTCTCTCTCTCTTATCTCTATGCACACACACACACACACACACACACACACACAACACACCACACACACACACACACACACACACAACACACATTGCTTGTATATAATCATATTTACTTTACACGGTTAAACCTTTCCAGCCATGTTAGGAATTATTGATCTCCTAGTCGACATCGATCTTCAGATTCAGGTGTATTAAAATCCAGTCAGTCAGTGAGTCTACCATTATTTTCTTATTAAGCTGATGTTACAGTAGTGTGATCTTCTTCCTGTACAGAGACTTGTAGCTTCTACTGCCATCACAGCTTCAAATGGAAATTATGTTTATGGAGTCAAATCCCATTATAACATAATTATATATGTGTAGCCATAATTGGAACAGACACCATATATTAATCAGTGTTTAGTTATCACTAAATTTATGAAAGAATAGTATTTGAATCAGCCAAAACATGTGATTTTAAGAGAGGTTTTTATGTAAGGAAGTGTCATAAAATGAAGGTAACCAGCAAATAAAAGGCTATATCAGCAATGTACTGTTCTAAAGAGAAATCTGTTGTTGTCAGACATAGACAGAACTAGTAGCAATTTCAAATAGACCTAGACTTTAAACTAGGGGTAATTTCAAACAGACTTGGACCTAGACTAGTGGGAATTTCCAACCTTGATGAAGTAGATTTGGATACACTGATTTATACAAATCTTTTATTTTCTTGTATCGTAGTGAAGACTTGCTGTTGATGAATACCCCACCCAGTACAAAACCTACCTCTACTCGGACTGTTCCCAAACATCCAGCCGCACGTGCCTTAGACGAACACGTTCAAGGAGATGGGAGTCCGCGAGAAAGATCAACAGAAGTAGACAAAATGTTGCTGTCACTCCCACCAAAATAGACACCAATAAGGTAAGAGAGATTTTTATTAAAGGGAGATAACTCTGCATGTGCTTATGATGGCAGAATTCATTTTGGTGTGGTAAAGAACATAGTGCATATATTACCTATATCATTTAAAAGGTGTCCATATTAAACCATTCTTATGCATACAACTTGTTTATTTCCCATCTAAAAATCACAATTTCAAGTCATTCATCTCATGCTAATATCATTATAAGTAATTGAAATTTTTATTTTTTTTTTGCTGATTTTGTTTGGGCATTACATGAATGAATTTATTTGAAAATTTGTTTTTCTTTTAATTTTATTTAAATGTTGATTTTTTTAAAGCTTTGGTTATGATTATTTTTTTTTTAATTATTTTTTCATATACATCTATATAAATTTGAAATATGTGCTTATTTTGTAAAAGCACACACATCGAGTGCCGCCTTTAATGTTTCAATCAGTTCATTTTCATATATCATCTCCCTGTATAAGATTGGTCATTCATCCCCCCTCCCTAACCTCAAACCATTGGAATGCTGGGCTTGTAGAATTTTTTTTCGTGTTATTACAATTTTTGTTTGCTTTTGTTGTTAAATTGTGTGATTAATACAAATCTGTAAAGCTTGCATGCTAAATAAATACATAGTTATTTTATTTCTCTTTAAAAGAAATTCATGAATATTTATTTATGTTTTACATTTTCTTTTTCGACCACTTTGACACTTAAAGTGGAGTCGAATAATGTTGTTTTACACCCCAGCCAAGATTCCTTCATTTATATGATCAAGGCAGTCAGTTCTTGGATGGTTGAGTAAACAGGTGTGTGTACAACACCATCGGTTATCGGCAAGAGAACTGACAAACTTTTGATACTGTTTTTGTTTTGACACTTGGAGCTGATTTTTACTACAAGATTGTGTGTAGAAATGTAATATTATTTTTTCACTAGAAGGTACTTGATGAAGTAAAGTTCAGTTCATAAGTAAATATGATTTGTAATAATGAGTACCAGTTGTAACTTCTGATATCATATAAAGTTTCCTTTGGTGATGGGGTCGCTGTTCTTTGCATTATAATCTAATCCAAGTACCAATGTACCAAAATATGAAAGAAATTCATTTATCAGCCTGATTGCCATAAGCCACAACATGAAACTCGACTTGGTAATCTGGAGTCTAACACCTGATTTATGTGGAATTTTATGCCATACCGGTAGCTAGGATTATTTCACTTATATCAAGTCATAACCAGCTATATGTGAAGTTACAGATTCCTCCTTCTCTCTCTCCCCCCCCCTAATAATCTAACAGCAATGAACATCCATGCTACTTTGGCATAGGGAGAGTTGGGATATAGACCAAAAGTCCCAGTTTTAAGCTGTTTAGATATTATATTCCTGATAAATAAATTGCTTTCGTTGTGTTTTTCCATTCTGAAAATGTTCACTCATTTTGTCTTATTCTGTGCTTGCTAAGAAAAAGCAAACACCTTTTTATCAGTCAGTTCAGGAAAAAGTTAACTTAAAATCAATTAAGAATATGGGAAGAGAATGGAAGAACACATTGGTACATTGTCTGGTTATTGATGTAAATAATAAAATGATGCATTAATAGTGATTAAGCTACATTTGTAGTTACTGTTAACCACCTTTGTTTCATAAGCACTTTATTTTCATGATATTTGTAATGTACTTATGAATCGGGGAAATAAAATTATCAAATATAAAAGTTCATGGAGAAATGAGTTGGAGTTCATTTTATCATGGTTTAGATATTAGGAAAATTTTATGTCACAAAATAGTTTTGGGAAAAAAAAATTGTGAAAATTTGATGTTGTGAAATTGTTTTGGGAGCAACTGTTGAAATATAAGGTGTCATGAAATTGATGTGAATTACAGTATAAATTTTAATAATGGGTTGTTTTCTGTGTGTGCATTACTCCAGAATGTTAACTCCAGCTCAAATGAGGAGGACGATGGACAGTTTTACGATGCTTATGATTTCCCGCCATCTTCTACTGGACATTCTGTCATTCAGAAGGTACTACATTCATATACAGCAGAGGTGGAGGTGATGGAGTCAACCATTATATCTCCAGATTTTTATCCATGCTTTTGATTGGTCTGCTTTTGATCAGGATACCTCCTTCCTGCCTGTAACTTGTTACATCATCAGTCATTGGTTGAACCACCATGTGGAAGTCATCCATTGGCTGATCGTATGGATGCAATTTGCATATTTTTGTGGTTTGATTTTTTTCTCATATATAGCTTTGAATCTTACATACTAACTTGATTCAATAGATATCAGTAATTTGCTTTTACATATCTAGCAAAATAATTACTTATGCATGTGGTTTTAACATTGTTATCTAGAGTTTTATGTATATGCATTTATAGATTGATTTTTATATATGCAGACTCATATTAATACTTATATTGACGTATAGACAATATTCATGTAGCTGAGCCTCCCAAATATTAGATCATACCTTTTTACTAACATATATGTGACTAATGCAGAATATTAGTATCCAACCAGGTAGGTTTTTATTACTTCATGCAGTTGTCTTCTTTTGTTTTTCTGTCTAATATTGTTTTAAGACTTCAGAGGTTGGAATTTTTACCAGTTCATCGCTGTCTCGAGTTTTTGTCTTTCATCACTCATCTAGTTTTTCATAGATGTTCCTGTAGCTGGTAATATGTCAATATTAATTTGTGATTAATTTATCAAATTTAACAGATAAGTCAGTAGAGTAGGGTGTGAAGTAAGGAATGACAGTTTACTAAGAAGGGTGTACAGTAGTTTACAAAATGTGAAATTCAGAGGTTTGGAGTGAGGGGCATGTAACCCTGTACCCTCCAAACTATAGATAAATAGGGATGGGGTTGACAATGAAGGGATTGTAACAGATGAATAGAGGTGGCTCTGGGGGTGAGGGGTGTACTCCTGTATTAGACTATACAGATTCATTGGAGTGGGGTTGGTGATGAGAGGAGTTACACCCTACAGGTTAATGGATAGGGATGAAGGAAGTGTGACCCTCAGCTACACTATAGATGAATAGGGAAGGGGTTTAGAATTAAGGAATTAAAAGCCTGCACTTATACCATACAGATAAATGCAGTGGGTATGGGGTTCAAATCAAATTTTGAAACAGGGAGAAGTGAATTCTTCTTCACCGGCATTAGGGAAGCTTAACCCTACTGTACAATCTACAGATGAGTAGAGCTTGGGATGGGGATGGGTGGCATATACATGTCTATTACACTATACAGATGAGTAGAGCTTGGGATGGGGATGGGGGGGGGGGGGGGGTATACCTGTCTATTACACTATACAGTAGGGGTTGGATGTGATTTATCAAACCAGGAGAATTTAGTTATGCCTTATTATAGTGACTTAACTTTCTATATGGTAGATAAGAAGATTTGAGAGATTTAAGTTGTGTTTAAGAACTCAGTTTAATGGTATAATCTCTCACTTTAAACTAAGCTGTAGATAATTAAGTATAAAGAGTTAAGTATTTATTTTATTAGGAATGGCAACTACTGTAAACATTCTGATAACTGAAGCACCTTGATAATTCAAGTACCGGCACTAAAATGCAGGGGTCCAAATCAGTATTTTTTTTTTTAGACCACAAATGTTTTCACATATATTTTTCTATGGTACATTAATTTTGTTTTCATGAGGACCACCAATTAAAATATTTTTGAAATTTCGATAATAAAAATACCCTGAAATAAAGTTCCATACTGTATATTGCTTTATTTTCACGGTGTCAAATTTTCGCGGTTTGGCGATGACTAGTGTATTTGCTGTGCCATATTTTAGCGGTCCTTTCTCAAAACAACTCTAGGAAGATTAATGGGGTGGTAACACAAGTGTCTATTCATGGTGGTTTAATTTTTGCGGGAATACACTTGACCGCTAATATAGCGAAAATAAAACCACAGCGAAATATAAGCATTATACAGTATATGTGTAGTAATAAATGACAAATAAATGCACCATGGCCCAAAAATAGCAAAAGATTGCATATCACTAAAAATATAGCTTGGATATCACCAATTGATTTTAATGACAGACTTCTTAAATTATAAAAAAATATGTGTTTAATTATTATATAAATATTCCTATTTCCGTGTATGAATTATTCAGATGTTTACCTTAGTTGTTTTGGTATGTGTGTAAATATATAGGAATGAATTATTGTTAAAAGCCACTTCTGCATTATTGCATCTATTTGCAGCTAGAATGAATGATAGTTGCATTACTTTTAGACTATTCATCTAACACCTGGCCGACTCAGAACAAACTTTTTAAAAGTATCCAATAAATTGTTTAGAACTGTGGTTTCTGCTGCCATTGTTTCTGTCTGTAAGTTAATAGCTGGGAAATATTGCACCATGGCACTTTGTATATTGCAGGCCAGTATAATATAGTTTGTAAAAGGTTACGTTAGATAATGATTTCAGTCTATCACTGTTGAATTTTGACTTTTGGGATTTCTATGTATTTTGAATGTGGCCTTTTTTGTTATAACTGTAGTTTTATGACTAGATTCATAGGTTAGATTCCCATCAGGAATGTGTTGTTTCTTTTTGAGCAAGGCATTTATTTCAATATGTTCTAGTTCACACACAGGCCAATTTAATAATGGGTTAAAAGGGTAAAGACAGATATGATAAGGGTTAAACTTGTATTTTGGACTGGCATCCCTAGAGGGGAAAGAAAAAAAATTCATTGCTATAAGCCATGAGGCCATTGTGGAAAGACATAATTTCTGCAAATTCACATAGAGACGATGTCTTGCTATATAAGTGAAGTAAGGTAATGTTGACTTAAATGTCAAACCTTTTATGGGTTACTGACTTGATTATTGTTTTTCTACAACATAGAGCATGCTGGATTGGTGAACATTATCTGTGTGTAAAATATTCTATAACAATAAATTCTATTTAGAACTAGACAAATACCAGACATTTAAGAGTGGTTGCACATAGGTATAAATTTTTGCCACTGGCCCCTGTAGGTGGTGACATCTCGATATAGGTAATTCAAATAATCTTAACTGGGATGAAAAGTCACATTCCCTAACTACACCTCACTGGTGTATCCTATAGCATTTGTTGTCATCTAGATTTATGAAAAATTGTTTTTTCTTCATAACTGTGCTTAATTAAGACATTACAGAGGGTATAGCGTTCTGACATTGTATGTAGGTGTGTGTTTTTAGTCCTTAAATGATGAACATTTGTTGTACTACTGTTGTACCACTGAGTCCACTTAACAGTCTTAATGTACACACTGCAATTAATATGAAGAAGGTATTCTTTTCCTGTGAAGTACAACCATGGATCTTCGACAAAATCTGAAACTATAATGGAAGATTTAAACAGACCAACTGATTCATCTGTATAAAACTGTTAGTTTTTGGTAAATTCTGTTAATTATTCATGTAGTACATTTGCTGAAACTTAAAGGAGGATTATCTACCAGGAAGTTTGTATATTGTTTATAAAAATAGAGTTGAAATGGATTTATTCATAAAACACATAACTACACCACTGGTAAGTGGAAATTTTAATGTATATATGTGCAGTGTGCAGTAAAAGTAAGATTTATGGTCTCCAACTATTTGTTCAAGTTTTAAGTTTTGTTTATATTTTTTAAACAATTGAATACCAGGAAATGCATTGTACACATCTGCAATAAGATTAAATGGATTAACACCCAAGTATATACATAATCTGAGCACTGGTAGATAGGATACACTGTACATAAGTAGAACTTTGATGACACAAATGTTTTTTTCTTGAAAATCGTGGAAATTTGAAATTATGAATATAGTTCCAACAGTTTTAGGTGAAAATCTAAATTGGATCCTTTGGAGATTTTAAGAATCAATTGATGTATTATGTTGAGTTGAGATGACATGATGCTAAAACTCTCAGTTATCTTTGTCACATGTCCAATCTACAGGTCATTATTTTAAACTTTGTATTTAGCTGGTGACAACTCAATATAAGTGCAATTATGTTGCTACAAATAGAGATGGTGTAAAAGTCTTTGTTTCAACATGTAGTACACGTATTCATATATTTCTAATAATAAACGTTTCTTTCAACTTCACATTTAGCTGGTGACAACTCAATATAAGTGCAATTATGTTGCTACAAATAGAGATGATGCAAAATTCTTTGTTTCAACATGTACACATGTTTATATATTTCTAATAATAAACGTTTCTTTCAACTTCACATTTAGCTGGTGACAACACAGTATAAGTGCAATTATGTTGCTACAAGTAGATATGGTGTAAAATTCTTTGTCCCAGCACGAAATACATATATATCCAATAATAAACTTATGTATATGATTCATTTTGCAGTCAGTGACTCAGAAATGATCCGTTTGATCAGTATATGCAGCACCCAAAGTTAGGTTTTAATTCATCATGATAATTTGTTTCTTATAATGAGGATTACAGTAGGTCTTCATATCATGGTTATTTAGGTGTTATACTTGATATCATAGCACCTGCTTCATTTAACTTGATTCTGAATAGACCAGTTATCATAATTAATTACGCAAATTGTCAGACCCAGGTCTATGTTGTCTGGCTTCTGTCTGATTTTCGTTGGAACCTAGTAAATTTTTCTATGTAGTGCAGGACTTAAATATGAGAATTAATGCAATGATGCCTTGTGAATTGTCATTATTGGTAGTTCTCTTCTGTAGTGTCATAACTGGTGGTTCTACCCTGAACTGTCTTGATTGGTGGTGCTCTGCTGAAATGTCATGATTTTTTGGTGCTCTACTGAATTGTCATGATTGACAGGGTTCTGCTGAACTGTTGTGATTGGTGGTTTTTCAGCTGAAGTGCCATGACTAGCAATGCTCCCCTGAACTGTCATGATTGGCATTGCACCCTCGAACTGTCATGACTGGTGGAGCTCGCAAGAACAGCTATGACTTGTGGAGCTCTCAAGAACTCTCATGACTGGCTGTGTTCCCCTAAATTTTCTTAATTAGTGATGACTCAGCTTTAATCGGTACTGTATATTTAATTGTACAGTAAAACCTCGATTCATCGCCACCATTTGTTCAGTCAAATTTTGGCGTTATAAAGGGGTTTGGCGATAAATTGAGGGAGGGTCATAAAGAAAAACATAAACAAAATGGATTTTGGTACTTGAAAAAAGTGTGGCGATAAGCGAGGTGGCAAAGTTATCGAGGGGCATTATAACGAGGTTTTACTGTATTTATATCGCTTTCATTTTCTTCAGCCTAAATTATTTAAAGATTATCTTTTGAGTTGCTTTTGGCTCTATTTACAGAGATGTAAACAGATAACTGTTAAAAGATTTATAATTGTCAAAACTGACTATAATTATTGTAAATTATGTAGTGTTTTTGATTTTATCATAATCAAGTTTCCAGTTACTGGTACAAACTCCCTACATAATAATTAAACAAGAGATAAAACAAATAGAAAACAGTAGATTATAAAGTGTGTTAGATTTCTCTTTGATAACTGCTGGGTTGAATTATGTAAAATGTACATCAATATTTCACAAAAGGAGATGCTTATGTGTTTATTTTTATTTGCGTTTCTGTTTGATTTATGTCTCTGAGTTAGTATTTGAGAATGCCTCATTCTGATTTAATTCTTGATGTTAATGGTCAGAGAATGCAGCCCTAGTGCTTTCTGTTTGTTTACAAAGTGATATACAAAGGTATACTTGGGTACATCAATAATTCACTGAATGAGGGACATTAAGTTTATCAATCGTAATTAACAAGATGTAATTCAGTCCTATATGGAGATTTATCGACATTAATTTTAAAGAATGGAAGAGTTATTATAGTATCATAGAATATACATATATACCGTATACATATAATTACCAGATCCTAGACATTCCGTCACACACACACACACACAGCTAGGAACAGATCAATACCTGCATATTAGGAATAACGACTAATGGTAAAACCCAATATACAGTAATAGGAATGATAACGGTAAAACTATATACACTCAAGGATATTTTGTCATAAAGATGCTTCGATTCACAGACTAGTGACCGGGAAATGGATGTCACATGAAAAATATATCAAGTTCAATAATCAGCTCTAGGAATTTGATACAATAGTACCATATTGATATAAAATTTAATTTTATTTTTGAAAGGGATTTTAATCTGGATTTCAATATTAAATAGTTTAACAGCCAGAGAATATCTTAGGTCTGGCATTATTTGGAGTATATAACAGAAAATATTGAATTCATTGAATTAGTAGTTTTCCTTAGATGGAGCATGTTACACTTTATGAATATTTTGTCTGGCATTGATAGTGTTTGAAGATTTTGCCAATTTGAATCTTAAAATTAGTAATCACAAAATTTGGATTCATTTAATTTAACTGTCGCTGTATCTAACTGGTGTTGGCTAGAGCATGTGACACTGACTGTTAAGTCTGGAATTTGATAGTGTTTAGATCTTATTGAAAATCTCATTACATAATCGTGTAAAACTTGGGATGCTTTGTTTAGTGTAATTTTGGAGGATAAATTGGTAAGTATAGTATGTGTATAGAGGATACTCTGACTTTTGATATATATCAGTAAATGGATGAGATGCATGGAACTTGAAGCCTCTGCATGGCATACAGACACACAGACAAAAATATATGCAAGAGCATAAATTCAAAATAGAGTAGAACCTGTCATAACTGCTCTAAACTGAACACATTCTGGGCTGAAAATTTTGTCCAGATTAATCAGGGTTTTGATTTACCGATATCGGTAATTGCAGTAGAACCTGTGTAAACCAGACAGCTGCTAGTTTGAAAATTTGTTCATGTTAGACTGTTTTTCCATTTACTTATGGAACAAAAAATAATATTGACGTTAGGTCTTAATGACAGGTTAGGCAGATTCAGTTTACACAATATCCACTGACATTCACCACATATTCATGACTAGATAGTCACACACACACACACACACACACACACACACACACACACACACACACTGATCAAGATACATTGAACTATTGAACTTGCGTATACATACTGTAGTGTTAATTCATGAGAGATATCTGAATTGCTGATGGGATGTTAAACAAAATATAACCAGCAATCAAACTTGAATAAGACATGTGTGTAGGAGTGTTTGTGCATTAGTAATTTAATCATCAAATGAATTGGTACTAGATCCAGTTTGATTATGTCGCCCACTTCTCTTCTCAACCATAATTAGAAATTATACCAACTTGATGGAATGTTTATAGGGGTGGTTGTTTTTGCTGTTTTATCTGTATGTGGTTACAAATGAAATACAGTAATCTTACAGGATCTTTACAATAAGCTCAGTTTGGACATTGTGAAGAAATAATAATTTATCTGTTTTAGCTTACTTGCAAATGTGCATTGTTGTTTAATGTCTACATGTGACCTTACGTAAGGCCAATGTGCAGACTGTAATGTAAATGTGCAGCAAAGCTTATCCCTGACCCTTAGTGTCGGCTTTATTTGTTATTTCTATCCACCACTTGTAAGGCATGGGTATTTTGTAATCCTAAATGTCCTTTATTGAACAATTATGCTGACACAGCAGTTTTTTGCATGTGTGATTTTTTTTGGCTTTACATTGATTGCTGTGAAAAAGAAAGTCATCATATGCACTTGAATTGCTAATCTACCTGTATTTACTTGAAATCTTGTAACTGAATCTTTTCATATAGCAGTAAACCTTTTACAGGTACTTGTTTCTTTGGTTTTTTTTTTTTTTTTTGCACATCATATATTAAAATATGAAATTTGATGGAAACTGCTTTTCAGACATTTCACTGAATGCTTTTTAAAATTCAGAATCTTGTTTTGGTCATTAATTTCAAAATATTAATTGTTCCTAATTGATGATGGTAAGTTTACTGTACAATAAATTAAATGAATTAATTTTTATGCATGTTTTTCTTTGATTTTATTTTATTTTTGTTTTCATACACTTACACACTGACAGACAGCCCCATTGTTAAGATGCAAACATTTTATTGATTATGAAGCATTATACATTTCATTTTCTTCAATGTTTTACAAATTCTCAGAGTGTAATGCCAAAACAATATGCCAGAACAATTTGTGTGCCAAAATAAATAAGTACATTGTACATGCATAAAATTTCAATAACACACCAGGTACCTGTAATAAATGCAGTAAAACCTGTATATAAAAATATATAAAAAACCTGCAAATATGGATTGTAGAGACAGGTGATTCATATATAGAGTTGGTTGCTATTACAGGTCTTACTTTTATTTTTAAAGTTATCAAACGATAAAAAAAATCTTATAAGTATCTCCAATAATTTTAAAAATTTATAAAAAATGTTGTCAGAAAAAATATTGATTTTTTACTACTGGTACTTGAAATTAATAGTATGTTTACTGTACCTCAAGGCAATGAGTTTACTGGGTACAGTTGATGGAAGCTGATACGTAATAATTATAAATGATGTAACAGTAAGTGTTATAGCTATGTTACCCCATGTGTAGACGAGGATAATACCAATTTGAAGCAAGATCTGTAGACTGACACGGATCATTGATTTTACGTCTGTGTGTGTGTGCAGCAACATCTGTATAATGTATTTACAATTTGGGCATGTCTGTCAGAATTTAAACAGGATGTACCAGTATAGAGACTTGAGAAATGTTTCTGCAAAAGTTTGGACTTATGATTACATTGGCATGGGTTCAGTCCCTAGCCAGGCTGCTCGTTTGTTCTTGAGCAAAATATTTATTTTCATATTTCTTGAATCCAACCAGCTGATGAAATAAACAAGCAGAAAACAAGAAGAATTTGTGTTGTCTCAGTTGCTTATTACCATGGAAACCGTAATAGTCAAACACATATCTGACTATAGGCTTTTAAAAACTCCAACATTGGACACCAACATTACATTCATGATGATAGGTTGTCTATACTTGAAAGCATATCTGAAAGCAGTTTGATCCCAAAAAGATATTGTCCTTCATCTGTCTTGTTTTTAAACAGTATTTTCCATTTTTTGGTAGACTATAATATTAAGCGATCTTCTGTCAAACCATCCAGGCATGATTTTAGGCTTTTAACTGAAGTTCTATTATATTTTTTATTGAGTTATCTCCCTTTATCCACTCTTCATTAGTGTTTTGTAGACCATGTGGCCCAGGGTGCATATACCAGTGTTTATTTTTGATTGAAAATTAAATTAATACATTAAAAACTTTAATTTTTGATAATCATTAGGATTTTTTTTACATATATCCACATACCATGTAACCCCTCCCCCCTTCCCCACAACACTTTCTTTGCTATATGTTTTTTTCCATAATCTTTCGTAGAACATATATGTTTCTAATCAGCCTCTTTACTGCTTGGTTTTGAGATTATGCTCTTTCTATTTGAACTGTAATGTTGATTTAATATTTAGATTTGTTGATAGATTGGATCAATACACAGCTGTTCCCTCAGTCACATACTTACATAAAATATAATAAAATATACTCAGGATATGTACATAATGTAGAAATAGTGTTGATAAACTAAACACATAAAACAGAAAACTTGAAAACAGATGTTCAAACCTGAATCATTGTGCACATTTGAAACTTTATCTATCAACACCATCTTATTTCAAAATGGACAGTAACATTAACATGCATCTTGTATCTATGAAGCGGAGGAACTGACAAAGTTTTTACCAGAATATGTAATTATCTTTGTGTGGTTTATGTCTGATCATACTCTAGATCTATACATGTAGGAGTAATGTCTTAGTGTTTTAACAAAGAAATGTTCAGTTTTCAGTTAATACATACAGTCACTAGAGAGAAATGTGAAATTTCTTCATTATTTCATAGATTTTTACTTTACTTATTAACCGTGATTGAGATTTTCATCTGTTATGAATTTTCTTATTTCAAATTTTAAAGGTATTTCATGTTGTTGTAATATGGTAAGGTTTTTGGATTACAAACATATATTACATTGTATATATAATTTGTTTGTTATGGTTTCATGGTACAGTTTTCAGTTAAATTATATTTTCAATAATTTTGTTATTGTGGGAATAATTCTTGGTACTGAGTGAGTGAGTAGATGAACATCTCCATTAAAACCAGAGATGATAAATAAAGCCCATTGTATGGGGCTTGTTTGTCAGGTATCATATGAGTAGTGACCCATAATGTTTATGTGAAACAATGTGGAAAAAAATTATATCCAAAATTCTTGGAATAACATGATTTTTTAGAAAAATTTCAACTTATGCCACTGCATATCCAGTGGAAAAGATACCTAGCTGTATTCTGATACTCTATTTTTGGTTCTTGTTCATCAAACAACCGTTTTCTATATTTATAAATTACATGTTTTTTAAACAAAATATTACAATTTACATGACATTTATCTAGTTGTTTATTTTTCATTTATTTATTAATTTTTGTTTGTTTTTTGCAGAGTGACAGCGGAGTGGTTGATGGCAAACGTAAGATGGATAACCAGGATGCTGTTGTACAACTTGTACAGGTAGAATGCATGAATTATTATTTTTTAAAAACTGGTTAATCTGTTGTTGTCATGGTTACCCATAGACAACAGGCTGCAGACAATAGCATTTTACCTCCTGACAGGGCTAATAGATGTCACTAGTCTAGGTATGATGTCATCAGATATTTATTATTTTGGTCTGTTAATGTTTACAACTTCTTTCCTGATGAAACAGTAAAATATATGCAAATATATTGGAATTTATTATAAAAAAAATCTTAAGAATCATGATTGATTAAGCTTGAGGCCTTGACCTATGTTTTTATGGACTGGTCCTGGACCACTGGATGTTTGTTTTGGACCAATAGATTTAAAAAAAAAATTCTAAGACTGATGGTTCAAAATAGATTTTTTAGACTTTTGTGGAAAAAACCCCGAAATCATGGCATCATGATTTATCTGTAAGCAAACACACAAATATCTGCCAGACTTTGGATGATTCAATCGACTATAGCCTGTTGTCTTAGCAAGCATAACATGTGCAATCAACATAGAACCAGTGTAGATGTACAGTATAATCATTGTATGATATATCTTTGAAGTAACAATATCACAAATATATTGTCATTGTTTTTATAGATATATTTTCACTTAATTAATCATATAATTTATAACTCAAAACAACCTCATAATTCATTGATTCTCATCAATCAGAGATGATCATTTATTTAAAATTTATTTTCTTTTCATTTGATTTCCAATTTTTAATCATGACCATTTATTTTAAATTTATTTTCTTTAAATTTTTATACACATGATCTTGGTTTTGCATGTTCTTTTTAAATCATAATCAGAAAATGAAGTCTTGATTTGCATGACTGTGACACAGAAGGTCATAACTGTTATGACTATTTTTGCTTCTGGAATCAAATGGGTAAGAGCCTCCATCTTAAGCCTTGTTTTTTGTAATTTTGCTCAACCAGAAGTCCTGAATGCTGTCTATTGAATACTAAAAGAGATAATGGGCATGTCCTGCAGATGAGCGATAATGGGACTTCTTTTTTCAGAGTTTATGATTTGCATGACAGCAAGCCACAACTTTCATCACTTCTTTTTCCACTGACATCAAATAAATAGGGGACCATGCAGATCTGTAACCATGTTCTTTTGTTATTCTTTAACTTCCTTCCATTTACAATTATTTTCAGAGTTTTTGATTTAGGGGGTTAACTCCTGTCTGTGGCTCTTTATCTTCTTTATGGATGTTGCAATTTTATTATTTTGGCAAGTTACAGCTTCATTTATTATTAAAATTAATCTTGTTCTGTTGTATCACAATCTTGAAGCTATTATTTTGATATTTTGGGCTTCAAGCTTTGTAATAAGACAAATATGCAGAACGAGTTCAAGATTTTAGATTTTTTTTCCATAAAAGAATGGCATTTTATGCGTCAGTCAAGATTATTTCACTTTTATTTGATGCAGTCAGTTTATGGAATGTGGCTAAAATTGGAGGGCAAATAGAAAGTTGTGCTAGGACAGACATGCTACCAGGTACAAAATAAACAAATAAATGTAAATAATTAATAAATTAATAGATAAAGGAGGAAAATAAATAAAATAAATAAATAAATAAATAAATAAATAAATAAATAAATAATAAATAAATATGTTCTCATGTAAATAAATAAATAATTTTGGTCTGATTTGATTAAATTAAATATTAGATAAGTTTGTTTTGATGTTATTCAAAATTCTTGAGAATTACTTAATCTTATTAGATTAGCAGTTTATTGCTAAAGGGTAGTAAATACTTTATCAGTGATCAGGTATTGATTTTTAGTAGTATTGATAACATAGTGATAGATTTATAACACTCTGATTGAAATGTCAAATACCATTTTGAATTACACATCAAATAATCCTCAACTTAGGTCACCCAGTCAATCAGTCAGTCAGTCAGTCAGAGAACAATTTAATCACAAAATCACGAGAAAATAGCCAAAAGGAAAATTATAATACTCATAAAAGCTTCATTATCACCAGATTTATTTCTGTTAATTATATCAACACATGGACTTGTTTATCACTGGAAAATAGCCGTTTGGAAAATCTAAATACTAGTATATCTATGGTTTGCACTTAATTTTAACTTGAACTTGAAAGTCATGAAAGTGAACTTGAAAGTGTGGGGACAACAGGAATACTGAAAGTTACCAATAGGAGGACTTTAATGCACATGAAAGCTTCAATATCACCAAAATTAATTTAATATCAGTCAGTTGTATCAACATATGAACATTTGGAGTCTTGCACCTAATTTAAACTTGAACTCTAATAGGACCAGTAAAAAGTGAGGGGACTACACAGGAATACCTAAAATAGCCAATAGGGAGGATTTTAAGTCTAGTTTAAAGATTTTATTATGTCCAGATTTTAATCAGAATCAAAGGATAGGTCAAGGATGTACTTGTAATTTTACTTGGATCTGTTGTAATGTAAATGTGTTTATATTTACTGTTTAATATCACATTATATATACATTTAATTTATTCGTAACACACTGCATGAGTTCTAGCTCTGTCTTGATGTGATTAGACACAGTGACTGACTGCCATGTGTGAATGAATATTTTTGTTGTATACACACACATGTAGTTATCCTCCTGGATTTTGACTTGATGTTGACACTGATTCTCTAACGTGGCACACAAAACACACAACTAGTGTTGTATTATATTGTGGATTTAAATTTGGATATATATATATATATAGTCATCATCATTCTGGTCACTCACTTGTTATATATATTTATAACAATCATACATTTATACAATTATGCTTGAATATGTTTTTATTATTTGCGTGTCATCATTAGTTGCTTATTTTATTTCTACAAAGGGTAAAGCTGGAAATCAGGTAAATGTTGTTCTTTATTTATTTATTATTTATTTACATGTTTATTTTTTCATTTTTATGTTTGGCGTATGATTTTCTCACTGTTTATTTTTGCTGCACATGTTTTAACTTCACAATGTTCAAATTCACATTCTCATTATTACTCCTCTGATCCTCCCTCATCATCATCCATTTAAAAAACTAATTGTGTTAAATGCACCCTACCCCCTCCATAATCCCTCCTGAATGACTAATAGTGCTGCATCCCTTTCCCCCCCAAACTTATCCCTACCTAGTTCCATTATAATATGTGTACATTTAAACAACTAACTATGTTGCATCATGCCCACCCCCTACATGCATCCCTCCCTTCCATCATGGTGCATATAAACAACTAATTGTGTTACATCCCCCCTACATGCATCTCTCCCTTTCATCAAAATGCATATACGGTAAAACAACTAATTGTGTTGCATCCCTTCCTCCCAACTCATCCCTCCCTATTCCAGTTTTACCACCATAATGTGTTCAAAGTAAAAACTAATTGTGTTATGGTAAAAGGGTTTTAATTAAGTCAGTTGAGAATTTTCTAATAATAGCATGGTTCAACCTGATATGATTACCATGACCTTATGATGTCTTTTAAATAGAATAAGTGTGTTAAGTTTGGTAATAGCATGGCTTTCCCCAGACAGACCATGTATTTATAGGTTAAATTAGTGAACTAGTACAGTGACCTTATGATGTTATAACTGACCACCCACTGGTCACTTGGCCTAGCTTCCTGTATGTCTGTCTGTTAATACAACTCTATTTTTCCTATCTGTTTTATTGTTTGGTTTAATGATAGGAGTGATCAGCTGTTAAGTACATGTCCATTATGCTGTACATCACCTTCATGTGCACATGCCCACACACAGTATCTGTTATGGACCCTGGAACTTATAGATCACAGCCTAGATTTGAATCCCACTCAGGCACATGTTTGTTGCTTTCAAAAAGTTAGTGGTTTTTTTCCAGGCACCCCCCCCCACACACACACACACCACATATACATTGTGCCATATAAATATTTGCTTGCACATTGTACAAACACATACAAATTGTAATATAGGTAATATATACAGGTAAAACACCCAGAGCACAAGAGAGAGAGAGAGAGAGAGAGAGAGAGCACTTTGGCTATCATTTTATACCACAGTAATAAATGTGTTGCAAACACACTATATTTAAACATATATGTTTTACTATGTTTAAATCAATTATGTAAAATGTTGATTAAGGAAGAAAAGTACATTAATCCAAATTAAATGTTGATGTTGATATACATGTATGTCTGATTAATAACATTACTGATAACAGTTTAATTATCAAACCTTCTAATTCAACCACTTACTGTCCATCAAGATTAATGAGATTTGGATCATGGCTAACGCACCCTTGTAGAACCACGGGGGAATGTAACTTCAATAAGCATGTGATAATGTTTGATCACAGCATCCTTATGCAAATATTTGTACTGTATATATATATATATATATATATATATATATATATATATATATATATATAAACAAGTCCCTTTAATTTGTACCTGGGTGGTTTAGATATAGATGCCTTATTCAAGGCTCATGGGTTTGAGTTTTTTAAGGACATTATATTTCAAACATTTATTAGAGTTTGTACAAGAAGATTTGCTAGAAGAACTTGTATTTCATCTAAATAGAAGACCTGTCCTTACACCATAGGACCTGGATATGATAAGAACTGGTCCCAATAAGGCTTGGGACAGATTTACAGTGTCACATTAAGTCCAGTTTCATCAATCAATAATTTCCCATCTTTGACCACTACGGTAGTTCAGTTGGAAGAGAATTTGGTCTGTAAGTTGGAGGGGAAGGGAAGCCCAGTGGTTCTGGCCCAGGATTAGCTATGGTATTCTCTCATCAAGCACTTAGCATTAGAAATGAAATATGATGTTGTTCATTGAGACACGCTTAGCATTTAGAAGTGGAATCCACCTTGTTCTTACATCTCTTATATGTTTAGATATAGCTATATAAAGTGTATATTTGATGTATGGCACTTAGGATGGTATTTTTTGTTAAGTAAAACTACACATTAGATGCACATGTACATATGCATGTAGGTACTCATCTATTATTCACATAAAAAAATCATGGATTTAGATACAGAGTGTTTGTTGAGTGTTTTAAATGTGACACACATATATCAAGTACATTAAAACAATAATATTGCTGGATGCAGGGCACATTTTACACATACACATTTCTTGAGAGAGAGGGAGAGAGAGAGAGAGAGGGGCATGTGTGTTCTATTTTTGATAGGCATGGCATAAAAGAACCATCACTGCCTTTTTGCCATAAATACATTTCATAGGTTGAAAACTCTGTAACTTTAAATAAAGCTGGTGACATCTTCATGTTAGTAATATAATCTTGAATGGTAGAACCCCATTTATTAACTTACTCATTGCTACATGTGCACTTATTAGGTATATGTTAACCTATAGCTGGTGACATCTAGATATAAGTGAAGTCATCTTTACTGGGACATAAAACCACATTTACTCATTCTTTCACTGGCTTGTAAAATTATCATTACATGTTGTGTTTAAGAAAAGAAAAATAGAATCTTCACATCATCGTGTCTTGACATTGAATTTCAGCTTTCACCTTTGACAGTAATTAATATGGTAATAGGTTTTAAAAATTAAAACAAAAGAGATAAAAATGTCATTAGTTAACACCCACAGAGCTTGCTTTAATGTGCCTGCTGGTATTCAATGTTACTGTAGTAGTGGTAGAAGACTTTAAGATGTGCAGCGATCTTAGCAGACTGCTGTCAAGCTAACTTAGCATCTGAGTGGCTGGCTGAATTCCTAGCTTCTGGCAAGATACAAAATGTGGACAAGGTTGGACTCGTGGATTGTTTTGTATCCTTGGATTGGACTGGAATTATTATGTCCCCCAAACAAAAGGGGGGAGGGTTGCATATATGTTATGTTTACTCGATGTCTTCTGCCAATTTACTAAAAAATTATTTAACAATTTACCAGATGTTTGTGAAACTTCACAGGAACGATCTTTGGGTAGAGTAGATGTACCATTGGCTATTCCTATTTTGATCTTGCTCATGGTTGGGGGTTTCCAGCTGGGTTTCGTTTGCGGGACACTTTTGAAATGTCATCCTATTTCAGTTATAACTTGTTACATTGCATTGTACTCTTGGACCAGATTTTTGGAATTTATAACTTAGTTTTAGAGTTTATATTCCAGTTGTCAAGTGTTAAGTGAGCACGATACAAAAGTCCAATATATTTTATCCAGGGCCCCACAAACGCCGATGTCATTCGGTGGTAAAAATGCTAAAAAAAAAAAAAAAAAAAACCTCATTCATAACCCCCCCCCCTTCTTCATTGGTTTATACAGCTTTTTGGTGGAGCTTACATTTCGTCTGGAATGTTACAAAGCAAAAATCTACTTTCAGATGTTTCCTTTCTTTCTTCATTTTATTCATGAAAAACTTTATTCATCCAAACAGTCACCACAAAGTCGGGAAAGACTACAGCCATGTGCTTTGTTTACTTTCTGTCACTATCATGATTATGTCCCTTTAATACATGTTATTCAAAGCAGAGTGGGTAATGACTATTTGTCGGGTTAAAGTAAAAAAAAAATATGTTTTACTGCTTACATGGTCTTAATCAGTAAAATCTGGGTTTATTTTGAAGAATATTAAAGAGATCATGATTTTATTATCATCAAACAGCATTCCTATGAATAAGGAATATATAATAAGGTAATTTTGTTCATCTGCCTTTTGCAATACACATCGTTTGCCTACAGTAGCTCTGTTCCAGAACAGATGGAGATTTTCTTTTTTGTGCCGAATATTCAAATAGGATTCGAATAACGGCCAACTAATATTCAAATGCTTAATTTGGTATTCTTTTCAGCTCTTTTGTTTCACCTCGCTGTTTGAATCATCTCCTTAAAACATGAAACAAGGCATAAATAAAACTGAGGCCTCATAAGGTATTTTGTTTACACGGTTTGTTGAACACACGTGGTCTCGGTAATAATTAAGTGATTAGAGGATTAACTCTGGTGTTGATTATACAGCCAATGATTTATTAATTATCACACCGATTGTACACCTGTGGGACACGTGGCTTCATCTTAAAGTCTTGTGTGATTTCTAGATCGTGAACTAATCTTAATTGACAAGACAAAATTTAGAAGGTTTATAGGGGGAAAAAAACCGAATGACCAAATTTCAATTCGGCGTTTTATTTGCCAATTCGGTGATTTTTAGCCGATTTTGGTGATTTGTGGGGCCCTGATAAAACATAGGGTCCGACACTAAGAAAGGGTCTAGTCTAATCCAAGGATTTAATCCAATACAAAAATCCAGCCTGGTCCAGATTTTACACTTTTGTCTTCCATTGATTACTTCAGCTTCAAGGAGCATTTTATAGTGTGTTGTTTGTTGTTTCACGGCATCTTAAGATCTGTAGGTCTTTATCCTCAAAGATTGATGTGTGCTTATTGATTTTAGCTGTCAGCTTTTATTAAGAAGGCGTAATTAGATAGATTTTACCATTTTAATTTGAAAACTGGTATGTTGTATTTAAAAATGGTTAAATAATCCATATTTATTATCAAATAAAGCAAACATGTAGTTACTGGTAAAGTATTCAAACACAGCAAGATAGGCTGACATAGGTACTTTTACTGCCTTTCGGAGTCAAGGGTTGTGGGTTCAAACCCTAATGCTTCTTGTACACATTTTCTGAGGTGAATTTCATCCTGTCACAATAGGGTCCTTTGTAATGTAATATCAAGCACCCTGCAGAGGTATAAATTTCTGAGAATTCACCTATATAGCTGGCAATGTCTCGAAATAAGTAAATCACCTACCATTTTGTACATGGTTCTTTTTTGTGTGAATCTTGATGGCTGAGGGAACACACTAACATGTTAACACTTGTCTAAAGGACCAGTCATATTTTTTTCTGAATTTCATGTACACCAGCAAAAATATTGATACACCAATAATCAATTTTATTGACAATAATTTAATTTAGTTTTTCTGCCAAGTATTGACCTTTATAAAACTAGTTAACACAAGGATTAAATTCTATTACTATTAATTATAACTATGATAATGCATTAATGACAAATATCACAATTTTGATTTCTGTATGTTCTTCCCAGATTGGTCAAACTACCAGCATTGACATCCAGTGTAAAAGTTTTTGGTTCAAGATTGGTCAAGCTAGCAGCATTGACATCCAATGTTAAACTTTTTGGTTCAAGATTGGTCAAACTACCAGCATTGACATCCAATGTTAAAGTTTTTGGTTCAAGATTGGTCAAGCTATCAGCATTGACATCCAATGTTAAAGTTTTTGGTTCAATTATTTTGATAGACTAAATCTAAAGATGGTTTTTAGTCTTTTCTTCTGCCAGCTGTTGTTATGAAAAAAGATTTTAAAAAATTGACATACAGTTGAACCAGTGAAAACTGAACCCTATGAAAACTTAAAACCTGTCTTAACGTAACTAAAACTTATTTCCAGTTTTATATTGATTTATGGTTAAGACTTGTTCTACTGTATTTTATCTTAGCATATATTTACTATTTGAAACAATGTTGTAAATAAATGTATTATTTGATTTTATTCTATCTTTTAAAGAGGCAGACCTCTGTATATGTTGCATCAATAATTAACAATTAGAGCCTGTATCTATATTTTGATACATTTTGTTACTACTCTCTTATTTTATTTTTTTGTAAATATATTACAGGTACTGAAGTACTCTCAGACAGATTGGAATAAGTTAAAACAAGAATTAGAATTGGACTTTCAAGCTAAATTATTAAACAAAGAAAGAGAATGGAGTAAAAAATTAGCAGATAGAGAAAAAACCATATCAAGTTTAGAAGATAATCTGAGATTTCATAAACAGTCAAATGAAGATATGAGGTATGTCAGATCTGTAAAGTGGGTAAAAGTGTATAGAGGCTGGTTGCAAGTGGAATGGTGTTTACCAGGCCCTGTCACACCAGATCAAAAAGTTCACAAATGTAAAGTGGATAAAGTCTTTTACTAAAAGTGTATTGAGGTTGGTCACAGGTTTAATGATTTTACCTCCTCAGATCAAGGTTACATTATTTGTATAGAGGCAGTAATTTCTGAATTGGTTGAAAACCATAAACTTGGCAAGAAATCTGACAAACTTCCTTGCACTAAGATCTGTTGCAAGTAGGACTGGACTGGAGATGATAAAACCCCTGTTACCCATGTATATCACCTAGTCCCGTCAAACCCCGAGAACCAAGTTTTCCACCTAATCCCCTCATATGTTAAGATTGTAAAAAATAAAATTGCTTGAGTCGTAATTATATACATGCACAACGAAATATCGATAACTCAAAGAACAATGGGAATTTTGGATTTTGACATCTAGTTTTTGGAATGATTAAGGTATCAAATTCAAAAGATTTGCAAAGGTTTTGTTGAGTTTCCTTCATGCATATCATGCATCACCACATGTTGCTGTATTGAATATCCTGGTCAAGTTTTCTTCAGATCCAGCAGTGTTCACTATATCTTTTGACATGCTTAATGCCATCAGTAGATAAGACAAAAAAGATTATAAAAGAGAGTTCAGCTAACCTGGTCTGATATGAATTCTTTCTAAAGAAACATAACATTTTTATCCCCGGTCTTTCTTTCCTTCTATCTTTCTGTTTGTCTGAAATTCTTGTCTGTGCAAATTCTCCAAAACTACGAAGCAGTATTCCATGAAACTTGGTGCATAGCATCAACATTGATAGGAGATGTTGATCCAAGTTGCTCATTTTCCAGGGAGCTATTGCCCTTTGAACATAAGTGCAAATCACAAATAAAAAAAAAAACAACAAAAAACAAAACCTGCTGGCAGGGGGATCCTAATTCACTGAATTTGCTTATTCATACTTTGTATTAAAATTATGTTACTGTTTTGTTTTCAGATGTGTTGTAGCTGAATTCGAAAAGACAATAGCACAGCTACAAGGTTAGATTAAACATTTTTGAGCATTAACATGAATTTATTTAAAAACAATATGTTACTGTGTTTATTATCTATGCATTAATATTGACCTTTTTGACTGGACAGGAAATGTCAGGCTATATTGCTCAGGTCCAAATTTCAGTGTGTTAGAGTAATCAAATTAAAAAAAAATTACAAAGATAAAACTAACTGAGTTATTCAGGGTATTGGAAAAAGAAATTTTTTCACTGATGATCGGCATGCATTTGATTGCTATGATAAGTTATTTAATGAATACATGAGGTCACATTAGAACTTTGAGAGTAGATCATTAGATTACATGATTGTATACCCAGGTCTAGTAGATCTATGAGAGAAGATCAGGCTTTCACCTGATCGTATTCTTAAGACCGGAAGAACTGAGAGTATCAGTAGTCCCAGGTTTTTCTGTCACTTTGTTGTATATGACATGTATGATTTTTACTTTTCAGTCAAAACATGCCAGTGCCATATATTTGAGTTTGGTAAATTTTGTTGGTTTTTTAAAAAAATTATATTTATTACTGTAAATTAGGAAGTTTTTCATGATCATTTTATTTTTATGTAAATTTACAAAATATGGAATAACTTTACAAAAAAATATAAATTAAATAACAATTGTAGTATAGAGTTTCACCCCTATTTCAGATTGTAATCAGCCAAGGCCTTGATTACAGGGCTACAAACAAGGCTGGTCTAATGTTCTAGGCTAGCATAAATTTTCATTGGAACCAGTGAAACTTTGGAGGCCTAAGACTTTGGACCAGCAGAATTTTGTAGTCCTGTCATATCTGATTACAATCTGAAATAGGGGTGAAACCATATGAAAAAATCCCCCTTGCCACTAGAATTTTTATTTGTACTTATCATTTGAATTAAGCAATTTTCTAAAAAATAGAATTGCAAGTTAAGAGTTATATTAGTGGTGGACCAAAACCAGTAGAATCTTACACCTCTTGTGGTGCCAAATAGGGAATGCTCAAGATAGAAATATCTGTCACTGCCTATTTTTATGGATTTTTTTCTGTCTGGGGAGCTGGAAAAATGATTTCCAGCCAGAAATGTTGCAAGTATCCTAGGATTTTGATACATGCTTACTTGTAGTGATGTCAAATCACATTAGTGTCATCTTAACTTAACTTATCATAAGGTTGCAAATCTTTGTGACAACAAAAAAAAAAAATAAATAAATAAAAAAATAAAAATGCATGAAAATTGAGACATAAAAAACTTACCTGATATACAGTATTAAGTATGACACTTTTGCTAATTTAGTGTTGATCAAGTTTATACATTACCAAAGAACTGTTGTTTTAGACAAAAATTGTGGTGTTATAATTTTAACTGTTTTACCTGTGTGCTAGTTCATCACTATCAGTGATATGGTTTAACTTTTATAGTTTTATGTGTGTTAGTCCATCACTTTTAATATTTAAGCTAAATTGAAAATCTGATTATATTATATAGAGGTATCTTTTAGGCAGGGTTGATTGTAATATTTGAGACAATAATTCACAATGTCCTTTTTACATTGGGAAATTTAAATTTTAAGACTAATTACCAGATATTTATTATAGATATATAGCAAAGTATATGACGTTTGTTTCTGGCAAAAACTGCTCATATCAGCTGATCTTTTCAATCCCTTGCTATCAACAACAGAATCTGTCTAAACTAGTTGTTAGCATTTTAACAAAAACTTCATAAAAAATTAGAGTGTGAACCTCATTGTTACTGGTAGATTGCTAGTTCATAATTGTAAAACATATACATTTAGGATGTGAGAAGATAAGATGATGGTCACTTTGAGGAAAACTTTTATATTCACATACTGGAAATCTGTGAATCAAAACAATTTTTCCAGGGTTGACTGGAGATAATTTGCTCTCTCACTCATACTCATCATCTCTATTTGATTGAAATGGCCTCGTTGACCAATTGGTGTAAAGTGCCTCCTTGTAGATCACAGCCTCTCTCACTCACTGATTAGGTTTTGAATCAGGACAGAGCCTAGTGTGAGGAGTGATATCAGTTTGCTAGGCACAAGTTAATGTATTTTTCTGAGCATTCCTCCACCATTCTTTAACTGGCCACCTCAATATACTTGTAATAATATTGACTAGGGTGTAAAACTTAATTTCACCACTCCAAGCTACTCAATTTGATTGAGTCCACTATATAAATTTTTTCTTTCCACACAAATAATTTGTGTAACTATTTTTAACAGATGCACTGTGTATTTGATGAAGAAGTATTTAGTTTTATTTTTTAATTTTGCTGTGTTGTTGTTGCTAATATTATTATTTTTACATTTATTTAATATCTCCTATTAAAACTTGTAGACTTATTTATCTATGAATAAGAAACTTTATTTTGTTTCTGATAGAGAAAAATGATGAAGATTATTTTATGATAAGGGGTAACTGAGTTATGAATGTTTGTTGCATTAGAAAAATACATGATGTCATCACGATCCTTATGTTTGACATGAGGTAGTACTTTTACATTCTTCTAAGTTGATAAAATAATTAAAACATCCAATTCTGTATCTTAGATTAGATAGGGGGCTAGTATGTTTTAGTGGGCATTACGGATACCTAGTATGATCTGATTGACACTAGGGGTACCTAGTATGTTCTGACTGACACTAGGTGCACCTAGTATGATCTGGCTAACACTAGGGGCACCTAGTTTGATCTGACTGACACTAGGGGCACCTAGTGTGATCTGGCTGATACTAGGGGCACCAAGTGTGATCTGACTGACACTATGGGCACCTAGTGTGATCTGGCTGACACTATGGGCATCTAGTGTGATCTGGCTGACACTAGGGGCACCTAGTGTGATCTGGCTGACACTATGGGCATCTAGTGTGATCTGGCTGACACTAGGGGCACCTAGTGTGATCTGGCTGATACTAGGGGCACCTAGTGTGATCTGGCTGATACTAGGGGCACCTAGTGTGATCTGGCGGACACTAGGGGCACCTAGTGTGATCTGGCTGACACTAGGGGCACCTAGTGTGATCTGGCTGATACTAGGGGCACCTAGTGTGATCTGGCTGACACTAGGGGCACCTAGTGTGATCTGGCTGATACTAGGGGCACCTAGTGTGATCTGGCTGACACTAGGGGCACCTAGTGTGATCTGGCTGATACTAGGGGCACCTAGTGTGATCTGGCTGACACTATGGGCACCTAGTGTGATCTGGCTGACACTATGGGCACCTAGTGTGATCTGGCTGACACTAGGGGCACCTAATGTGTCAGGCTGGCACTAGGGGCAACTAGTGTGATCTGGCTGACGTTAGGGGTACCTAGTGTGTCAGGCTGGCACTAGCATTACAGAGTGGGTATAATGTTAAATACTCAGAGGTAAAGAAGGTAAATATAAATTTAAAAATGTTTTGAGTTACTGCTAATGAGTGTTAAATTTTATGTTATTCTTTATTTTTAACAGCTGATAAAGAAAAAACCAACACAGACTCACAAAGGTCATTAGAAGATGTGATCAAAGAAAGAGATCAAGTGAGTTTATTTTCAAAACAAATATATGTTATTTGCAGAAATGTCAGATAATTGCCCTGTTACATTGCGAGTACAATTTCTGAATGATATTGAATTCCTAACCAGACTGAATCATAAAATTTCTTTGTTTTCAATTAGTAAGAAAATAATATATAAAACCAAAATTATTTACAAAAATTTGCAGGTTCTTCTGAAAAGGTACATGTCATGGATCTAAGGACTGACATAGATTTCAAATTCCTTTTTCTGAACAGTTTCAGTATGAATCACAAATGTGTAGTTGCCTTAGTTACATAGACCAGTGGCCATCCTCAGAAAAAGTTGTAACTTAAAGGTTGTCTTTTTAAAGTTTTATGGTTCTGGACAGTGCTCAGCTTGGAAGCTTCGTACAGCAGTACCTCATTTGACTAATTTCCAAATTACAGTAACAAAGGACATTGGCAATAAAATTAGATTCACCCTGAAAATAATGAGTCAAATTAAATTCTCAAAGAATCTTAAACCTAGCCCCCAGCTTCAAATTACAACATTGACAGTAAAAACTTTTTCAAAAAAAGTGTGTGTACATATAATATAAATTCTGTTTCTTTTAGGCTGTAGATGATTTACAAGGAGTAGAAAATGCTTTCTCAGATTTACATAGAAGATATGAAAAATTAAAAGGTGTTGTTGAAGGTTTTAAAAAGGTGAGTTAATTAATTTTGGAATCCAGACAATGGCAACTTTGTAAACTTTGTAATTACAGAAAATGAATTCAAATCTCATGACAGGGTCTTTTGTATTTAATAAACTAGAATATAACACTACTGAAATGAAGAACTACAAAATGTGTAAGGTTTATAGCTGATGTCTTTATATAATGACAACTGTCATTCACCTAAAAGTGTTTTGTTTTCCAAAGTCATTTCAGCTCTAGATAGCAGCATACACTATCTTGCACATGCATAATAACAGATATGGAAGAAAGTTGATACTGTTGCTAAACATAGATATATATTAGTGTCTTGAACAGTCCTTGGCAGTTCAAGGGATGTGGGTTTAATTAAACCCTATCCTAGCTTGACATTGTCTTGAGATGATTTTCATATCTTGCTAAAACTTAGGTTTTTCAGCTGAGGCCTAAAACTGATGCCCCTTATGATATGTGTCACAAGAAAAATAACCCCTCTTACTCCTCATTATCTTTAGCACCTTGCAAATGTATTTATTTCTCTAGACTTGCATGTAGCTAGTGACATCTCAATATAAATAAAGTTATCTTGACTGAGACTTGCAACTCATGGAATCAATCAATATATACATGTACAATGCTGTCAGTAAGTAAATGTATTTTCTATTCTAGAATGAAGAAGTTCTTAAAAAATGTGTAGCAGATTATCAACAAAAATTAAAAAGAGCAGAAGAAAAATTACAAGATTTAAAACAACAAGCTGAGGAAAAATTAGACCAGTAAGTCTTTGTTTTATGTTTACATTTCAGTTTCTACCCATTTGCTTCTCTATCTTCCTACCTATCTGCTTTCCACCTGTCTTTTTCTCTCTCTACCCATACATCATTCTGTTATTGGGAGTTGATTGAAATTTAGATGATTGGATTGCTTATTTAGACATTGATTAAATAATGATCTAGTTTAAATTTGAGTATTATTGGAGAAGTAGTTCCACAAAACATATTTTACATGTATGACATACCCATAAACATTTTTCAAAAGCATTGATGTTCTCCTGGTACTCTAATCTTGGCCTTTAATCTCAGAAATGACTACCAGTATTTCAGTATCGTATTATCTTGACTGGCAAGTAAATCTCTTTCATAGACTACAATTTCAGTGATTGAAGAGTGGCCACATAAAAGGGGGGGGGGTTCTGTGTCATAAATGTACATGTATTTAAATCAAATGTACTGCTGTCTTTCTTGAATAGTACAAGACGTCATACAGCCATCATTCTAAGTTGTCTTGTGTGTTCAGCCATCATGAACTTGGTACAATGTTTTTAGTTAAAGTTCTTTTTGATACAGCACATTTCAAGTAAATCTTTGTGATCCACAAATCTCTTGTTTAAATTTCAGAGCAAATATGGAAATAGAAAAAGTAAGAAAAACAACATCAGCTGAAGTTGCCAGATTAGAAGCTGCTGCCAGAAAAGCTGAATTACAAGTCCAAAGTTTACACAAAACTGTTGAACAAAAGGTTAGTTAATAATGGAAGGTGTCAATTTCTTATGTATTTTCCTTTTTCCAAGACAACAAAGATATCTTAAAACAAAATGATGAATTGAGATGGGAACCAAACTCTTTGTAGCTGAAAAATGAATACTTGTAAATAGATATTATATACACATTGTGTATGTACAGCCCTGGTTGTAGTACATGTAGTAGGTTTCACTGAGTAATGATACAGCTACGCTACTAAAAAAAGGGATAAGACCTGATATGAAGGGTTGTATATACACACTGTGTATATGATATTTTTATCTAAAATTTCCAACTAGATTATTTAAAATAAAAAAAAACAACATTTTAGGTGAAAAAGTTATATTTTTCCACAGAAAAACACTGAACTATGTTATGACATTTGTTCTGTAGTTATGATGTCATTATTTACATTTGACAAATCGGAGATTCCCCAATGATGTCAAAATGAGTAATCCGACTAAAAGTGCATGTGAACTTTACTGCCAATGTTGTATCATGACACTTTGGTGATTCTGTATCATACATGTTCGATAAAACTTGTATTTCATCAAATCAGAAAGAAAAACTAGTCTTATAGAAGAAAAAAAATCAGAGCTAACAAGAATATGTTGCTCAAAACTGATGAAATATTATAAACATACCAAGATGAATTGTTATAAACCTTCTGGTTTTGGATGGGCACTGGACATAATGTCAGAATTATATCCAGTGGTGGAGATAAAATAAATTATGTAGGGCACTAGTTATTCTTTTTACATCATAACA